>OU015494.1:11397880-11997880 GCA_907164885.2 Dolomedes plantarius | reverse complement strand
CGGCAATCCGTAGACAAATTTTCTCCGTACGTTAACATTGAGGTGAGCGAATGCAATGGGGTTAGTACATAGCAGCCTTAAATCTTCATCCTTCCTTTTCACTTGACAACTTTCGCTGCTATTTCCCGTCGCTAATGCTATCACCTTTTTCCATTTCTTTGCCTAATTTAAACTATAACTATCCAGTCTTCTTTCATAAGCACGGAATGTCACAGATCCACCACGACAAGCTCTTCCTGCCAAAATGAATAATTTGTTAAAAAACTAATACTATTACATGTCTAATGTAATCTGGGGTAATAAATAATGAATGTATCTTTTATAGTTGTAATATATGGTGTTTAACTCATTTGATCCAATGTTATAAGTTTGATTTGAATTTACAAAAAGGCTGGAGAATACGTTGAAATTTTGATTTGGATTTAATATATTGATTAAACATTTTCACAATTGTGCTAATTTTCAAAAATAAAAGATATTACAGCTGCATATACAACCGAAATGTTACAATTTACATGCAATATTTGTCAGTTCATTTATAAAAAAGAAATATCAATTGTGACCTAGTAATGTGTAAATTATATACAGTAGACGCTCGTTAATTCGAACTCGGTCAATTCGAACTTTCGGTTAATTCGAACTAATCCAAAGGCCCCAAAAAACTTGTAGTGGAGTTAATGTTAAAAATATCTCATTAATTCGAACTAAATTTTTATCACTTCGGTTAATTCGAACTAAAAATTTGACAAAAAAAATTATTTTTCCTCGTTTAATGGAGAAAATGGACACTATATTTATTATTTTGTGTGTCAAAATTTCTTTTCTGTGTAAAGAGGCACATGCCTGCATTCCTAGACTATTGCATGTCCGCTAAACGTTAGTAGCTATTATCCTTTTTATTAGTGCTAAACGGAAAAAGCAATTTTCCTTTATTTGGATCGATTTTCTTAGAATTTCAGAAAAACTAGTCTTTACTACAGATTCTAGGAAGCTGCGTCAGTTATAACTGCAGTGCAGACAAGTTAATGTGGTCTAGTTTTTCTTCCTCATTGTGTGGTGTGAACGTGTAAAAATTCAGGATGTCTACACGTGGAAAATACAAAACCCTAACTTTGGAGACAAAGGTAGAAATTTTAAAGAATGTAGAGAATGGCGAATGTAAAACAAAGTTAGCAGCTGACTATGGAATTTTAAAAAATGCCATGTCAACTAATTTGAAAAACAAGGAGTCAATTTTAGATTCATGGGAAAAATCAAAATTTGCTAGAGGAAGGAAACGCATGGTAAAGGCGTCCCAAGAAGTTCTAGAAAAAGCTCTACTGCTATGGTTCCAGGATGTTAGATCTCGAAATTTTCCGATAAATGGACCCCTAGTGCTGACGAAGGCTGATCAATTAGCAAGTCGAATGGGTATTGAAGATTTTAAATGCAGTAATGGATGGCTTTCTCGATTTAAGTCAAGGCAAAATATTTCTTATCAAACTGTATGTGGCCAAAGCTCTCATGTAAACGAAGGCGTATGCACTAATATCGGTAGGAAACTGTCAGGGCTTTTCTCTACTTACCTGCAGAAAGATATTTTTAATGCGGCCATAATGGACAAAGCCATAATGGAGTCTATTAAAACTCTGAAAGCAGTTATTCAGATGGAACCTTCCTCTGAAAATGAATTGAAATGTTTACTTCAAATCGAGAAGCTGGCTGAACAATGTAGGCATCATAAACAGAACCAAACATCCATTTTACAGTTTTTCCCCAAACTGTAATTCATATTTTTAACAAAAGTTTGCTTTATACTGCATATCTTCTGCTTCATTTTATGATTAAGGTAAGTTTGTATTGCTTTTTAATATGTTTAACTTTAGATAACATAGTATAATATATTTTCTGGGGTTATACATACTAGGAGAGTTTCTTCTTCAGTGATACACATTTAAAGTTATATATTTTCTCTTAACATCGGATAATTCGAACTTCGGATAGTTCGACATTTTTTCTGAGAACCTTTGAGTTCGAATTAACGAGCGTCCACTGTATTAATATTTCTGCAAATATTTGTTATTTCACTATTAAGCAAAATAAAAATAAAAGCATTGAAATAATGTTAAGATAAAATAAAAGAATACATTATAAATTTAAATATATAATATTTTAGCAAAAAAAATTATCAACCGAAAATGCAGATGATATATAAAGAAATATCATAGTTTTTGTGTTTATCCAAATAATATGGATGTTAAATTATATATAATATGGTACTTTGCTGTAATACATTCTAATAAAGTAAATGCAATGAAATCAATTAATGAGCTGTGCTGAATTCTATACAATTTATGCAGTAGTAAATAAGACGCCATGGTCTTCGATATATTTCTGCAAACGAAATTGAAAATCATGAAGACGTCAAGATTTCAAAAATTATCATTCAAGAATATATATGATGAAATATAAAAGTAATGAACTTTTGAAGCTGTTATTTTAAAATAAAAATATTAGTAACAGCCAGTATTTAATCATTGATGTCCATGATGTTTTTAACTCTACTAATGTCTACAATGACAGATTCATTATCCCACCTTATAGATAAATAATAATTACGTTAGAGTTGAAGTTTCAATAAATTATGCTCAATTATTCACATTTACCAAACTTCATTGGCAATTATTAATAATAACCAGTTAATGTGATAAATTCTCGCAAATTATTCACTTTAACCGGTATATTTGGTTATTATTAATAATAACCAATTAAGCACCTTGCCCGAAATATATATATATATGTAGGAACTCGATCTCGGGCGAGTCCCCACTTTTTGTAGAAACTGTGGTCGGTGTCTAGGGGTTGTTGACTCAGTCTTATAGAAACCTTTCCGCTTACTGCACGGCGGAACTTGACTCTCTTATACTCAGAGTAAGATAGTACTCAATTAAAGAGAGAGTCACTGCTTAAAACACAAACTCTATATATTGACACTTATCAAATATTTACAGTTGAATAAATAAGTTGCATATAAAATTACACGTCAGGCCGCACCAGGCCTCCACAATCAGAATGGGTTAAAGTATCCGGCCGTCTGCCGCGATAGGATTGACTAAGCCGCCGTCTGCTGCTTATCAGGAGCCAACGTCATGCCCATTTCGAGACTGTCTCTCCCGTCGCAGCCCGTCTGCCGCTTTCAGCACCTCTTACCAGATCGGGACCCAATCTCAGTCTACTCTCAAATACTTTTCTCCCAGTTCATCTCTCGAAAACCTAATAGCGCTGTCGTCGCCTAGCGTACACGGCGACATATGGCTCATAGCTCGAGCCCTGGGATAACACAATCCCCATATATACAGAGGCTTTTCGCACATTTTTTAAACGATTTTGGTAAGCGGTAATAAAAAATCCTTTGCTGCAAAAGAAATAATTGCAATTGTACTATGTTTTTAAAAGTCCAACTTATCGTCTGCGGCTTGAAAGTTTTGTTTTTATTCAAAATGGCGTTTTTAACAAAGCAGTGGTTCGAAGGCTACATTTATGCTCTTTCCGAAGAGAAATATGCTATCCAAAAACGATGTGAGATTCACGGTTTTGTGATATCTAAAGCGTCGATAGGTAATATCGTCAACAGGAAAGGAACAAAACGTCAAATTGGAGCCTCAAGTGGGACAAAAATTCCAAACAAGTATCCAAGTAAAAAACGGACATCTTCGACTATTGCAAAGGTACGTTGTTTAATGTTAAAAGAAAATCCCCCTAGTCAAAGGACAGTTGCAAAATCATTAAAATGCTCGGTGTCCACTGTAAACAAAATGATAAACGTTGATTTAAATCTTAAGAAAGCGAAAAAATGCAATGTACATCGTCTTCTTCCAAATCATATCGCTGAACGCAGGACACGCTGCAGAATTCTATATCAGAAACACTTATCCAAAGAAAAATGGAAAACAATTGTCACAATAGATGAATCATGGGTGTATTTAAATGACTGCAACAAAAAAAGAGTCATTTATTATCATAAAAGGGGAGAAAAAAATTTAAGTACATGGTCCAAAGAATCGAAAGAAAGTTTTTCTAAGGGTTTCATGATTGTTGCTGGTTTTTCTTATAATGGCAAGTTAAAAATAAAGAGAGTGGAAAAAAATGTCAAGATTAACTCCAAATACTAACAGGAACATATTTTATCGCCAATATTTCTGAATGAAATACCATCGCTTTACCCACAGTGCCATCAATCTGTGAGACTCCATCAGGACAAAGCTAGCAGTCACACATCAAAATCCATTGAAAATTTCCTAAAAGAAATGGAACAAAAAAACTGGTATCAAGGCCATACCCTTCACTGATATCCCTACTAAATCTCCCGATGTATCACCTATGGATTTTTGTGCTTTCGGACTTTTAAAATCTACATTATCCAAACGTCGTCCCAAAACCCTTACAGGACTCTGGAAAGCTGTTCAGGAGGAATGGGATAGAATACCTCTTCTGACACTTCAAAAGGCATTATTATCCTGGAAATTGCGGTGTCGAAAGATAGTTCAGAATAAGGGATGTCAAATAGAACATTTAAAACACAATTATATGTAATTTAGTTTTGTGAATACAATATACATCGTCTAAAAAATGTGTGAACAGCCTGTATATGTGTGTGTACAGTGAAAGACCGAATATTTTGTTACATTCTTATACATTCGGATCATCACCGGTGTATCTCGACAAGCACAGATATGCTGTAGTGGATGTCGAAACGATAAACCTCTACATAGTACTTTAAATGTTCTCAAGATGTCTTTAAAAGCTCTTAAGAAAAGTACACTAAAATACTTTCTGAAGTGATTTCTGCTTAAACTAAATGCAGTACACCTTTGGATTACACACACATAAAACGTTTTGGCGTTTTCAAATTTAATGTTGAAGAGAAGTTAATTGAGCCATTAAAACCAGGGGAAACAAATATACAGTGTTATGTTACCAATGATAAATTGTTCAGTATACTATCTGAAACTGTTGTTGAAATAAATAAAATTGTATAACGTCAATCACATAATTAATTAAGTTTATTATTGATGTTATTTTCTTTTCTGATTTAGAATGTACTGTTCGTTTTATGTTCAACAGTTTATTTATATGTGCTGATACTTAAGCTTTCTCCTGTTTTGACATATATCATATGTTTTAATAATAAAGAATGATTTAAAAAGTAACAAAAAGATTTTTATTCAACATTCACCATCAGTGCATGGTGATTGTCGACATTCTCCAGATTTCGGTCTTTCACGGTAACATATGTTTATATATATACACTCTGTCATAAAAAAAATATATGAACCCAGAAGGAAACGAGCTACTATCACGAAACTTAACATATATGTAGTGTATGAGGAGATAAGCAAATGATTACAAATTCAGAAGAACAGACTGTTTTATTAAGAAGGTATGGCATGAAAAGTTTACAAATCAGTAAGTAGTAAATCCACCTATGGCAGCTACACTAGCCGAAACACGGCGTGGTATCGAATCAGTGATGTAACCTATGACCTCCTGCGGAAGACCATGCCATAATCTTTGCAACTGGGAAGTTAATTCACCAGTATTCCGAGACGGCTGCAGTTGCCTTCCAAGCACGTCCCAGACGTGCTCTATTGGCGAGAAGTCTGGTGACCTGGCAGGCCATGGGAGTACGTCATATCCTTGAAGATATTCTTGGGAGAATCGCGCAGTATGTGGACGAGCGTTATCTTGCTGATAAATGGCACCTGGGCGACTTGATAGCATAGGCAGTACAACTGGTGTTAAAATCTCGTCCACGTAACTGCGTGCCGTCAAAGTGCGTTGAAGGACTACTAGATGTGATCGTGTGTCCCAACAAATCGCTCCCCACACTGTCACACCTTGTGTAATCGCCGTATGCCTCTCGACAACAAATGCCGGAACGAACCGGTGGCCTGTCCGCCTCCACACGCGTATGCGCTGGTCATCAGCATTGAGACTGAATCGGATTCATAGCTGAAGATCACACGCCTCCAGTCAGTCACACTCCAGCTTGCCCGAGGTCGGCAAAAATCCAACCGACACTGCCTATGATGTGGGGTCAGTGGTTGGAGTTTTAATCGAAGTCGGTTCCTTATACTTGCGTCGGCCAGTCGTCTCCGAATGGTTTCTCTTGATACCGCCGGATGTCTGGAAGGTGGTAAATGGCGTCAAACCGATTCTAGCGAAGTTGTTGGTGCGGACGTGGCCGCTCTTATGATTGCGTGATCCTCGCGCGCATTTGTGTTCCTGGGACGCGCTGACCCTCCGCGAAGGTAGACTATCACTTCCGTGATCCATTGTAACCAACACCGGGCAACTACCATATCGCTCCGACTGAGGTGGCGGCTGATACGCCTCTTCGACCAACCTGCTTATCTGAGGTCTACTCTCAAAGTCCGACAATTGTTCGTACTGCCGCCGGTTACGTCTCAGAGACATCTCTAGTCACAATACCGTCCATCCAAGTCGACAGATTTGTTTGAATAACCCTATGGCACGAGCAATCATGCTTTTAAACTCTCCCAGCTGCGCATCTCATACGCATAGCGCGTTTACCCTTGTCTCATCGGCCTTGAAATTTTAATCATTTGCATATCTCTAACCAGACTACATTCCTACCAGGTTTCGAGATAGTAGCTCGATTTCTTCTGGGTGCATATTTTTTTTTGGTGCAGAGTGTGTGGTGACTCCATGTAAATAAATATTTTCGCCTCCAAAACTTCCCTGTTTTGGATTGACAACACTGTTTGTTTATGTTCGCGCGTTTCGATTCTCTTTGCTAGCTGCGACGATGTTTCTCGCTTAGCTAGAGGCAATTAGCAGTATGATTAGTATGTTGTAAATAAAGTGTAAATAATATAAAAATTATATTTCCTTGAACATCAGTACATCAACATACGCCTCACTGGTGAATACCGGACTTGGAACATTTTATTCTGTTTATTAGAATGTTTACTTCTGATTTAGATCATCAGCAATCGTCCCGCCAACTGTCTACGATTCTAGCACTTACCGTCTGCTGCGTAGTAGTATTTCGGATTCGAAGTGAGTGTTTCATTTTTGTTTTCTTTGGTCGCTGAATGTTATTTACCTTTCAATCATTATGGCTTTCGATGATTCAAATCTGGGTGTTGACAAAATAGGAATGAAAGTTCCTCAGTTTTCTCCTACAAATGTTAAATTATATTTTGCTCAGCTAGAAGCTAATTTCGGTATAGCGAATATCACAGAGGAGAAAACCAAATTCAGTTATTTAATAGCTGCTATCGATACTGAATATTTGAAATATGTATCGGATGTTGTTTTTACGCCACCTGCGCAAGATCCTTATTCCGTTTTGAACTTTTAGAACAATTTGAACATTCGGAAAATAAAAAGTTAAAAACTTTATTACAGGATTTAGTACTAGGCGATAAGAAACCTTCGCAGTTATTACATGAAATGAGAGAGCTAAGCAACAATAAATTGGATGATTCTTTTCTAAAAAATTTGTGGTTAGGTCACTTATCGAACAATATGCAGGTAATTTTAGCTGCGAGTGCAGGCACTTTATCACAACTTGCAATGATGGCTGAAAAAATTGCTGAAGTAATACAAACTCCTTCGATAGAAGCTGTAACTCATAATAACAGTGGTACATATATAGGTAGTAGTGAAACCATTGCAAGGTTGGAACGTCAAGTTCATGATTTGACCGTTAAGCTTGACAAATTGTGTACTCGTCAGTCACGTGCTCGAAATCGAAATTTTTCTTCGTCGCGCTCTCGCAGTAAATCTGGTCATCGATCAGCTAAGGATTTTTCAAATACACAAGGTGTGTGCTGGTACCATCGTACTTTTGCTGAAAGAGCAACTAAATGTAAATCCCCCTGTACCTTTAACTCAAAAAACTAACAAGGTTGTCAGTAAGCACGGCGTTTACTGCACAGTTTTCTGGAAATCGTCGTCTTTTCATTAATGATACTTCCACAGGTGCGCAGTTTTTAGTTGATACCGGAAGTGACGTCAGCTACTGGACTAAAGACAGCTATAAAAATAGAAATGCGACTCCTCTATTATTGTCGGCCGCGAACGGCTCTAATATCAAAACTTTTGGAACTAAATTATTATCACTTAACCTTGGTTTACGCCGAGATTTTAAATGGCAATTTATTATTGCAGATGTTGGTAAACCAATCATTGGAGCCGATTTTCTTCAACATTTTGGACTTATCGTTGATATCAAACGCAAAATTCTTATAGATCTACTTACATCTCTCACTTCTTCCGGTCGAAGCCTTAGATGTTCTTTACCTTCAATTAAAAGCATATCCGGTTCTTCCAAATTTCATGACATTCTAAATGAATTCAAAATTCTTACTCAAGTTAATTCTCATTCGCCTGATGAAGTTTCTCACAATACATTTCATTTTATTTATACTTCTGGACCCCCTGTTCAAGCGCGAGCTCGGCGTTTGCACCCGGCAAAATATAAAATCGCTAAACAAGAATTCGAATACATGCTTGAACGTGGTATTTGTCGCCCTTCTCGTAGTAATTGGTCCAGCCCACTGCATATGATCCCTAAAGCTTCTGGTGAGTGGCGACCAACAGGGGACTATAGACAATTAAATAAGATTACTCGCAAAGACCGCTATCCCCTGCCTTACTTAAAAGATTTTGCACAACAACTTTTCATAATACCATAATCTTTTCCAAAGTCGATCTACTTAAGGCTTTCCATCAGATCCCGGTAAATCCTGACGACGTTTGTAAAACTGCCATAATAACACCTTTTGGTTTGTATGAGTTCCCATACATGAACTTTGGCCTTTGTGGGGCTGCTCAAACTTTCCAGAGATTTATGGATGAAGTAGTTCGTGGGCTACATTTTTGTTTTGCCTACATTGACAATATCCTTGTAGCCATCATTGACGAAGCTGAACATGAAACACATCTCCGAATACTCTTTCAGCGTTTCAAAGATTAGGGTATAAAAATTAGTGCTGGAAAATGTGTTTTCGGCGTCTCTGAAACTTCCTTCTTGGGACATGTTATTACTAAATCAGGATTCAAACCATTACCTGGTCGCGTTGAAGCCATTCTTCAGTTTAGTAAACCAACTACCGTAAAAGGCCTACGTTTTTAGGCATGTTAAATTTTTATCATTCTTTCTTACCTAACATCGCTGCTACTCAAATACCGCTTAATACCTTTTTACATGGTAGTGATCGTAAAGGCGAAACTGATATTATTTGGACAGAGGAAGCCATTTCTGCTTTTGAGAAATGTAAAACAATGTTAGCATCAGCTACTCTTTTACATTTTCCCTCTCCGGATGCTAACTTGACATTACTTACAGATTGTAGTAATCTTGCCATGGGAGCTGCTTTACATGAAATCACACCCGAAGGAGCCAAGCCATTGGGTTTCTTCTCTAGAAAGCTAACTGCAGCGCAATAGAACTATTCTACTTATGACCGTGAACTTTTAGCCGTATATTCTGCCATAGTTCATTTTCGATACATGCTGGAAGCGTGATCTTTTATTGTTTATACTGATCATAAACCTCTAACCTTTGCGTTTGCTCGGACAGAGGATTCTAAAGCATCCCCTAGACGTTTGAGGCAACTAGATTTTATCTCTCAATTCTCCACCGACATTCGATATGTCACTGGAAAGGATAATTTCATAGCCGATGCTCTATCCCATATAGAGGAGATAACACTTCCGTCTACAATCGACATGGAATCCTTAGCTGACGCACAAACTACTGATCTCGGCTTCCCAGAAATTTTGGCTAACACGGAGAAACATTCGTTGCTACCAAAACAATTTCCTATTCCAAATTGTGATCAACTTTTGTTTTGTGATACTTCTACCTCTAAAATTCGACTTATTGTTCTTTCCACCTTTCGTAAAGTTGTTTTTGATGCTGTCCATGGATTATCACATCCAGGCATTCCAGCAACCACAAAGCTCATTTCCCTTCGCTATGTCTGGCCGAATATGAACGACGATATTAAATTATGGTGTCGCACATGTATGCACTGTCAACGAACGAAAGTCCATAAGCATACTGTCACACCTTATGGTAACTTTACCCTCCCTGAAGGTAGGTTTAAACACATACATATTGACCTTGTTGGCCCTTTGCCAACTTGCCGTGGTTTCACTTACTGTTTAACAGTTGTTGACCGCTTTACTCGTTGGCCCGAGGTTATTCCTTTAACCGATATAACTGCGGAGACAGTTGCTAAAGCATTATACTTTAACTCGATTGCGCGGTTTGGTACCCTAGTGCGTGTTACCAGCGACCAGGGGAAACAATTTGAATAGTCACTATTTCGAGCTTTTGCTTCACTTTTTGGCATTCAAATTCACCGTTCATCTGCGTACAATCCAAAATGCAATTGCATGGTTGAACGCTTACATCGACCATTAAAACAGGCCATTATGTGCCTATCGCATCTCAGTTGGGTTGATGCACTTTCTCCAGTACTTTTAGGCCTCCGATCTGTGTACAGAGAGGACTTTAAAGCGTCATCTGCTGAGCTTGTCTATGGTGAGACAATTCGTCTACCTGGGGACTTTTATGATGATACTACCCTTCCTCAATTGACACCAGATTTTATTGAAACTCTCCATAATGTCATCCGGGAAACACGTCCATGTGCTACCTCTCGTCATGGTATATCCAAGTTATATGTGCCGAAAGACTTCGAGACTTGCAGTCATGTTTTTCTCCGACACGATGCAGTTCGTCGCTCCTTGCAATCTCAATATGACGGACCATTTCAGGTTGTCACGTGTTTACCAAAGGACTTCGTAATTTCTGTCAACGGTACAAATGAAACTGTGTCCATCGACAGACTGAAACCAGCATATTTATTATGTACCGCTAGTGACAACACAGTTATTTCAGCGACAACCACTCCAATACATCCCAGCACAACTGTGACTCGTTCCGGTAGAAAAGTACATTTTCCTAAACGATTCGTCTTCACCGATTGAAGACTGGGAGGGGAGTGATGTGGTGACTCCATGTACATAAATATTTTCGCTTCCAAAACTTCCCTGTCTTGGATTGGCAACACTGTCTGTTTATGTTCGCGCGTTTCGATTCTCTTTGCTAGCTGCGACGATGTTTCTCGCTTAGCTAGAGGCAATTAGCAATATGATTAGTATGTTGTAAATAAAGTGTAAATACACTGCTGGCAACCCAAATTGCAACACCAAGAAAGACAAGAGATATCACAACAAAATTTATTTTGTAGATAACATGTTGACCAAGTATCAAATGATTAAATTTATAGACTTTTTTGAAGTGTGGTTCCTGCCAAAATCAGTAGCCAGAGTAGCCACCATTGTTGGAGATCACCGCTGCCACACGCCTTGGCATTGATTCAAAGAGACTTTGGATGAGTTCTTGGGGTACAGCAGACCGAGCAGCTTCCACACGTTGCCAAAGTTGATCTGCTGTGGCAGCTGGGGAGGGAATCTGGGTCAATCGTAGAGCAACCATGGACCACGTGTTTTCTATCGGCGAAAGATCCGGAGAGCGAGGCGGCCAGGGAAGCAATTCAATCTGGCGATTGACGAAGAACCGTTGGACAATGCGTGCCACGTGTGGTCGCGCATTATCCTGTTGAAATATGGCTGTGGGCAAGCCATGAAGGTAAGGAACGACAACTGGCTCCAACACCTCGGAGATGTAGCGCTGGCTGTTTAAAGTACCGGCAATGCGTACTAGAGGTGTGCGAGAGTGATATCCAATATAGCCCCATACCATAATACCCGCTGCAGGACCAGTGTGGCGGTGCATAACGCAGCTGTTCAGCATCCTCTCTCCACGGTGTCTCCAGACACGAATGCGACCATCGTGGTGTTGCAGACAGAAGCGTGACTCGTCAGTAAAGACAATTTAATTCCATTCTGCCGTCCACATCCTTCTGTCATCGCACCATTGGCGGCGGAGACGTCTGTGGTTCTGCGTCAAGGGTAGACAAAGCAATGGACGTCTTGCGGACAGACCACTCTGCTGTAAACGGCGTCGAATGGTACGCGCAGACACTGGATGATGCGTTACAGACTGCATGTGCTGTGCTATGGTTCGTGATGTGACTGAGCGATCCGTCACTGCCATGCGCACAATTTGCCTGTCATCACGTGCAGTGGTGCTCTGAGGTGGATGCGATCGAACACGCCGGTCCGTCGTACCCTCCTGCATTCAACGATCACATATCCGCATTACAGTTATTTGGTTTCGTCCAACACGACTACCGATTTACCTGAAAGATAATCCACAATCTCGGTAGGCCACTATCCTTCCTCTGTCGAACTCGGATACTTGATCAAAAGATGATCGCTGTTTTCGACAAGGCATAATTTATCGTTTTTTTGAAAAAACCACAAGAAAAACACAATTGCAGAACTTGAAATCGTCGAAATCTCCAAGCCTTAAATAGCGCTTTGAAGTGGCGCCATAGGCTCGCGTGATGTGCGTCTGCGCTGAAATTCTAATCATTTGTATGTCTCACCTCCGCTAATGCATGTTGTAAATTTCATGTTATTTGCATGTTTCCTTCAGGGTGTTGCATTTACAGTGGCCAGCAGTGTAATATAAAAATTATATTTCCTTGAGCATCAGTACATCAACATACGTCTCAAGTGTATATATATACATATATATATATATATATATATATATATATGAAAGATATAAAATTTAAGTTGATCCCCTGTAAATTTTGTTCCCTTCCCATGTTTAAGATGGCATTACCAAATTCTGTTTTCAAGAACCCAGGAATATTTTTCATAGCGTCAGCAATCCCTGGGCAAGCCACACTGTCTATGCCCAAATAAGGCAATCGTCCTGCACAACTGATGCAGCTGGCAAGAAACATCTTTGGTCAGCAAATTCTTCAACCGCAGATACCTCTATACTCAAACCCCGGGAATCACTCGGGTGTTGGCTTTCCATTAGATCAGATGTCTGTTTAGCCACTCGGAAATAGAATTCTTTTTCTAATAGTTCTGTAATCTGATCTTATTTCATTACAGAATTTATAGCCGGCAGGATGTTCTGCAGTGAGGATATCAGTTTTAAATTTTTAATTTCAATATGTAAACGGAGTTTTAGTTAATTTTATCAGAACCCGTCGAAAAACTTCATTCGCCCTTTCGTGCGTCGAAAATAGCAGCGAGCAGAAATGGATTATAACTGTCTTTGGTGGATTTACGCTGTTCGGTGTCCTAGTTTTGAAGAAGCAATGCAGAAAGGGGAAAAACCCAATTTGAATCAAACCGTGGACTTAACCGGTGAAAATAACGAGCCATCTCACGTCCGATTTTCAGATGTACATGTTTTCAAATGAAGTGCCAATCGAAAATTACATCGCAGAATATGAGCAGGTTTGTGAACTGTTGACATTAAATCCTATACAAAAAAATATATTATTTCGCAAGCTGTGTACCGGAAATGTGGAACTATTTCTTCAATCCAATCCCCTCTTTAAAAACTTCGAAGAATTAAAAACAGAACTGCTTAAAGAATTTAAGACGGAGAAGTAAACCCGAAATACATCAGTAATTGTTAAGACGGGAAAAAGGAAGGGAAGAAACTTACGAAGCGTATTACTACACTATCCAGCAAATAGATTCGAAAGCAGCGATGTCTACGTTTTCACATCAACGGATCATCCTTTTTTCAATATGAGTGCTCAAGTCACTGTTTACGCGGCTCTCCTTTTTTCTATGTGTCACTTATTACAGCATAAAATTGTTCCGTTTTCTTCACCTGCCCACAACGCCGCAGTTTGTTTTGAATTACTCCAATTGTGAAATTCTGCTACTAAATTATGTTGTGCAATGTGCTTTTCGCGATACGATTCGTGTTCATCATTGCCCTTGTTGTGCTGCAACCAGAAGAAAAATGTTTGCTCCTGCGTCAACAACTTGTTCCGGATCAGACTTTTTCCCTCTCCTTCCCCTACGAACGTTTGGATTTGAAGTTATGTAACCATTGGTGGCATATTTCCATAAAATTTAATGTTATGCCGAAGAAAAATATTATTAAAATAAATGAATAAAAAATAAATATTTAAATTGGGACTCTTAAAGGTAAGACGAATTGTCTATAAAATTGCATAACTTTTCACATATCTGTTTTTTATGATTAATTGATTATCCTTAAGTAAAAGTTATAATGATAAAATTTTATGAAAGTGTGTAAGTTATGTTTGTGAAATTATAATTAATGTTTTAAAATATGTTGATACTAAAAAGGGTTAGCTAAATCAATTACAAACGTAAATTTAATCATACTTTTGTTCAGAAATTTAACATTTTTATTCTTTTTAAACTAGCCAAGATCGTTCTTTGCAGATCGTTCTTTTAAGTATCTGTTTCTCACACGCAGTTTTAAATCTAGTAAAATACGGAGTAAAGTAGGTCATTCCTACTATAAACATGGGTTGAGAGCCAGCGTGCGCGGTCGTGTATACACATAGTTGAAGGTTATGTTACACAGCAATAAATATCTTTTAGCCATCCGCCGCTCAGACGAATCGGGTGTTTACGGAATTGTACTTGTTTTTCAATTTTATAATGTTTTCCTTTTTCCTTTCTCGCCTCAATAATGAGTGATAAATAAATATAATTTCTCAGAGCCTCTGTAAAAATAAGTCGCGTAAAAGTTAAATTTGCTTTCTTTCATTTGTATGATTATGTTCTTTCTTCGTTTCTCTTCCATGTTTTAATCAATGTTTTTTCCATTTGAGTCTTTAAATTATCCACATGAATATTTTCTCATCTTTATAAAATATTTTAGAAATTATAAGAGTTAAGAATTTGTTTTATTATATTGAAGTATTAAAGTATGGTTTTGAATCTTCGTAATTTTATCATGTTGAAGGTTAGTCAGGAATATAAGTACTATAGGAGATTTTCTGGTGTAAAAGTAGAAATTCAAGGCGTAGTTTGTCATATAAACGGAGCGTCCTTCTAATAGCTGCTAGGGTACCATAATAAGCCACGGATGATTTTTCACACCCGTCTGCTAATAAATTTTCGCCCACTCCAAAAATTTCTCAAAATAGAAAGAATAGAGAATAAATAAATAGGAATAAAAAGTATAAAGAGAGATATGTTTGAATATATTGAATAAAGTGTGAGGAATATTACATATTTTATCAATTAAGAGAAGGATTTATAAGTTTTGAACAAGCATGAGCAGTTTTACATGTTTCTTTCAATTCACATATTGGTTAGAGTTTTTAGCTGATTATTGAATGATTATGAAAAGTACATGAATAATAATGAGAAGGAAAGGAAGTTGTTTGGAAGATTGTAAAGAAATTTGAAGGGTGATAAATTTTGATTCCATACATTTAAAAACAAATACTTTTTCTCTTGTATTTTATGATGTGTTTTTGATTTAAAGGAAAATAATAATAGTGATAATAATAATGGTGATAATAATGTGAATGTCAGAGATCCTTTTCCTTTTAGTTTTGTTGGGTGCCTAATGCGGCTTTGACTCCACTTATGTGGTTAAACTTTGTGTGTTGTTTAAAAAAAAAAAAAATAAAAAATAAATAAAAAAAAAAAAGCTATCTTGTTTAAACTCTCTTTTTGAGCTATTTCTGTGTGTACTTATTAATGTGGATCTCATAAGCAATTCTATAGTTGTAGTTTTATTTTGAGAAAAATTTCTGGAACAGATGTGGACTTCTACATTACATTTTAGTATTATAGGTGTTTTTTTATATTTTTGATATGTTAATAACTGATATTGTAATGAAGATTGTTGACACATGATGAAGATAACCTAACTTTGATGGATTTAGATACCTACCTAAATTCCGTAGTTAATTATATTTATTTAGAGAACTTTTGATGCTAGTTTGCCTTCCACAAATTACCATCTGAATTATTTCAAAAGAATATGTATTAAAAGGAATGTTGATGTTCTTAAGTTAAAGAAAAATTTTGTCAATGTTAGGGCTAACATGACATGTCACAGGTTACCCCTAATTTTGTCAAGTGTGTTGATGATCTGAGTTATATTATTTTTGTTGACACCGGAGAACCCTTTTGCTAGCACAAGGGGTAGTTCCTCCCCCAGAGGGATGAGACTCTTTCTGTCTTTGCACCAAGGCACCCTCGTGATCACTGCCAATCTTTCACGTTAGACATCACAGAGGATAGTCCATTTCACCTCCAGGTTTGTCACTTATGTCATGATAGGTACCAATGCTTTTAGAATTTGACTATTTTGAAGTGAAACTGGTGACGATGTTAAAGCACACAATGTTTTGAAAATTACCTAATATGAAGCTGATGCCCATTTACTTAATTAAGAAGTTATTACAAGTTATTTTGAGTTGTTTAATTTATGATCTTATATATTGTTAAAAAACTTGACAGGTATCTAAATTCTATGCTGTAATTGAAGTAACACTTTCAGAATAATATAACAAATCAATTTTATAATTATTAATGAGATTTTTGAATTTTATAATATTTAATTTAATGTCATGATGCATTCTTTTCCTCAGTTGAGTTGTTCTTGTTTTGTTTTTATTTTTCTATTTTTTTTTTCAAAAAATTGTCGGGTTGTGATGGCCACACGACTCGAAACTTTTTTTTCATTCGGCAAAATTTTATTCTTGGTTTTTGGGGTTTTTCTTTGAGAGCAACTACGGTTGAGAAACTGAATCCATCTACCTACATTTGATCATCCACAAAAATATTTTTTGAAGTGGTGGGAGGAATCTGTTTTAACCTCCTTTCCAACTTCAGAGTCAGCATTCCTCAGCAAACGTGAGGATACACGGTTGTTTGAGAGAAATGTGATTTGTGTATAAGAAGTAAGGTATGTTAAAGGTATTAAATGTGTATTGCTATTGAAACGCATTTTGATGTAATGAAGTTGTTTTATTAATGAAACAGTACTTTGAAGAAAAAGAAGAGATATTGATATGAAATTAATGTAAAAATTTATAATATTGTCATTTTGCGTGAATAGAGAATTGTTATGAATATAAGATTACTCAAGGAAGTTAAAAAATATAATAGAGTGAATTTTGATAGTGATACAAACAATGTCATTAATATAATATAATGTGAGAACTAATAATACAATATGTGGACAATTTTAAGAGGTAGTTTCCAGGTAGTGTAAATATTTATATTGTGTTTTATTCATATCAAATATATCAAGATAATATGTCATGTAATCATAGAATTTATGTTATCGTCTTATATTTTGAATACCAGTCTTATATTTTGAACTTATACTGTAATTATGGTTAAGTGCATACGAAGCAAATAAGATGAAGGATAGTAGGGAAACCGCATGGACCTGCTATCTGGAGGAACCATTGTGGACTTTGCCAGATATTTTTGTAATCTTCTGGTATATTCTGTATAATTGTAATATTTTGTGGTTTATTTTTTTATGTTATGTATGAGAGCCTCCACCCGGGTAGACAACGTTTTTAAAATGGGGGGATATGAAAGATATAAAATTTAAGTTGATCCCCTGTAAATTTTCTTGCCTTCCCATGCTTAAGATGGCATTACCACATTCTGTTTTCAAGAACCCAGGAATATTTTTCATAGCGTCAGCAATCCCTGGCCAAGCCACACTGTCTATGCCCAAATAAGGCAATCGTCCTGCACAACTGATGCAGCTTGCAAGAAACATCTTTGGTCAGCAAATTCTTCAACCGCAGATACCTCTGTACTCAAACCCCGGGAATCACTCGGGTGTTGGCTTTCCATTAGATCAGATGTCTGTTTAGCCACTCGGAAATAAATTTCTTTTTCTAATAGTTCTGTAATCTGATCTTATTTCATTACATATATATATATATATATATATATATATATATATATATATATATATATATATATATACACTCATGGGCAAAAAAATTAGCGCACCAAGAAGGAGTCGTCAAAATGAAACGAAATTTTACATACGTAATGACTACTTTGATATAAGTAAATGAAAAGAAATTCAAAGAAAAAGGATAATTTATTTCAGAGAAAAAGGCAAAAGAACGGAGGAGTTAATACTCCGTTGGACCTCCTCTAGCGCGAATGTACGATGCGATACGATCGGGCATTGAGTCAGACAAGTTCTGTATGATGTCTTGAGACATTTCGTTCCATATTTGCTGTAACCTTGCCTCTAGTTCGTTCAAACTCGTGGGATGCCCAACTCGTCGTCCCAAATGATCCCAGATATGCTCGATTGGAGACAAATCTGGGGATCGGGCAGGCCAAGGAAGGGTAGTAACAGTGCGGAGACAGTCTTGTGACACCCTTGCCGTATGAGGCCGAGCATTGTCTTGTTGAAAAATGGCTCCTGGGAGCCGTTGCATGAGTGGCAACACATGTGGTTGCAGGATTTCATGAACATACCGCTGGGCTGTCATGGTGCCACGGAACAATACTAGGGGTGACCGTGTATGGTAGGCAATGGCACCCCATACCATCACACCAGCTGTGGGAGCGATGTGTCGCTGTACAGCAAAGGCAGGATTGAAGCGTTCACCACGGGCTCTCCCCATACGAACACGATTGTTATCACTGCCGAGATTGAATCTGGATTCGTCGCTAAAGACGACCTGGTTCCATTCCGCTGCAGTCCAGTTTCCTCTTTCGCGGCAAAACTTCAAACGGAGGCGTCGATGGGTGGGCGTCAAGGGCAGCACACGTAATGGGCGCCGCGATACCAACTGTCCTTCAGCCAGGCGCCTTCGTATGGTTCGAGAAGACACAGAGGCCCCTAGTGAAGGTGCTACCTGTGCCTGGATGGCGGCTGATGAAGCAGTTGGCTGTACGCGTGCATTTCTTACGATGTGGCGGTCTTCTCGACGACTGGTCTGTCGAGGGCGTCCTGAGCCTGGTCTTCGTGTACATGACATTTCTCGGGTCCACTGGTCCCAACACCTCCTCACAACACAATTAGAGCGGCCTAATTGACGAGCTACTCGCCTAGCTGACCACCCAGCTTCCATCATCCCGACGATTCTCCCCCTCTCAAACTGCGACAACTGCTTATATTGTCTTCGAACACGGCGTAATGGCATGTCTATCTCAGCTCTTCCTTTGTAAATGATTCAGCACACTCAAACAAGCTTTGGTTATCTGTTTTATACTCCACAGAGTACGATGTTCAACGCCCTCTACCGGCTATACGTAATGCGCAATCACGCTGCATTTCTAATCATTTGCATATCTCCCCGACATGTACCTTCATTGCAAGTTTCGTTACGATCCCACAATTATTTCTTGGTGCGCTAATTTTTTTGTCCTTGAGTGTATATATATATATGTATATATGTATATATATATATATGTAGGAACTCGATCTCGGGCGAGTCCCCACATTTTGTAGAAACTGTGGTCGGTGCCTAAGGGTTGTTGTTCTCAGTCTTATAGAAACCTTTCCGCTTATTGCACGGCGGAAGTAGACTCTCTTATACTCAGAGTAAGACAGTACTCAATTAAAGACAGTCACTGCTAAAAAAACACAAACACTATAAATTGACACTTATAGACTATTTACAGTTGTAGAAATACGTTGCATATTAAATTACACGTCAGGCCGCACCAGGCCTCCACAATCAGAATGGGTTAAAGTATCCGGCCGTCTGTCGCGAGAGGGTTGACTAAGCTGCCGTCTGCTACTTATCAGGAGCCAACGTCATGCCCCCGTCGATACTGTCTCTCCCGTCGCAGCCTGTCTGCTGCTTTCGGCACCTCTTACCAGGTCGGGACCCAATCTCAGTCGCTCTCGAATACTTTTCTCCCAGTTCATCTCTCGAAAACCTAATAGCGCTGTCGTCGCATAGCGTACACGGCGACATATAGCTCATAGCTGCAGCCCTGGAATAATGCAATTCCCATATATATATATACTCTGAAACCCCGATTTAACGTTATTCAAGGGACCATAAAGAAAACGTTAAATCGGGGTAAGACAAAAACAAAACACTGAGCATACAATAAAGACTAATTTAGGTAACACACCTTTTATTTCTTCATTTACAATGGTTTAGACATCAGTTTTCTAAATTATGCTTTAAATAAATCGTTTTCTTTTACTTTGCGTCCTGTTTATAGCACAAATCGCATTCTCAACAGGAGTTTTGTAAACTTTTTTCTTGGCCTTCACTATTTGAAAGGAACGATTCCACTGTTTTCAAAGCTTCAATGGCTTCGGTCGCAGAAGGAATTCCATGTTCCTCATTTTCATCATTAGCCGAACTATCCAATTCTATTAAATCACTTTGAATCGGAATCTGTGATGTCACGGTATTTGAATCGCATGTAGATAATTCTCGATATCTATATATGACCAAGAAGAGAAATCACCCAGTTCATTAGAGTCTTCATTTTCGCTGTCCTCGTATTCAAATTCATCACCTCTTTCCTCCGGAAAACCAGCTTTTGCATAAAGACTAGAGATACATTTTCTCATGCTAAAGAAATCATATGAAGAGATTCTAGAACGTTTATCAATTTTTCCTGCCTCCAAATACTATACTAAGAAGATATTTTTTCAAATCTTGGTTTCTATAGTTTTCTTTGAACGATCGTTTGTTCCCCAAATCACAAGGTTGAATTTTGCTTGTACTTTGCATGAACTTTGTAGGGGAACATTCCATTCGCACATTTTGTAATTTTAAATGTATAACATGGGTTTTACATTGATCAACAAGCAAAATAATCTTACGTTTCTGTAAGCGCATTTGTCTGTCCAATTTGCGAAGAATCTACCCCAGCAGACTCTCCACAAATTGACAAGTAGGATAAATTGTGCCTTTTTCTAAGGCGGTCTATCCAACTATTTGAAGTTGTGAATCTTTAAATTCCCAATATAGAGGCAATTTCTATTTCAAAACGGTGTCATTTATGACAATGCTTGTTGCACGAACTTAGTTGAACTTTGGTAAGAAAGGACAAAGAGAGGGGGGATTCTTAGTATTACACATTTTGATAAGATATATTTCTTTTTTTTTTCATCGCAATCTTTGGCTATTTTAGGAAAATTTCTTTGAGTTTCTTCCTCTGAAAAAACGTTAAATGCGGGGAAAATTTTAAAATGATAACGTTAAATCTGGGATTTTTCAACTTTACAAGTATAGGAAATAAAATGGGACTAATGAAAAATGACGTTATACGAGGGAAATCGTTAAATACGGGTTACGTTAAATCGGGGTTTCACTGTATATATATATATGAAACAATAACGTTTCCCTTCATTAACTTTATCTTACCGCAACAGAGCATTATCCCTCTATGTGATTTTGATCTATATTCCAAAAGTAATCTATTCGTTTTCCCCTTAAACAAGCCGCGCGCCTACATGTTATATAAGTTCGAACCTCGTACAACATTCGAAATCATCGCCCCATATGACGCGTTAAAGTCAGGTGTCACGCTTTCCCCAATTAAAAGTTCAGTACGCCTGTACACAAGGACGTGAACCTAGAGTTTCGCGTGTCTTCTGTGTTTGATCTTCATCCTAGTAGCATGCAGCAAGTTGCGCTGCAGGGTTTTGGTCATTATGTGTTGCTCCGGCGATTGCCGGAGAACTTCGAAATTATAACTGGGTAAACCTGTGCCTAAATGTAATAATAATAATAATAATAATCCGCCATAATCCGCTTTGTACGTTGTCCAGCGATTGTGTCGGCTAATAAATCATCCTATATTGTGACCAGACTTCTTCTTCATTTCTGCCGTCGAACTTAACTTATTCTCTCCGGCGTGCCTGCCTCCACGACCACGTCCATTTGCCTAAAACTGGGTCCGACTACAAACAGCGGATTATTCTAAGGATATGAAGTTCACCGGCCACTTGCATCGCCCCGTCAAGGATATATATATATATATGTGTGTGTGTGTGTGTGTATAAATACATATATATATATATGTATAAATACATGCATATATATACACTCAAGAGCCAAAACATTATGACCACCCCTACATTTTGCAATGAATTCGCCTGAAAGACATGGAAGGGACATGATCAGGTGGAAGTGGTATTTAACTGTTGCTGGAGAGTCTGAAGAATCATTCTTTCACTTACTTCTGTGTGTGATGGGAAAGGCTGCGGATCTAAGCGACTTTGATAGAGGGCAGATTGTAATGGCTCGAAGGCTCGGAACAAGTATTTCCGAAACTGCACGACTCGTGGGTTGTTCGCGACCTACAGTTGTTAGTACTTATGCAAAGTGGATGAATGACGGTGAAACCAGCAGTAGACGACACGGTGTTGGACGTCCACACGTTATCAAAGAAAAAGGTCGTCGGAGACTGTCTCGCATGGTGAAGCAAAACCGGAGCCAGACAGTGGCTCAGCTGACAGCCCAATACAATGCAGGGCCAAGTAGAATAGTATCGCAGCACACTGTTCAGCGGACACTGTTGGATATGGGGCTACGCAGCAAACGTCCCACTCGTGTGCCTTTGCTGACCAAGCGTCATCGCCAACTGCGCCTGCGCTGGGCCCGGGAACATCGCGACTGGTCCATGGATCAGTGGGAGAGAGTTACCTGGTCAGATGAATCACGGTTTGTCATTCATCACGCCGATGGCCGTGTCAGGATACTCCGTCTTCCAGGCGAACTGTTGCTCCCTTAATGTACAGTAGGTCATACACAGGCCGGTGGTGGCGGTATTACGCTTTGGGGGTCGTTCTCTTGGGCGTCTCTGGGACCCGTGGTTGTGGTAGAGCAGACCATGAATGGTACAGGGTATCTGAACATCATTGCGGACCAGTTGCACCCTTACATGGCCTCTGTTTTTCCAGCTGGAAAAGGAATGTTCCAACAGGACAACGCCCCGTGTCACAAGGCTAAAATTGTGTTGGAGTGGTTCCAGGAACATGATGCTGAATTCCAGTTAATGTCCTGGCCGCCTAACTCACCGGATCTCAATCCGATAGAACACATTTGGGATGTCATGGGACGGCAGCTCAGAGTTCAAAGACCACCAATTCGCAATATCTCGGATTTACGTGACCGTTGCTTAAACATCTGGTACAATCTATCTCCGGCCATCTACCAAGGACTTGTGGCATCCATGCCAAGGCGGGTTGAAGCAGTGTTGTGCGCCAAAGGTGGGCCATCTCGCTATTGCCAGGTGGTCATAATGTTTTGGCTCTTGAGTGTATATATATATTTTTTCAATGCGGAGGCACTTATCGTCAAACATTCGCCTATACTACACCACAAGTTTACTGCCCATTTTATTATGGGGGCACCATATAGGCTGACAGTATTACCCCTATGAATGGACGACACGAACGGAGGCATTTTTCGTGGCGCGACGCCAGGATTCGATCCGAGCACACTCAGCACCGAAAACCAGCGCACTGTACCACTGGGCTGCCACAAGCCCTGTATATATATATATATATATATATATATATATATATATATATATATATATATATATATATATATATATATATATATATATATATATATATATATATGTGTGTGTGTGTGTGTATTAATTACATATCATATTGAGATATTTATATCTTGATTAAGCACTTTAATTTGATGTTTTATTAAATTATTCAATAATTTCAAATAAGTAATTCGTCATATTTTAGCACGAACAAATGCAATAAATTCTAAAGTGAAAGGAACTGTCTTTCTTTTAAAAATATTAAGATTCGCTCCCAAAAATATCTTAAATTCTTCTCCTAATAGTATAATGGATAAGTCAAAATAGTAAAATTCGGAATTCATCGACTCTCTGAAAAGGAGAGACAAATTAATTTTATTCCCTTTTTTCCAAGCACTATTTTTAGTGTAAAAGTCCCTTTGGTCAATGAAATCACTAAAACATGACAGTAACTTTTCCTCTCTTTTATTCCCTCTTAAATGAACAGCAGATCGTAGAGAAATCTATATCATTTAAAAATTTAAAAAGCAATATAAAAAGAAAATTCCATTTTCATATTTTGGGTCTTTGCTTTTATGTATTTTAATAAAGAGCGCTTTGAGAGAAGTTTATGATCAAAATAAAAAAATATTTGATCAATTTGACTACAAATATCTTTATTCTTTCATTGGAGCGTGATTGAGTATTCCAGCGAGATTTTCTAATGTTATATTATCGACGAGTGTGTTTCATTCTAAAAGAAAGAGTAATAATAAAAATTCAACATAGTTAATAAAATGAAAAATTTGGTTCAAGGATATAAAAATGATGGATTTAAAAGAATTTTGTAAAAATTAAGTTTATATATATATATGCAATATACATTAAATATCATGTTGAGATATTGATTAAGTAATTTAATTTGATATTTTGTCAAATTATTCAATAATTTGAAAGAAAAGTGAGGCATCATATTTTAGCACCAAAAAATGCAATACATTATAAAATAAAAGGAATTGTCTTTTTTTTAAAAATATTAAGATTTTCTTCCAAAAATATCTTATATTCTTCTTCTAATAGAATAATGGATATGTCAAAATAGTAAAATTTGGAATTCATCGACTCTCTGAAATGAGAGACAAATTAATTTTATTCCTTTTTTTTCCAAGCACTATTTTTAGTGTAAAAGTCCATTTGCTCAATGAAATCAATAAAACATGAGGGTAGCTTTTCCTTTTTTTTATTGCCTCTTAAATGAACAGCAGATCTTAGGGAAATCAATACTATTTAAAAATTTAAAAAGCAATATGAAAAGAAAATTCCATTTTCTTATTTTGGATCTTTCCTTTTATGTATTTTAAAAAAGAGCACTTTGAAAGAACTTTATGATTAGAATAAAAAATTATTAGATAAGTTTGACTTCTAAAACAAAGAATAATATCAAAAATTCAACATAGTTATAAAATTGAAAAATTTTGTTCAAGGATATAAAAATGATGGAATTAAAAAATTATGCAAAAATTAAGTTTATATAAATTCCTTTCAAGCTCATTCGTGCAAAGATTAGCTTGTCCGACACACTTCTACCAAGTGATTTTTATTCTTTTGTATCCAAAATAATTTTAAATAACTATAAAATAAAATTCGGGTAAACGTTATATAGTCTCACAAGATATATAAAATAAATACATATATTTATTTTATATATACATCTACCAGGTAACTGTTATCTTTTGTATTCAAAATAACTTTAAATAAACATAAAATAAGATTCGGGTAAAAGTTGCATGTGCTACGATTTACCACTTAAACTTTGCTGGTTCGTTAGCATAATTAATTGATGGACTGTAAATTGGTTCGAAATGTTTTTATTTTCAACAAACGAGAGTTTTAAATGTGCATACAACGCACCGACGAGACATAGCTCCGAACAACAAGCTTCGAACAACAACAAGCTTCGAACGCTTCGAGGTGAATGAACTTCGGCATCCATAAGGTTGCCGTACAATGCAAAACTAGCGCCAACGCTTTACAGGAGGGGGAACAATAATGGCGCCAAGCGCTAGAGAAGCGGTAACATACCGCCCCGCGTTGCTTCTCTATGACATGCAACACAAATTACAAGACAAGTTACAATAATTTTTCGAAGTTCAGCACAATGCAACAAATTGACATTCCGGTTTTTTTCTTTTTTCGTAAATATTAAAGTATATACAATTGTACAGAAAATAAAGTGAAAGTAAATATATACAGAAAAATATACAATTAAATACGTACAGATCTATTTTGTTTATAATAACTTCAAAGAGATCAATTTTCAATGGGTAGGAGGCAAATTTTAGAAATTGGTCTTTTAAAGTAACCATTTTTAGTTTTTACAATTGCTACTCGAATTTTGCCATCCTTGCCTGGAATGACTTGACTTATCCTGCCAAGACACCATTTAAAGGGTGGAAGGTTGTCTTCCTTTAGTAGAACCATTGCATTTTCATTAATGTTATTTTTTGCAAATTGCCATTTTTTCCGTTCTTGCAAATGGTTTAAATGATCAATGGACCAACGTTTCCAAATTTGCTCAACCATTTTGGTTAATCGTTGCCAACGGGATAATTTATTGTCTGATTCATTTATTAAAGGAGGCTCTGGGATAGAATTTATGGGCCGACCTATTAAAAAATGTCCAGGAGTTAAAGATTCTAAGTCCGAAGCATGAGATGATAATGGAGAAATTGGCCTTGAATTTAAGATGCCTTCAACTTGAGTGACAACCGTCAAAAATTCCTCATAAAATAATTTGGCATCAGCAACAGTTCTTTTTAGATGATGCTTGAAGGACTTGACACCTGACTCCCAGAGTCCACCGAAATTCGGGGCTCGAGGGGGAAGAAATTTCCAGGAGATATTCTCCGTAGCCAAAAATCTAGATAATCATTCATCAGGAAAATTTGCAAGTGACGCGAGTTTTTTTCAATTCTAGACTAGCTCCTATAAAGGTCTTAGCATTATCACTAAATAAGGTTGAACATTTTCCTCTACGAGCGAAAAATCTCTTCAAGCAAGCAATAAATGCTTGTGAAGTTAGATCGAAAACTATCTCAAGATGTATGGCCTTAGTAACTAAACAAACAAAAATAGCTACATACACCTTGTGTAAATTACCTTTTCTTTGATACTTATATCGAATGTAAAAGGGACCACAAAAATCTACACATGTGTTAGAAAAGACAGGATTGGGGTTGACTCTCTCTGGAGGCAAATTTCCCATTAATTGATCTAAAGTAGTAGGTTTGTGTCTAAAGCAAGTTACACAGTTGTGCACTACCTTTCTTGCGATATTTTTACCTCCAATGGGCCAAAATTCTTGGCGAACAAAATGTAATAAGGATTGAGGTCCTGCATGAAAGTTCTTTAAATGATAATGCTGGAATATGAGAGTAGTCAGTTTATGTTTTCTGGGTAGTATTATTTGATGTTTATTATCATAACTTATATTGGCATGAGCCAAACGACCACCTACTCTTAATAAATTTTCTTCGCCTAAAAAAGCATTTAAGTGGCTTACCTGGCCTTTCTTCACCGATTCACCGTTCTTTAGTGTTTTGATTTCCTTATCAAATTCACTTACCTGAATAATTTTAATTAATTTCTTTTTAGCCCTTTCTAATTCCTCGTTTGTAATTGGGCCGATTATTTTCATTTTGTTTTTAACATTAAATACAAACCTGCAAATAAAACTAAAAATACAGATTAATTTAACGTAGTTATTCGACAAATTAAGGAAATCACTCGAAAATGTATTTTCTTTAGTGCTAAGTAAGTTAATGTCAGAAAGTTTTTTAAGTTCATCTTGGTAAAGCTGCGATTCTTGAAGAGGCACATCAACTGAGATGGGGGTACCAATGGATTCCTCTACAAGTCCAGGACCTTGCCACCACAGCGACAAACTTGAAAGTTCATGGGGCGAAGATCCACGAGAAATAATATCAGCAGGATTGCTAGATGAAGAAATGTGTTTCCATTGATGCGATTCCGTTAAGCTTTGAATTTTAGAAACTCTGTTTCCAACGAAAGTCTTAAGATTATACGCCGGTGTCTTGATCCATGCCAGAGCAATTGTCGAATCTGTGTAAAGACAAACTTCATCAATTTTCAACTTTAGAGAATTGCGAAACTTGACTATCAGTTGCGATAAGAGTAGGCATCCTGATAACTCAAGACGAGGCACAGACATAGTTTTTAATGGTGCAACACGAGATTTACTGGCTATGAGATGAGAAGACACAGTATTGTCCTTAGTAATACAAATTAGATAAACAACTGATCCATACGCAGATTCGGAAGCATCAGAAAACCCTCGAAGTATGATCTTATCGGCACTGTCAGTCAACACATATCTGTTAATTTTTATTTCTTCAACAGATCATAGGCACGAAACAAATTGTTTCCATTCTAACAAAATGTTTTCTGGCAAAGGTTCATCCCAAGAAAGCTTTCTAATCCATACCCTTTGCAGAAAAATCTTAGCTTTAGAAATGATTGGGCCTATCAATCCAAGAGGATCATACAATCTTGCAATTGTTGACAAGACGTCACGTTTAGTGTAAGAAGATTTCTCATTTATAACTACTTTAAAACAAAATATGTCTTCTTGAGGGTTCCAAATTATTCCGAGTGCTTTAACAGTTGGATCTAAACCCGAAGTAAATTCATGTTCAGGACACTTCTCCGAAACACTATTCAGAAGGTCATTGCAATTAGACTTCCATTTGTGGAGTTGCATTTCACAAGTGTGAAGCATTTGCGTCAACTGGCACTGCAATTCTCGTGCAGTTTCTAAAGTAGAAGCACCCGAGACAAAAGCATCCATGTAAACATCATTAACCCTTTCAACGGCAGTGACGAAATATTACGTCGAGCCCTGACTGTCTCATCCGGGCAGTGACGAAATATTACGTCCGACCTTAGCCGTCTCATTCGGGCAGTGACGTACCCCTGAGCAGGCGCAGGTTATTTTTCCAGCACTGCACGGAGTTTTTCCCCCGTTTTCGAAACGATAAAAGGTGCTTGATTTACAACCTCGAATTGTCCGAAATTGGGGAATGAAGACCCCTACATGTACATCTCCGATTCTGACGCATTCACGGGATGGGGGTCTGAATAGAGCGACGTTGGTAAGTTGAAGGGGGGGGGGGTTGCAGATCGACTTTCCCGAAAAGTCAGATGTTCGGTAATTACATCAGTTTCCAAGAAGGAAGGTCAAGAATGGAGGGTGTGGAATATCTAGCTGGCTGTTGTAAGGCCACAAGAACAGGGCGCTTATGAATTTCCCTAGGATCATAATCTGGGAGATTCGCGAATTTTTATTTTTTTAAACATTAACAAGTTAAAAATTTCAAAGGCAATAATTTAAATTATGATTAAATTATTATTACGATTAATGATAAAGTTTTCATTGCACTATTAGTATTTACATATGATAAATTATATATTAAATACATGAAACCATGATTTTTTTTATCCTATGTCAACAAAACTCTTACTAATCGCAGTGATAGATAAAATATGATATTGCAATGATAGAAGTTCCCTCCTACTTTATCTTTTACTTTACAATCTAGATAAAGCCATTATAGCTAATAAAATTACATTTGAATGAAACATAATGTAAAAATATATACATAAGTAATTTTGATTTAAATCAATGATTTTTTTTAAAAATCAAATGATTTAAATCCAAATTTAAATCAGGATTTAATTCATGTACTGTATATTTAAATTATGTATATTTAAATTTAATTAATCGTCTTTTAATAATTTTTATAACTAAAATAACGATTTTAATAACTAAAATAATGTCTAAACATATTTTATTTTATTTTATCAATTTGGCTACATTTCAAACTTTTCAATTATTATTTTATTACTTTCCATACAAGTTTGAAAAGTTATTTGATGTTGTACAGTGCTTCATACTGGGAAATGGCTGAATGGTAGGGCTCTGTCTTTCGGTCCCGAATCCTACTTCTGGCATGGATGATTCCCGCCTTTCGTAATCGGCTTTAAAATTAGGTTCCAGTCTATCTAATTAACCCTCGTGTAACAAAATATTGTTTAGTTCTTCATCTCGGTCTTCTGACATCTTGTTTTAATCTGTAAATTAATGGGTTGGAGGGATTGGTGAGAAATTCTTAGGTGTTTCTTTTCTTTTTTTTTTAACTCACGATGAACTACCTACCCAAATTATCAGGTGTAAGGCGTTTAGAGCGTCACATTCGAGGTTATCTCCACAATTTTGATCATCCTCATGAGATAGGAATTTTCTCCTGATTTCGTACCCCTCTCTTGCGTAGCCGACTTCTCAGCGAGAGGATTTTCGGACCCCGTAGCTGTTTCCTTAAAATTTCATTGATTTTTGATAGTGGTCGGAAGCAAATTAATGAAAGCATAATTTTCCGGGTGAACCTTACGGTGCTGGAGTTCGCAGGTTCGAGTCCCTTTTCTATATGAATGTTTGTATTCATCTGTATCGACATTAAGCAGTAAGTCCCGGTCAAATTAGTCTTCGAGTACCAAAAATTGACCTAAGCTCTCTAAACAACCAAATGATCGGAATTTCTTTATTACAGCATTTAACTAGGACATTGATATGACCGATACAATCTTAAAATTGCAGTTAAAAAAAAGATGTATTTTCATAGACACAAAAAGAATATGATTAAAACAAAACTGATTTGTAAAATTGTGTATTTAACTATAAACTTGTGTATGTACGTATGTGCAATTGCGTCTAAATAGTGCATTCAATTGAACTCAAATCCAATATGTGTGTTGCGAGAAAATACTAAATTTTTAATTCTGATATTTCAAAAAATTTGGTTTTCTGCATGAAAACCATGAAAATTGGCAAGTCATAAATTAAGCATGAATATTCATTCATCAACAAAATTTTTCGGCTGCAATATAAATATTTTAAAAATTAATTTTGGATGTTGTTCCAAAATTGTTATTAATTCGCTATTGCACTGCAAATCAATCAAAAATAAGAAAATGAAAAAGGGTGAGCTGATTGCTTATCAACGGGGGAAAACTTTGATAATGAAGTGGCATAATAAAAGATCTGTTGCCATTTTAAGCACGATCCATTCCACAGAAATGCAAAATATAACAAAACATGGGAAAACTTATAAAAAACCCGTACCAGTTCTGGATTGCAACCATACAATGGGTGGTGTGGACAGAATGGATGCATCTATTTAAAATTATGGCAAAATAGGAAAAACGATAACAGAAAATTATGGGATATAAGAAAAACGATGATAACAGAAAAAATATTATAAAAAAATTGTCAGGCACCTTTTAGATATTTCCGTTTGGAATTCATCCCTTCTTTACAAAAAAAAATGGAGGGAATCTTAATAATCTGAACTTCCGTTTGAAATTAATAGAGAGAATAACGGAAGAAAACATTTCTTCTGAATAAGAAAATATCTCTATCCATTCATGCAAAATTTGTGATGAAGCTTTGTGCCCCGCTTCCTGTTTTGAAAAATACCATACAAAAGAATAGAATGATTAACATATATTTCTATATTCAAAATAACTATACGTCTTTGTTTACATCACATTTTCACATAATAAGAAATAAGCAATTGTGTATGATATAGCGATCTATCATCGATCTTCTGTTGTAAAAAATTGTAGCACTTGAAAATATGGTATTATGTATTAAGGTTATAACAAGATCATTGCATCTATAATTGTAACATCAGAAAGAACTAACAAATTTTTAGTGATATAATTATTCATTTGTAATATGAAAGAAAATATACTGTCGTGAAAACATATAGAATAAATGAGTCGAAACTAAAAGCAAGGGTGAAACCATGTTGCTGTTGACCCTTGCATGATAAAATAGTTGATTACCAGATTACACGGATTTGAGCCTATTCCCTCAGCCACAAGGATCAACCCCATGCCAGCTGAGAGATTCTGCACCCTTGCGCAATGATCTGGAACTGACGCTAAGAGTTTGAGCCTGTTTCCTTGACCACAACGATCAACTCCATGCCAGCCGTGAGACTCTGCACCCTTGCACAAGGACCAAGAACTGAGTGGTGACTTCCAGACTGTGTTTACTGATATTCTACGTGGACGGCCAATTATGACGCAACGGATTATTATCCTCATACCTGTGTGTGTTAATGAGTCCTTGGACTGAAACTCATTTGTATACATGTGGTGTCATCAATGTCAGCCAAGGTAGGCGCATTTGCTTCAGAGTATTTTATATTAATGAAGTCATTTAGGGAAGTCATTTGGAACTCTAATTTTGGCATTCCTAAAATTTTAAGATTTTGAGTGAAAGATTGAAAATAATTTAAATATTAATTACAAAGTTATGTTTTGAAATGATGATTGATGATTTTGAATATGATGTGTGTAACTATTAATAAATGTTACTGATGATTTTAATTGGTAGTAACAAAGTTACGTTGAGGAATTTAATTACTGGCAAAACCTATTATTATTGAGGTGTTTAACTATTAGTAAAGATTATTGATGAATGTAATTGGTAGTAACAAAGTTATGATGAGGAATTTTATTACTGCTGGAATTGATTATCAATGATGTGTGTATCTATTAGCAAATATTTATTGTTGAAATTAATTGTGATAGTTTAGGTTAACATTGGTGAATATCTAGAAAAATTGCATTGAATGATTAACTTGAAGGAAATTTAGAATAGGATTAAATAATTTGAAGAAAGTTTAATGAATTCTTTTTTTTTTGAAAGTGTTATTGTATATAAAATGTATAGTAGTGTAAATAAACCATATATATATTCAAGCATAACCTTTGAGCAGTCATTTTGGGTACTGTGTGTCACTTTTTGTACTAACCTTGAGATCATGCCAAAAATGGAATATTATGTTCTAATCTTAATTCTAAAATTTAATATTATCTAATTTTGGGTTGTTAAAATAATTCTTTTTTCCAAAATTTCATTACATATACGAAAAAAATAAGTAATTCTGTGTGTGAACTGCAATATTCTTTTATCGTTTTGTGTGAGTGTAATTCGTTTAACAATGAAATATAAAATTCATAGGATAAAACAATGTGATTGTAACATGACACATTTAAATAATTTGTGTATTATTATGTTTTAATAATATAAAATTTACACTTATAATATTTTTTAACCACTTGCAGTGTTTCAGAATGTGTAAATATTTTTACGACTGTTAAAATGTATCTTCTGTGTAACAAAATGGTAATTATTGAAGTTTAAATTTTTGGTTCCTGAAATCAATGAGGTAATAAAATTAGTATACCACCTCAATATGATTGATTTTCTTTTTGTTTAGAATGGGTTAAGAATTAAGTTTGTATGGCGTTGTGCACAAAATATAAATATCTTGAAGTAGGAGATGATTATTATCAGGCATTCGCATATCATGGAAATGTTATGGGAAAACGTGTGAAAAATATTATGCTAGTGAGATGAAATATTTAAAGGAATTCTCTAGAATTTTTTATTAACTTAAAATTATAAAAGATGGTTTAAAATCTGAAATATTTAATGTTTAATTTATATTTTCGAATGCTTTGTTTTGAAAATTTCTGAAGTTTGGAAGAAATTGAATATAATATTTTTGCCAAATTTTCATAGCATTTTAACGCTATCATCAGCCGATACGAAGTCACCGAGGAATCTTTCCCAGGAACGGAAATCTCTTCTACATGACCCTACGTGACAGAAGCTGTTTTTCCTCTGGTCTAGCCTAGGGCTAGAGCGGGTGGAATAATCCACACACACACCCGTACTGTTTCCTAGAAAAATTCCGCTTTCTCGCTGGGGGAACAAATTTGGGGACACTAGCGGGGTGGAAAATGTTATTACTGTGGAGGGTTGCGGTGACAAGCAAAAGGGGGGAAAGAAGTACTTAAAGTGAAAACAAACTTTTTTCCAGGGAATCGGGCCGCTTGAAGGGTAGAACTATACAAGTTTCAGAAGCCAGGATAGGTGAGTTAGAGTTTCGAATTGAGCCGGTGAAAGGGTTAAGGGTAACTTCAGCGGCGAGCGGAAATTTGTCTGCTTCATCCAAAGCTAGCTGCTTTAAACAACGAATAGCGCGAAATGGGGCCGATTTTGTGCCGTAGGTTACAGTGTTAACCCCTTCAAGCCCAGAATGTTCTGCAACGACGCGCTCCCACCAGCCCGCGCTCTTCGCAGACGAGATGTTTCCCCCGGCCCGGAGAGTTTTTGATGTTAAGCCTAATTCAGCAAATAAATCGTAAAAATTCAATCAAATTAAAAATTTTAATTCAAAACGTGGAAAATAAGAATATTATGATGGTAGCTTAATTACATATCAATAACATTTATAAAATATTAAAAAAATATGAATAAAATACTTTTAACTTTTTAAATAAAAATAATAACACAAATACTCTAACTACAAAAGAATAGAAGTACGAATATAGAACTATACACAAATATAAAAATATATACTAAATGCAATGCTTTCAACACTATAGGAAATTTAAAACTTAAAAACCAGGTTATTTTAAAAGTTTTGCAGAGTATGATACTTCTCAAAGCACTCTTCTACGCATAGCCCGACTCCACAAATTTTGCATTCATAATACGTTCTCTGAAACCGGCGTTCTTTCACACGCGTTCTTGTGCATACAACACATCGCTTTCGTGATTTTACACCTTTATCATTTATGTACAAACTAGGAAAATGCCTACCTGTCAATCTGAGAGGATTAGGCACGGGAGATTTTGAAGATAACTTTGTCATTTTGGGTTCAATATATTTTTCAACTATTTGATATATTACGCGCGACTTGAATTCTAAATTTGATAACTTTTTTCCTGTTGATTTCATAAATAAAACATTGGCATTATATAAAGCCATATCCATGAATCCGAAAAATAATTTTCGATACCATTTTACGGTTTTTCTAAAGGCAGGATAATGATACATTACAGAATCTCCCGTGTCTACTCCTCCCATATATTTGTTGTATTCAACAACACAATGCGGTTTTAGAATTTCTTCTTTTGTTTGCCTATCTTTTTTTCCTGTAGGCACTTTCTGGTTATTGTGAATTGACGTTATAATAACAACATCTTTTTTTTTGTCTTTAAATCCAAATACATTTACAGAATTCTTTTGAAATGCCAAGAATTTATCTTTTTGAAATTTTCGGGGCAAGCTTTTAGGCATTCCCGAACGATTTTTTGAAACAGTTCCACAAATGTTTGTTTTCACGGAGTTCAAGTAAAATGCCAAATTTGGAGAAGCAAAAAATCTGTCTAAATACAGGTTGTACCCTTTATTCTCAAGAGTTGAGAGCAAAGTCTTCACAACTCTTTCTCCGTAAAGGCCGCTTGTATTAATGAGTTCGGTGTCCTTTCCTGTGTAGATGAGGAAATTCCAAATATAACCCGTTTGGGACTCGCAAAGTTTGTAAATTTTTATCCCATACCGCGCACGTTTGGATGGGATATACTGACGAAAGCCAATGCGGCCCTTCCATCCAAACAAACTTTCATCTATACATATTTCCCTATCAGGTGTGTATAATTCCTTGAAGTTTTTTGAGAGGATTTCGAGAACAGGTTGGATTTTATATAACCTGGGACCACTGCTATCTGATGTGAAATGCAAAAATCGCAGTACATCGCAAAAGCGATTTCTTGACATTGCCGAATTGAAAAACGGCGTTGCAAACACCGTATCAGTTGTAAAATACATATGGATTGTAGGTTTTTTTATAATGCTCATCAGCATCACTAACGCCAGAAAAACCCTTATTTCCTTGTCCGTTACCGGTACAAAATTCGATGGAGCATCTGACGGGCCTGGATCACTGATATTTGCCGTAAAAAATGCACTTGCAAATTCATTAGTCTCTCTTGTAATTAATTCGATGAGTTCCTCGTTAAAAAATAAACTGAAAAAGTCCAATTCCTTTTCAGGAAGCTCTTCAGGCTCTAAATTCAACCCACTCTTAGATAAAAATGTCAAAAGAGGAAGATCTTTCATATCTTGACTCCATCCGTCATTAGATGCTCTATTTGCATCACTAATAACACTATCATCGTCATCATCATCATCATCTTCACACACATCTGATTCTTCACTCACATAAATATCTGTTTCACTATCACTCGAATCACTCTCCTCATTCATCATACGCGCAATTTCACTTTCCGTAAGATATTTCACTCTTTTCGCCATGGGTGCATAAACGAAACTAATAGAAAATAAACCCTCATGCACCCTCTGTACTACCGATAAACAAAAAAACCAACCCATTCTCTATCCCCCTATTCGTCCTAAAGTCCAGTGTCACAATAAAAAACAAAAACATTAAACTCCCCACAAAACACGCCTTTGAGATCAGCTCTTTAACTTTACTGCTACTCCACAAAGCAATCACGTGTGTTTGTTTATGTTAACTCCTGAGTCATTCCCAGCTGTAGGAATTCCGATAACAGAAACACAGGCTGAAAGTTCAGACCTCATATGACCTCCACAATTCAAAATTACGGTATAGTATTGCCATCTAGTGTCATTAAAAAATTCTAAAAAAACGTTCCAAAGTTTGGTTCCTTATACGGAACGATGGGCAGAAACAAGCGTTCGCAACGAGTTCCCAATACGGATCGATGGGCCGGTGAGAGCATAATTTTCCCGTACCGTATAGGGTACGATGGGCGCGAAGGGGTTAAGCCGATATGTAGTTGCTAACTCAGTTATGTTTTCTTTCCATATTATCTTTAGTAAATCTCTTTGAGATTCCTCAATCAATATTTGGCGATACATCTTTTTAATATCAGCAGTAAAGGCGTACTTATATGTCCGAAATCTCACCATTATATCACAAATGTTTTCTTGCACTGCACCGGCAAGAAGCAAGTCATTTAGACTTTGTCCCGAAGTACTAGGAGCACTGGCGTTAAATACAACCCTTAATTTTGTGGTCGAATTTTCAGGTTTGTAAACACCATGATGCGGCAGATAATACGACCCTTCAAAATTCTGATCGTTATCTATCTTTTCCATATGGCCCAAATTTTCATACTCGGTTATAAATTCTTTATATAAATTTTGCATCATCGAATTTTTATGTAACCGCTTGACTAATTGATTAAGTCTAACGTTGGCTAAGGCCTTAGATTCACCCAAAGATCCTTCTTTCATGGGCATTTTAACTACGAAGCGACCATCTTTATTTCTTTTGTGAGTTTCTTTAAAATGTGACTCACAAAACTCTTCTTCTTTACTAAGGATAGTTTGATCTTCACTAATATTTTCCACAGACCAGAATTTTTCGACTATCTTTTCTATGTTTTCACTTTGACAAATTAAACTACATAAATTAGTATATGGCCCTTGATTATTTGTATTTACATAGCCACTAGCGACATAACCAAACACAGTATTCTGAAATAGTAATGAATTTACAGATGAACGTATTTGTTCACCCTTAACAATTTCAAAGAAAGTCTCCGCTCCCAAAAGCATATCAATTTGGGATGGCTTGGTGAATTCAGGATCTGCCAACATAACTTGTGGAATTTCTATATTTTCTAAATTCAAATTTGTTGCCGGAACCATATCCGTAATTTTATCGACGACTAAAAAGTTTTGCAACGAAAAGAACGATCCATTACCATTTGCTATGTTAGCAAAAACTTCAAATTCAATTGGAGTAGGTGTTCCTCCTAATCCCGAAACCGAAATATTTATTTTTTGTTTCCTTAAATTACCATTATCAACAAATTGCTTCGTTATGAAATTAGACTGAGAGGCACTGTCAAGGATTACTCTTGCTCTCATAAATTGGCCATAAATATTTTGCACAAGTACTACAGCTGTTGAAAGGAGAACACTTTTATTTTTTATAAACAAACAAGCAGAGGAAGAAGTATCTGTAGGTGGCGAGTCATTTTTCAGCTCTGGAGTTGTTGTTTCAGCTTGCGCAATATTCAATTCGTTAGAGGGATTGCCATATCGGTGTAAGAGATAATTATGACGACCATTGCAAATCTTACACAAATACTTAGGTTGGCGGCAAGAAGTCAATTTATGCCCCGAATTTAAACATAAAATACAAAGTGAGAGATTGTTAACCATATTATAACGTTCCATAGCATTCAAGTCAAGAAAATTCTTGCATTTATAAATAGGATGATTTGATAAATGGCATACTGGGCACTTAGATGAAGAATTATTCATTTTCGTTACGAAAGTGCGCGTTTTGGAATTCTGAAAATTCAGTTTCGATTTTGGTGGTTGGGTGATATTATTTTGTAGATTTTCCAAAATTTGACATCTTCTTTCAATAAAGGTTGTAAACGTGCTCCAATTTGTTAACTCATTTGACGTTAAAGTCATTTCAAATTGTTTGCGTGTTTCTTTATCCAACTTTTGCAAAACAATATTTATCAACATAGCTTCACTTAATTTATCTAAGTCCAAATCTAATAATTTTAAAGCTCTTAAATGTTTATATAGCTGATCAATTAGTGATCTTAAATCCTTAGCACATTCGTTGTGTAACCTTTCAATCGAAAGTAATTCTGAAATGTGGGTATTTACAATAAGTCTCTTGTTATTAAATCTATTTTCCAAAGCCTTTAATAAAGAACAAAAGGAGTCGTCAGTTGACATAATCCGAGCCGCACTTCCCACTAAGTATGACTGCAAATAATATAGTTTTTCCGACTCAGATAGTTGATTGTTCGACGAAATTAACGAGTCAAATTGGGTTTTAAACAAGTTCCATTCCTCAATATTACCCGAAAACTTCGGTAATGGAATTTCTGGTAGTTTAATTTGGACATTATTACTTTTAATTTGAGTACTAGCATTACTATTTTCAACATTATTATGCATACAATTATTATAAATACGTTTGAGGCTTACCTCAAGTTTCAGAATATCAGATTCTATTTCAGCAAAACTATCTTCGATTTCATTCAAATCTTCATCTTTAACGACTTTGTAGTATTCCAGACGCAAACACTCGATCTGATCGTTTAATCTTCTAACTTTATCCAATTTCACTTTGATTTCTTCTATTTCGACATCTTCATTAGTTTCTTGATCCTTTATCGATGAATGCAGTCTAGTTATTTGCGCTTTGATTCCACCACGTTTCCTATTCAACGATGTAATGTCTTCATCCGCCATAATTAAAATCCGAGAACAAAACGAAATGGCTAAATATAGCTCAAATTAAAAGATTCGATCTCCGAGAGAGCGGACCAAATCAATTGTACGATTTACCACTTAAACTTTGCTGGTTCGTTAGCATAATTAATTGATGGACTGTAAATTGGTTCGAAATGTTTTTATTTTCAACAAACGAGAGTTTTAAATGTGCATACAACGCACCGACGAACAACAAGCTTCGAACAACAACAAGCTTCGAACGCTTCGAGGTGAATGAACTTCGGCATCCATAAGGTTGCCGTACAATGCAAAACTAGCGCCAACGCCTTACAGGAGGGGGAACAATAATGGCGCCAAGCTCTAGAGAAGCGGTAACAGCATGGTCTCACGGGATTTATGAAATAAGTACATGTAATTTGAATTCACGCTGAAAAACAAAATTGCATATGAACTTCAACTATAAACTTGCCTTGCATTATTCGTCACTGTTAAAGTTTTCACAGTCCAATTGTTTGGAAGACAGAGGTCATTATTAGATGCAAAATATTATGAAAAATCTTTAGTTTTCTAGATTAAAATAATATACAACAAATAGTTACATTTTCCTGCATGATAATTTACGGCATTCACTATTTTATCATTACTAGGATATTTTTTTATATTTTTAACTTAAAAAGTTTTATAAGAAAATTTATTTAATAAACACACATAGAAAAGTTAAATACAACTCATAATTTTGTTGTATTACACATTTTCTCTTAACGTACTGTGAAAAATGAAAGTATGATAACAATTAAAATTTTAAACAGTTTCCATTCATTTTAAAAATATTTATCACTCCTTGGATTGTGATACGTTTATTTCTTTTTATTATTTCTACAGACGTTCAGATAATTCCTCTGCAATTATACAAATAGAAAATTATTTGATAGATGAGTATTTTTTAACATTTTGGAAAAACGGTTTTAAGCCCTTAAAGATGATGGAAGTAGTCAACATGTGGTTCAGTGGTTTAAAGTTTCTAAATCAAAACAACAGAAGAAACGAAATTCAACAGAATTAATATTAAGAATAACATTTAATGATTATAGAATTTAGCTCTAAGCACCTTTTCAAAGTGACAAAAATATACTTAACGCGGGAATACGATATGGTGAAAATCAATGCGCATGTGCGCTACACAGGACGTGAACTATTTATAGAAATCTTGCGCTGCAATTCACCACAGCAGCTGTCAGTAGAATTAGGTCCATGTCGGTGGCCCGGCACTTTTGGAATTTCGAGTTGAAACTTTCACAAAAATTAGTACCTAATTAGTACAAATTAGTACCAAAATATCAGAATTAGTACCCATCAGGATCGCGAGTTATAGCGTATTCGACACTGCCGGGTCAGCTACAATCATGTTGCTTCTAAGCCCGAGGCTACAATTTCGCTTGCTGAGTGAATGCAACTCACAGCAAACGAATGGCGTAAGGGAGTCAAAGAACTTTTAAACCTCGAACGAGAATTTAACAGTGAAAGACACAAAGACAAGGTAAGTTAATTTTATTTCACATTGGCTTTAATGAATGTTTCCTATAGGCATGCCAATTAGATGCGAGTCACTTTTATAAAACAATTTGTACAAAATTTATCATCATCACACCACTATATATTGATATAACTCGGTTATTAATTTTTCAGAAATTTGGGAATAGGGATCTAATTTATTAGGAATCGTTTATTAACTTTTTGAAATCGTTAATTAATTTATTTGCTTTCAGATTGAACAGTGAAAAGCCGGTGGCGTTGGTGGGCCTTATCTAGAATTAGAAATGGCCCTAAGCCCCAAAATTGTAGGTGAAATGTCGGAGCAGTTTGAACCCCTTTGCAACAAAATATTAATATTGCAATTGAAAGATAACTTTTTCATATATTTAATTTAATTGACTTTCATATTAACCTTAAACCGTTTATAATACTGTTTCGCACCGTGAAATTGGATTACTATAAATTAAAATCGACTATTTTTTATTTTGATAGAGATTTTACAAATAAATTTATTAGAAAGCTCTTGCTGATTTGTTTCTCAACATTATCAGCCTGCCTTGATTAAATTTAATTAAGATTTAAAGCTTGTCTCCAGATCCTTTCCAATAACTGGCGCATAACAGCCCATTAACTTTCAATCGGGATTCTTGCAATTATTTAACGGTGATAATTTCAAAGCTGTATTAATAATTTAATAAGAATTTTTTTTAAATTGAAGTTTCTGCAACTCAACTCTATGTTTAAGCGACTTTTAACTGGAGATTATTTCTAAACATCTGTTAACTGAGTTAGCAGGCGTTAGACTATCATTTCCTCATTTCCTCATCATAGTAATAATTAGTAATAATAATCGTAATTTTAAAGGTAGTACAATTGTATTTTCAGTTCTATATCTTACGGATCTAGGAGAAAAAATTACCCAGAGAGCTTCTTGCTGTTATAATAATAAAACAAAAATAATATTTATATTTTACATTGATATTTTTTTAAACATGGCGTGCGTTTTAAATTCAATACATCTTTTAGTTTTTCTGGTGGTGTAATCTTAAAATAACACTACCCACATAAAATAAAAATGCCCATTGAAAAAGAAATCGTAAATTTCCAATAGATGGTCAGATGAGATGAAAAATGTTGTATGCACTTGGTAGTACAATATGCGCAGTTTAGTTGATCCTTTTATTTACAGCTGTGGAGGGATGAGAGGTATAAATTCCAAACTATTTGGCGACCATTTATTACACAAGGCGAATTTCCAGATCAGTGTTCTTGTTGTACTTATGTGAAAGTGGTAAAAGATGAAGCGTGCTGGTAGAAAGAGTAAAGTTTGTCCCGAAGTGCTATTGGAACTGATTTCAGAAAGAAAATCGCGATTATTCGTAAACGATGTTTTAGTTGCGTCCACTGATGGTGTTTTCAATGAAATCAGTGAAAAAGTTGGTGGAATTTTGATTTCAAAAGCTATTTATTTGTTTGTTAAGAAAAACAAACTAGCTAGACAAAAGTTGCAAGAATGGGGATTGTTGAAAGAGACTGAAAAGTGTGATGAAGTTGAGAATCCTCGTCTATCGCCTGTATCAGGTAAGCTCTTTTATATCTTATAGTAGAATTATTTTTAATTTTTTTAAATAATTTTATTATTTATAACCCATTACTGTTTTTTATTCTTTAGGAAATTTTTCTTAATCTGTTATCGTACGATTGTTCTCTTCTAAATTTACGATAGCCAAAACTTTATTATACGTAGCTCGCAAATTGTTTTATAATCCTTATTTTCTCGAGCCTGCAAATTCGTTCCTCGATCGCTCTCGGTTTATCGGGAAAAAAATTTCAAAACCTGAAAATTACAGGAGTGGAGTAAACGAGAGCAGATTGACTTGAAATTTGAAACACATATATTTAGTGCATCAAATACTGGCTGTTATGTTTTTGACGCTGAAGAGATATTTCAGTAAGTTGTTGATTTACTAAAACTCCTCACCAGCAGGATATATATTGGTAAGTGTTTTATAATGTTCAGTATTTCCGTATTGCTGACCGCCTATATCTTGCCCCCACAATAAAATGGGCAGTGAAATTGCTACGTAGTATAGGCGAATGTCTCACGACAAGTGCCTCCGCATTGGAAAAATAAAAGTATTTCCGTATGTTAAGACAGAAAATCCTTTATTGTTGTTTCTACTGGAAACTAATTGGTGAATATATGTTAATTATTTCATTAACATACAGAGCCACAGAGCTGTGGCTCTGTATAATAAGGCCCTTATATTTTTTTAATTTGAGAACTCATCATATAGGGCAGTGGTCCCCAACCCCCAGGCCGCGGACCGGTACCGGTCCGTGGATCAAATAGTACCGGGCCGCCCAAGGAACATTAAATTATTTCCATTTAATATACTGTGGTGTATTTCTCTCGGGTTAGTGCGACTTTGACGAGTTTGTGCTCATTTATACCTTTGTAACAAAAGAAATCTTGTAACTACAGTAACCACCGCTTATAGTGATCAGTGGTTATAAGAATCAACCGTTTATAAGAATCAATATCCCAAAAACAAAAAAAAATGTATTATTTCCATGTTAAATTTTTCGCTTTAAAGAATCAATCCACCGGTTTTAAGAATCAGTTTACACTTTTCGCTTTCCTTTCATTTTTTCAAAAAAGCCACTTAAAGCCTCAAAAGGTACGAAGTTCTTTCTTTATTTTTTGTAAAAGGAAGAGTGATAAGATGGGATGGAATACAGTCGTAAAATGCATCCCTTTCTTTGTTAGACATAATATAATAGTTTCCCCTTAAACGCTTTAGCTAAACACTGTCCTATTAGCTTGACCCAGGGGCATCCTACTCATGCAAATCCGATTTCACTTTTCTCCACTGACAAACAAAGACATGGACTATTTTTCCCCACCTCCCACATCCTGGTTGCGGCTTCCTGAACCCTGAAACACATAAATCTTCGGGGAAGTGTCCACTATCCCTTAGGCAAACGTGACATTATTAGATTCAGCACGTTATCAAACCGTGAAACGTAAGCTAGAAGGTGAATCTTAGTCTGAGACTATTGATATTGAAAGAGGTATAAACAGCCTCCTGAAAACTTCATTACGTCAAACTACCATAGAAAACTTTTTCTTGCACCCTTCCTGTAGTTGAAATGTTAAACTGTTAAGCAGGTATGTTGTAACAAATATTGGATTTTTTTTCTTCTCTTACTATAATCATGTGTATCTACTTACAGGTCTAGAAATTAAGTTGTATGTTTTAAAATTATAAAATAATTTTAATAAAAGATAATCAACGTAAATTAAAGAGTATTTTATAGTAAATTATCTAATATATGTATATATAGGTGTGTGTGTTCCTGTCCAGAAACCTAAATTTCGGCTATAAGAATCAACCGCTTATAAGAATCAAAAACAGTAATAACAAACGTGATTCTTATAAGCGAAAATCACTGTATTTTAAATTAGTTTATTGTTTATTAAACATTTCAGGATTATGAATTAAATTGCAGTCATACCCCCCCCCCTCAGCGGGCCGCGGTAAAATTATCAAACGTTGACCGGTCCACATCGATTAAAAGGTTGGGGAGCACTGATATAGGGTATTTCATTTTAAAGTGTATAATATGAATGCGCACAATATGCACATTTACTTAACTTGTTTATGCATTTACTTCCGTTTTCGAAATGGAATCCAAACACATTCCTCTATGTCTGCTGAGTTTTTTTAATTTTGTTCTGTTTATTGCGGTTAACTTCAGATTTTCTCTTTTGATGAATCATTTGTGATAAATGGCATTAGTTTTTTATTTGAAACATTGAAATCGGAAAAGAGTAAAAATACGATACTACAAATCATCAAAAATTAACATATAATAAACATAGTCTGAACTTTTTTCAATTTTATATGGTATTAATTTTCAACTCGAAATTCCAAAAGTGCCGGGCCAGCGACATGGTAGCCCGGCAGAATCAGACACGCTATAACTCGTTATCCTGATGTGTACTAATTCTAATATTTTGGTAATAATTAGTAGTAATTAGGTGCTAATTTTTGTGAAAGTTTCAACTCGAAATTCCAAAGAGTCTGGCTCGGAAACGACATCATTGTCGCTGGCCTGGAAGAATTGAATACGCTATAACTCGTGATCCTGATGGGTACTGTGACGTTGTCTCCATTACTCCACGAAAATTGTAATTATATAAGTCTGTGATGCTCGTTCCTACCCCTCAACATGAACATGTCATCTATCGGCGAAATGTTAAACTGAGCGGTCTCATAAACTCTAGGATAAGAGGCCATAAATTTTGTGTAATATGCGATTCTGACGTTATAAAAGACATAAATACCAGAGTGGTTCGAGGGCTCTCCAGAATTTTGACACTATAGCGACATGTGGAATCCCATAAACTTTGGACCCTTACTACCACTTAAAACGCCGGAGAAAGCTTTTGAATTCGCCGACCGTATAAAAGAAGACCCCCAATACTCCACAAGAGAGAGATCTGTTTTGAGTGCCAGGGAGGACGCAGCTATCCTGGTCTTTCGGCCTGATAGGCTGAGTGGTCTGTGAACCCGAAGCCGTCCTGACATATCTAACATGTAAATTCTAACTCGCTGTACATATTTGCTTTTTGTAGTTGTAGTGTTTAAGTTAGCGTAGTAAAGTAATTGAAGCGAAACGATTGTCTTATTATTGACTACGTTACAGTACTAATTCTCATATTTTGGTACTAATTGGTACTAATTAGGTAGTAATTTTTGTGAAAGTTTCAACTCGAAATTCCAAAAGTGCCAGGCTACCATGTCGCTGGCCCGGCAGAATCGGACACGCTATAACTCGCGATCCTGATGGGTACTAATTCTGATATTTTGGTACTAATTAGTACTAATTAGGTACTAAGTTTTGTGAAAGTTTCAACTCGAAATTCCGAAAGTGCAGGGCCAGCGACATGGTAGCCCGGAAGAATCGGACACGCTATAACTCGTGATCCTTATGGGTACTAATTCTAATATTTTGTGAAAGTTTCAACTCGAAATTCCAAAGCGACTGGCTTGGAAGCGACATGATTTTCGCTGACCCAGAAGAATCGAATACGCTATAACTCGTGATCCTGATGGGGACTAATTCTAATATTTTGGTACTAATTGGTACTAATTAGGTACAGTAGAGCCCCGATTATCCGCGGAATTTTGTGTCAAGGGCACCGCGGATAACCCGAAAATGTCTAAAAATGAGGTGCAAACACGAAAAATAATTCAACATAAGAACTATGTTTTATTGTACAAAAACATAATAAACTTTTAAAATACATGTCTAAATCACTAAAATAGAGAACGGTAAACAAAAACAATCCGTACATACTGTATGTACAAAAAGTGTTCAGTTACACCTTTTTAAAAAAATCAGTCCCTCGTTTTTGCTTCTTGCTTTGAAAACACCTTTTCTTTATTCTAAATTGTACTTTCCTTAACATGATTTTTTCTGCCAGATGTGCATCGTCGTCTTGTTCCTCTAAATATTGAAGCAATCCGTCTACATGCTGCAAAGCAGTTTCGTGTGTCATCCGCGTAGGCGCCTCGTCTTCACTTTTAATGTGTTCTTCATTCTGATCCACTCCCATTGCTTTGTTCGTTATCTCTATGCCAGTCAGTCGTTCGAACCCCGACTCACTTGCGTCGCATTCCAGCGACTCTTCTATGTTCTCTTCGTCTACATTCTCATATCCCGGAACGGATGTCACTAGGTCAACAAGTGTAGCGGTCGGCATGACTTCATTCCCTTCTTCACAAATGTTTTGGTGGACATTTGTTTCGATACTCGGAAAGAGTTGAGTTAACAAGGGTTGAGGGTTTGATGTAATCCCATGCAGACGCTATATCGTAGATGCTATCCAAAATTGTATAATTCCGCAAAAATTCTTTGAGATCGCAGCCTTCCTCGATTTTTGACAGTAACAACTTTGCCCTGTATGTTCTCTTCATGGTTGAAATGACTCCCTTGTCCATAGGTTGTATCAGCGCAGTAACATTTGGGGGCAAAAACTTTGCGAATATTTGCCTGCCAGAAGATTTAAGCACACTGGATGTGAAGTCGCGTTGTCAATTAACAAAACAGCCTTTTTTGGCAAATTTTTTGAGTCAAGATGTTTACGTACTTGAGGTACAAAAATCTTTTCAAACCATTCTTGAAAAATCTGCTGGTTCATCCAACCTTTTTTTTTGGTTGAAATAATCAACTGGTAAATTTTCTACTTTTGGCCCCTTAAAAGACCTCGGTATCTTAGATTTACCGATTACAAGAAGCCTAAGTTTGTGACTATCCGCAGCGTTGCTGCATGGCAAGATTGTAATTCTTTCTTGCTACTTTTGTGACCTGCCGCTTGATGTTCACTTTCAAATGCTAAAGTACGAGTAGGAAGACACTTCCACAAAAGCCCTGATTCATCAGCGTTATAAATTTGTTCATATGACAGATCCTCAGACAAAACAAAATCTTCAAAATCACGTTGAAAATCCTCAGCTGCTTGTTGATCAATACTCAGCTTCTCTCCGTGTAAACCAATCTCTCTAATTCCATGACGTTTCTTAAAACGATGTAACCAACCGGACGAAGCATCAAAATTTCCTTCCAGGCCTAACAAATCAAAAAAGATTTTCGCTTTAGCGGCAATTGTAGGACCAGACACGGGGATGCTCTCACTTCGCACCTGAGCTAACCACTCCGTTAATGCCGAGTCAAGTTCATTATAGGTGGATTTCTTCATTGTTTTTCGTTTTTTCATCCCAGAAGCACTTTCAGTTTGAATTTTTCTGTAAAACGTCTCGCACGGTTGTTTTCGCAATCCCGTAATCCAAACACATCTGCTTCCTTGAAGCGCCGTTTTCTATTTTAGAAATAATTAAGTTTTTGTGCAATCGTTAACACAACCTTCTTTCGTTTTTCAGCCATTATGTATTACACAATTTTAGGAACTAACTAAACACTAAGCTTGAGCACTGACAAAAAAACATAAAACACGACTGACCAATAAGCACGCTTAATGACGACTGAGACCACTGGAAGGCCGAGAAAATACGTAGAGGGGGAGGGGAACGCTAATGAACTTCACAGAGTGGACTCGCCCGCTCGGGTCGTCAAGGTCAGTGATCAGAGAATGTACAGCATAATCTTCGACGTTCGCACTGTAGGGTCTGTAACGTATTGTATGTCGTAACGCCTCCACCTATTTATCTATGTACGCCCTCTAGCGGCAAGAATGCATCAGAACGAACTTTGTATCGGTCGAGCACGGAGCTCCTGCAACAAGCGGAGTTTACTATGGCAAACAATGCCTTGCTATTAAATTTGTGTTATATTATTTACAGTCCACTCTGCTTATTTTCTTAAACGTCGTACACCTCCGTGCAGGGTCTATTGTATTTCCCTTGTAAGTTGGCTTGGATTAAAAATTAAAATTGGTTTTTTTGAGGTTCTTAATTATTTTTTTTTCGCGGTACTCGCACTCGCGGATAATCGGGGCTCTACTGTACTAATTTTTGTGAAAGTTTCAACTCGAAATTCCAAAAGTGCCGGGCTACCATGTCGCTGTCCCGGCAGAATCGGACAAGCTATAACTCGCGATTCTGATGGGTACTAATTCTGATATTTTGGTACTAATTGGTACTAATTGGGTACTAATTTTTGAGAAAGTTTCAACTCGAAATTCCAAAAGTGCCGGGCCAGCGACATGGACCTAGTAGAATTACATTGGGAACAATTTATGATTAAAAATAAAGAAAAGTTAATATAATCGAAGAAGGAAAAGTCCGGAGACGATCAGATCGGAACAGATGATGTTTTGGCTATTTTCAAAAAAATGATAATTAAAAACTGTTCATCCTCATGGAAACTTTCTTCCAGTATGTAAGCAGAATATTATCGTCTCACTTAATATTTATGAAGTTAAAACAAGTTAAATTTATTTTGTTAAATTCCTAGTGACAGGATAGTTTCAGAATTTCTCTCGGCGGTATAAACGTTAAAACTTGAAGAAATTTCTCCCCCAGTGTATCACTGAAAACTTTATATATTTTTATACATTATGTTTTAATTTTTTTTTATTTTGTATTCTTTTGGATATGATATTTTCACTAAACGTGTCTTGATATATAGATTACTCTATACACAAAAATAAACTTGAACAATCTGAAATTTATTATAGAAACTAACATTTTACGAATATTTTGCTTCGTTATAACTGCTGAACAAATTGTTCTACTTGTATTTTTTCAATATAGTGCATAAGAAAGAATTCACTGTAGTGCATAGGAAAAAATAATCTGGTTTCAGTATATATAAAAATTTTACTTATGAAAATTTCAATAACTTTCATGGGGAGAAATTAGAGTAACTTTTTGCTTCAGGGAAAAAATTTTTGAAATTTTGACCTAATACAGCATAATGAAAAATCCTAATACAGCATAATGAAAATTAAATAAAGGTCAATTGAACAAAATGTCTTTGAGTTGTCTTTCAATGAGTATAAGATATATCGTCTTGAAGAAGTCACAGCATGAAAAATACCATTCCTAGATAAATAGGCTTAAAATACAAATTTCCTTTATTGGACCCTGAACACCATTTTGAGCCAAGAAACAAAATGTGCTATTTTGAGATTTTTGTGTACCGGATCTCCCTACGCCCATTTCAAAAAGGAGTTTTTCATGCTACGTTATAAATAGTCAACTCTTCCAAAAGAGTCTTTTCTTCTGAAGTTGGAAGAAAATCTTCGAGAGATGAAGTCGTACTTCAAGCACAGTTGCTTCGGTCTATTATCGTAAATAAGTTGGGTAAGTTATGCAATCTGGTACCGATCAACCAATGAGATGGGAGTTACATAATTGACGCCGTTTAATGATACAGTACCTTCATACAACTTGAAGTGAACAAAGTTTGTCCACTCCAAAGTAACTACTTTTATTTTTCCACGGTAAGTATTTTAATGGGAAGTAAATATTTTAATGTTCGCGAGTTCATGTTTTATGCAATCACTTCTAAATAACTTAATTTTGATTATTAGTGGTCAATATCTTATGTAATGAGTAAAGCTTTCTATCACTTCGTATCGATTACCCCACTTGTTGTCCCCATTCTACCGTGTACAATATTTGATTTGTTTGAGACTGACTGGTTTCATAAATTATTATTCCGTACTATAAAAAATTATCATTATGAACAATTGATAAAGTTTAAATGTTTGATCCAGTATGCCTATCATTAATTTCTAATGTTGTTTCTTAAGCTCAAATTTTTGTCTTATATTGTAACTAACTTACTGAGCCGTCAACTGGGGAAATTCCTCCCCAATATCAGTGGTAGTGAGAGGTGATTACAAATATCCATGACTAAATAGTAACCCTAATTCCGATGGAATAACTTTGAAATGCAGATTAAAAACGCTGTTTGCGTATTCTGAATGGTGAAGTGAGATACGAGTGATAGAGACAAATGTTGAGGGAAGTAAAATGCTTAGCAACAGCTAGGAGCTTAGGTAAGTAAATTCTTAACAATTCTAATAAATCATTAGAGATTCAATTTATATTTTTGGTTTAATCATTGATTCCGATGCATGAGGCACTAATCATAGTGTTTACTTCATCCTTGCATCAAAACAAAGAACAAAAATATGCGAATCGTCTCTACGTAAAAGAGTTATTAGTTTCCTCTTCAAAAGTAATGAATAAGTACATTGAAAAGAGGGGGAAAATGTAAAGTTTGGGAGCAAACCTCTTGAGTGAGTAACAAAAATTTAAAAGTATGTGTTAAAATGAAAACTCTTTATGTTACACCAACATTTTTTTCAAGCCGTAAAATTCTTTTCTGATGAATTACATATTTTGCGACTGGAAATAATTATGAAGCTAATAAATTTTATTTTAGTGCTTTAAACAAGCCACTAAAAGTTCTGCTCTTAATGTTACGCATGGAACTTGTGACACTTTTTAGTGAAAATCAAGTTTTGGAATGGCCAGTAAATCTATCCGGAAATCGGAACAAATCCATAGGTCTAAATCTAGGACTACCTAGTTGTAAACTCAGCGAAGAAAAAAAACTGATAAAAATGAAAATGTGTGGCATAACGGTCATTAGAATCTTACGACGAGAAACAGTAAGAGTTAGTTGACTACTTTTGGTGTTTTTCGCCACGACTCATGAGGGTTAAATCTTCGGTTAACAATACAGAGGCTGTTCACACATTTTTTAACGATGTATATTGTATTCACAAAACTAAATTACATAAAATTCTTGTGTTTTAAATGTTTTATTTGGCATCCCTTATTCTGAACTATCTTTCGACACCGCAATTTCCAGGATAATAATGCCTTTTGAAGTGTCAGAAGAGGTATCCTATCCCATTCCTCCTGAACAGCTTTCCAGAGTCCTGTAAGGGTTTTGGGACGACGTTTCGATAATGCAGATTTTAAAAGTCCGAAAGCACAAAAATCCATAGGTGATACATCGGAAGATTTAGTACGGATATCAGTGAAGGGTATGGCCTTGATACCAGTTTTTTGTTCCATTTCTTTTAGGAAATTTACAGTGGATTTTGATGTGTGACTACTAGCTTTTTCCTGATGGAGTCTCACAGATTGATGGCACTGTGGGTAAAGCGATTGTATTTCATTCAGAAAAATTGGCGATAAAATATGTTCCTGATAGTATTTGGAGTTAATCTTGACATTTTTTTCCACTCTCTTTATTTTTAACTTGCCATTATAAGAAAAAACCAGCAACAATCATGAATCCCTTAGAAAAACTTTCTTTCGATTCTTTGAACCATGTACTTAAATTTTTTTCTCCCTTTTTATGATAATAAATGGCTCTTTTTTTGTTGCAATCATTTAAATACACCCATGATTCATCTATTGTGACAATTGTTTTCCATTTTTCTTTGGATAAGTGTTTCTCATATAGAATTCTGCAGCGTGTCCTGCGTTCAGCGATATGATTTGGAAGAAGACGATGCACATTGCGTTTTTTCGCTTTCTTAAGATTTAAATCAACGTTTATCATTTTTTTTACAGTGGACACCGAGCATTTTAATGATTTTGCAACTGTCCTTTGGCTAGGGGGATTTACTTTTAACATCAAACAACGTACCTTTGCAATAGTCGAAGATGTCCGTTTTTTACTTGGATACTTGTTTGGAATTTTTGTCCCACTTGAGGCTCCAATTTGACGTTTTTTTCCTTTCCTGTTGACGATATTACCTATCGACGCTTTAGATATCACAAAACCATGACTCTCACATCGTTTTCGGATAACGGAGTATTCATATTTCTCTTCGGAAAGAGCATAAATGTAGCCTTCGAACCACTGCTTTGTTAGAAACGCCATTTTGAATAAAAACAAAACTTTCAAGCCGCAGACCATAATTTTGACTTTTAAAAACATAGTACAATTGCAATTATTTCTTTTGCAGCAAACGATTTTTTATTACCGCTTACCAAAATCGTCTAAAAAATGTGCGAACAGCCTCTGTAGATTCACCAATGCCAATGTTTCAGCTTCTCATTCTCGTATCATTGGCCTTAATCCCAAGGTGAAACGATAAGAAATCAATTCAAGGTAACTACAAAAGGAATGTAAAATATTTGAGTTTGAGAAAAAAAAAGTATGTAAGCAGGCTATAACTTTTTCGCAATCCTACCTCTAGTTCTCTACTTATTACTGATTACTAAGAATTTTCGATTGCTAAAGATGATACTGAGAAATTCTGGTTTGCTGCAATGCGTTATTTTTTAAAAAGACTTATACAAATGGGTGAAAGATGTTTTACAAAGATTAAGTACAAAAATAATATTCACGAAATCCAAATCAGAAACTTGATTTATTTTATAAGTTGTATCTCTTCAACTTATTTTATCAATCAAACCAACAATTTATAACAGAATCGCAACGACTGCGATTCAGTTGTGATTGTACAACCATGTTTAATGATCATTTTACACCAGTAACACAGCACAATTCTTTGCTGATATATATTTCTCAGACCCCACTATTTTCTCGACCCATCCATTTTCTTACGTCTTAGTACCATGCTTAAGCAACCGATCGATTCCTCTGCATTTACGCACTGGCCGGAAAGATTTTTTCCTTCTCTTAAGCGAAATTCAGTGGGGGCTCTTTATGAATTGCCCAGGAGGAACATGAAGAAAATTTAAATATGAAACTATTAGCAACCAAAAAAATATGGAAGTACCTTGCAAAGTACAATAAATTCTTTCAAAGCACTAACACTGCCAATGACTTTAGAGGAAGTAAAGAAAATATTACTGATTACTAAGAATTTTCGATTGCTAAAGATGGTACTGAGAAATTTTGGTTTGCTGCAATGCGTTATTTTTCAAAAAGACTTATACAAATGGGTGAAAGATGTTTTAATTGACTTCAGATATTTGGATTCTTTAATTGGGCTATGAATAGTGGTTTCAATCGGAATATCTAGATTAAAATATGAACGTTCTAATCGTAATGAAAAACTCTCTACCATCTGTAAGTCAAATGCACAGTATTGAAGGTATAACGCACTCACTTGACTATCCCTAATACCAAACTAAACAGATGCGGATATATTTTTTGTTGAGACATTTGGTTTTTTGGTTTTATGGGGGGTTTAATGGCGCAAGGTCCAGAGAGGACATGCAGAGCCAAACACATGGTAAAACCCGAAAAATATTTTAAGTCAGCATTTCAAGACTTATAACCAAGTAAAACATGATAAAAATATTATCTATATATATAAAACGCGTAGGTATGCGGCACAAAAATCGACAATATTTCTACACTCCGAATGGCAAAAGCTGTAACTACCAGATGTAAACATTAGAGGCCGTCCGCAATTTGCAACCACGTGTCAACATGGATTTTACGCACTGAAATCAGTAATGAATCAAGTGAAAATTGGGAACAGTCTCAAGAAAGAAAACGAAGAAATAATTCATTAAGAGAGAGGCGTGAAAGAAAGCATAAATGATCGTGAGGTTAGGCTTAACTGTCGCCGGCATAGCAACCGAGAACCAGTAATAGTTAATTTTGTACACTTTTTTCAGTATTTGCTGAATTTTTACTCCATTTTATAAGTGAAGAAATTTTCCCAACAATTTATTATTTATGATTAAAAGTGTAGATATCTGAATTGTGAACAATAGTACATACAGAGAGTGATGTAATCCACACTATATTTTAGTACTTTCTGAATTTTTACTCTTTTTTTAAGTGAAAAAATTTTCCCCAACAATTTCTTATTTGATGTAATGATAAAGTGTAAATATCTTAATTTTGAAAAATTGTACATTCAGAGAGGGGTGTAATTTTTAAAATCGTTGGTGTTGGGTTTCTCAGTCATATCTTTAAGTCTGTTATGAAGTAATGAAAATTCACATTTTTTAATCACTATGTTTTAGAATCAGCCTGATAGAGAATACCCCTTAACAACGTATATTTATGATGACAGGTAATGATAACATTCCTTACATATGTTACTTTCAGTTGAGTTTTTTTTGCAAAAGAAAATATAAAACTAAAAGCGACCATGCTGGTCGCTCAGCGGCTAGTTTATAAAAAGAAATGTTGTATAAAGATGGCACAAACGATATAAAAAAGTGACAGAAATGATAATATAAAAAAAGTGATAAAATGATTTAATGGTTTGAACGGTGATAGTGATATCTATAGTTGTTAAAACTATGACATTTCATAAGGTCATAAGTACAAAGACATATAAGAGCGATGAATCACTGAAAAGGAAATGAAAAATCAAAGACAGAGAATATGATAAATTAAGGATAGCAGTGCGATAAAAACAGTGAATACAATAACAAGCAGACATAACGAACAACAGTGGTAAGAAGTTAATAAGAACAAGGGAAGGACAGGAAAACAGTGATGTGTAGACGCTGATAAAATCAGTCAAAATTATCAAGTGATAAAACCAGTCACATATAGTTGGTGACAAAACAGATGATATATGACAAGTAATAAAATAGTCATACAAAACAGGTATTAAAAGTCGTCATATAAAAATGAACACAAGAGTGATAAAGCAGTGATGTGAAATGAAATCCATAAAGAGTGATAAAAGTATTTAAAGATACACACGTGGGTGACAAAAGTTGTAATGAATTAAACCAAAGAGAAAGAACCAGTTCATTTTAACAAAAGAGGAAAGAATTCAGGATGACTTTTTTTCACCCAGAAGAACGTTAAAATAAAACAAAGTGCAGTTTTAAAAACAACAGACAAAAGTTACTGAGGCTGACAAAAATATTTTAAGCTAAAAAAAACGGAAAAGAAAGTAGCTGAATTTTTTTCCAGTCAAAACAAAAAAGAAGGGGAAGAAGTTATGTGACGCCCGCTCTTGTGCCACGACGTGGAGGACTCACATGACAAAAAGGAGGAGTGAGAGACTCCTCAAATACAACATCATTGTCCGAGTCCCCGGACACTTCAAAATTTACAGAATTGTCCGCGAGCCTGCAGACATACTGATTCCCTTTTAAAATATAATTAGGGTCCCTAGCTTTCCTAGAAATTTCAAAGATCTTTCGAGGAATAGCGACTTTTTTGCAATTAGGGTTAGGAGGTATGGGCAAACTTGCACTTACATGATAGGAACACGACTGATTTGTGTCTTTAACATTTACAGAAGTAGAAATTGGCGAGGATTGTCGGACCTTTGTTTTTTTAGATTCGGAATCCAATACCTTTTTACGGGTAGTAGCTAGAGGTGAGGATAGAATATCTTTATTTTCATTTCGTGGTTTATTTTCGATAGAAATTTTAGTTGGTTCATTTTCTGTTTGAGTACATGTAGATTTCATATTTTTAACTGCAGCTGCAGCGTAGGCCATTCTACCTTTGGAGTCCTGGCGTCTATCCTTTTTCTGGCCGCAATATAAGAGATATTTTGCATGACTTTTAAACTTTGCACCTCTTTCTCTGTAAGCCACTTCGGGCATGACCGGGAGTAGGCCACATTATCACCATTACAGTTGACACATTTAGGTGTATCAGTACAATTACCGCTGGCGTGTCCAACTTCTGCGCAACGGGCGCAAGTAATGGTACCACGACAGGCAGTTTTGGAATGCCCAAAACGTTGGCACTGGAAACACTTCAGGGGGTTCGGAATGTATGGGCGCACGGGATTCCTAACGTAGGCCATGTTTATATGAGACGGAAGGTCTGGTGTGCTGAACGTTAGGATGAGGTGCTTAGTATGAAGCATCTTCTCACCCCGATAGTAATACGGCGCACTGCATACACATGCTGGTCCCGCAGGTTCTCTAAAATCTCATCCTCTGGCGTGTGCAGGAAGTCAGAATCTGAAACAACACCTCGAGAAGAGTTGAAATACCCATGTGCAGAGATCGTGACCGGATACTGGCCGAAGGTGGTAATTTTAGATAGCGGTGTAACTTGTTGGCTGGAGGACAGTTCAATGAGAAGGTCACCAAAGCATAGCTTTTTTATAGATTTTACTTCACTGATTAAAGAAATAAGTGTCTTGTGTATCAAGAAAGGAGATGCATCAACAAAAGTGCCGTTAGTCCGTTTTAAAACAAAAACTTTAGCTTGCGATAAAAACTTGTCATTTGTTGCGGTGAATTATCCCTCACTGTGGGATTTTTAAGAAAATAATCCATACAAAGGGGCTTAAAATTCAGTTCCCGGCCGCACCACCCACCACGGAGCCCAACAAGGGGATGCAGATACGTGCACCAGTGCTAACCGAGAACTATACGCGAACTAAATGACTCTGAAACGATCTCCACCCTTAACGAGATGTCCAGAAATTGGAACAATTGCTTAGTTCCTAGCCGAAGACAAACGTCAACGCCCAACAGATTGATACTATAGGGAACCACTAAATACCTCTCGTTTGCCTGAAGAGGGGACCAAAGTAGTGTGTCGGGATGCCAAAACTGTCCCTCAACTGCCAGGATTCCCTTTTCCAGGGACACGGGTCTCCACGCACGGCAAACACGTGGGTGATAAAGACCCCAATAGAAGCAAGAAGCAACAGAGCGGCAACAGCTTCTAAAGAGGTGACCTCGCCTCAAAGAGGAACCACACCGAGGGAGAAAAAAAGAAAAAAGTAGAAGAAGAGAGGAGAGTAAAAATGAAAGGAGAGATAGTTCGCTGGGGTACCTCGGGATTGTAACACCCGTGTTTACCTAAAGAAGGTAAACCCCCTGAGGGGCTTGTTGAGGAATGAGAGTATTTTGTTGAATGTATGAAACATCTCAAACTATACCTTACAGATAATGTGAATAATTTGATAGAGACTTTTTAGGAGAATTTAGAACATTGTGAAATATCTTTCCCTTTTGGTTCTTTACTGATATTGTATCGTGTGAGATATAAAAGTTGTTATCTAAAGTTCTGCTCGCAAAGGAATTTTCAAGATATTAAGTCACCAACATCGATTCAATGAACCATACAGTATGCTAAAGATTTTATCTATTCAGAGCGGAAAGGCCTCGTCCCTCAACATGTTAATCTCGTTGTTTTTAAAGAGTGGTGGCACAAGATTAGGCTAAAAACATTAAGACAGATTAAAAAAAATAACTTCTGTAAAGCAGTTAGTGCATTATAGGCTAATAAAACTAAATCATATGAAATGTTTTTTCTGGGGGTCCCTTTTTCTAAGGGATACTCCCCCCTCCCTCCCCAAAGAAAGCTACTACTTTTAAATATTTTCTTTAGCAATGTATATCTTAATGAAATTAATAGCTAAATTTCTTTGTAAATTTCTGGAAATGGTTAAATAATTTATGTTTACAAAATATTTTAAACATCCCTATTTGTTGCTTTTGGCCTCACTTCAGAAAATTTCAAGTGAACTCCCAGCACATTTAGTTCTATTAAGAGAGAGACATGCCAATAAAATTTTCAAAGTTTCCCATTCTCTTCAGTTTCTGGTTTTTTCATTTATTAAAGTTAAATTATTATTGTCAAGGGGTAAGGACATTGTCTGACAAAAGAAGGGGCCATGAAGATAGAAACCCATGTTGTAAAGAACATATCGTAAATAAGGGGCAATTGTAGAAAGATAAGAAGAAGCGATAAAGCACAGCGATAATAAAAGAAATTGGAGCAATTGAGAAGTGTGTGAAGTTTATGGATGAAGCAGGGGACCACACATACAGAAGGCCTTGGGCCACAAGTCATAAAAATCGGAGGAGTGTACAAATTGGAAGCACAAATATGGGATACGCCCCTCAGGAAAGATTGGACAGAGGCAAACATGTAATTACAATCTCGAGTTAATATCAGAAATGACGGAGGCTCGAAAATCAAAAGAGTCGGCCAATGTAATCCCCAGGGGAGGGAATTACCGAAACGGAAGAAGAATATTTAATACAGTAAAAGATGAGATTCAACATATACAGCTTGATTTTGACTAGACTTGGTATTTGAGACTCTTCTTCAGAACTGACTGCAGCTTCAGAAATCGGCATAGATTGAGAGCCAAATATGGTCATATGGATATGATGGACAAAAGAAGATAAGATGTGGATAGGCAGATAGAAAATTAAGATGGCGACTGCTACAAACAGCTGAGAAAGTATCCGATGAAAATAGCCGTAATGATGACCGCTGAAGTAGACGATTGATAACGCCCGCTGAAGGCAGATGATTGATAATGCCATCTACAGATAGCCGATTGATGATGACTGCTGAACTCCATGAATAACTGCCCCATCCCGAGCCCGTCGCAACAGAGTGAATCGACGCCGAAGGGCCTATAGTATATACAGTCCGAAGACCGGCCGCCGAAGTTACCGATGCCTATGCGTGCCGAATGACCAGCGATACTAGATGATCAAACCCAACCAAAGGCATAGTGACTCTGTATTATCAAACCTGTTCGTACAAATGCTCTTATGCCAGATTACGATTGAGATAAGTTTATAAATTAGGGAATGACTTAAATTTAACGAGGGTTTTTGAATTACTGAATTAATGAGTTAGTGAATTATTGAATTAATTATTTATTGAAATAGTGAATTTAATGAGGATATGATGAGTTGATTGTATTAAAGTGATATATATATATATATATATATATATATATATATATGAAATGTCGCGAATGGACATCTCATGAAATAATAGCTTACATCATGGCCGGAAAAGAGAAAATCAGCTTCAGGAACAAACGAATTTACAAACAAGTAAAGCAACACATCATATTCGCTTCGAGTCCGTCCAGTGTCCACACGTAGAAGCGCCAAAATACAATTAGCTCAGAGAGGTTGCCAGAATTGGCGGAGGAAGTTAGTGAGTGGAAAGGCCAGGTGTTTCGCCAAAAAGTAGAAAGAGGGGTTCCCAGGACAGAGATAAAGTTCAGGATGGGCGATTATACGTTGTTAGTAATATTATCACAGAATACCCCCCCCCCATCTAAAATGCCGCGGCCTTTGTTGCTAGTAATATTATCACACACACACACACACACACACTCACACACACAAACAAACACACACACACACACACACACGCACGCACACACACACACACACACACACACACACGCACACACACACACACATATATATATATATATATATATATATATATATATATATACACTGCTGGCCACTGTAAATGCAACACCCTGAAGGAAACATGCAAATAACATGAAATTTACAACATGCATTAGCGGAGGTGAGATATGCAAATGATTAGAATTTCAGCGCACACGCACATCACGCGCGCCTGTGGCGCCACTTCAAAGCGCTATTTAAGGCTTGGAGATTTCGACGATTTCAAGTTCGGCAATTGTGTTTTTCTTGTGGTTTTTTCAAAAAAAAACGATCAATTATGCCTCGTCGAAAACAGCGATCATCTTTTGATCAAGTATCCGAGTTCGACAGAGGAAGGATAGTGGCCTACCGAGATTGTGGATTATCTTTCAGGGAAATCGGTAGTCGTGTTTAACGAAACCAAACAACTGTAATGCAGATATGTGATCGTTGGATGCTGGAGGGTACTACGGACCGGCGTGTTCGATCGCATCCACCTCAGCGCACCACTTCACGTGATGACAGGCAAATTGTGCGCATGGCAGTGACGGATCGCTCAGTCACATCACGAACCATATCACAGCACATGCAGTCTGTAACGCATCATCCAGTGTCTGCGCGTACCATTCAACGCCGTTTACAGCAGAGTGGTCTGTCCGCAAGACATCCATTGCTTTGTCTACTCTTGACGCAGAACCACAGACGTCTCCGCCACCAATGGAGCGATGACAGAAGGATGTGGACGGCAGAATGGAATGAAATTGTCTTTACTGACGAGTCACGTTTCTGTCTGCAACACCACGATGGTCGCATTCGAGTCTGGAGACACCGTGAAGAGAGGATTCTGAACAGCTGCGTTATGCAGCGCCCCACTGGTCCTGCACCGGGTATTATGATATGGCGCGGTATTGGATATCACTCTCACACACCTCTAGTACGCATTGCCGGTACTTTAAACAGCCAGCGCTACATCTCCGAGGGGTTGGAGCCATTTGTCCTTCCTTACCTTCAGGGCTTGCCCACAGCCATATTTCAACAGGATAATGCGCGACCACACGTCCAACGGTTGTCCAACGGTTCTTCGTCAATCGCCAGATTGAATTCCTTCCCTGGCCGCCTCGCTCTCCGGATCTTTCGCCGATAGAAAACATGTGGTCCATGGTTTCTCTATGATTGACCCAGATTCCATCCCCAGCTGCCACAGCAGATCAACTTTGGCAACGTGTGGAAGCTGCTTTGTCTACTGTACCCCAAGAACTCATCCAAAGTCTCTTTGAATCAATGCCGAGGCGTGTGGCAGAGGTGATCTCCAACAATGGCGGCTACTCTGGCTACTGATTTTGGCAGGAACCACACTTCACAGAAGTCTATAAATTTAATCATTTGATACTTGGTCAACATGTTATCTACAAAATAAATTTTGTTGTGATATCTCTTCTCTTTCTTGGTGGTGCAATTTGGGTGGCCAGCAGTGTATATATATATATATATATATATATATATATATATATATATATATATATATATATTGGGGCGCGGGGTTGCAATAAAAACATCCACAACATAAACTAGCAACCATCGTAAATAACAATGGACAATTAAAGTTTATTTACATTTAGAATTGAAAAAAACGTAGTCCGTCTACGACGTAATCCAAAGCGGGAGTCTTAATGTTCTCCCCAAACAGAGTAGAGTGGTCGTGATAATGTTCGTGGTAGCGGCGCCCTTTTGCGTCGGACATTATATGCGTTTACAAATAACATTTTATGAAGTTTAAAGTTCATAGTTAAAAGTTCAGTTCTGCTTTCTATATATCAGCCATCTTAGCTGTCATGCGGCCTCGGAGGACATTAAGCAATAGGCACTGACAGTGTCTGAAAAAGAAATAAAATGGAACACACTTACAATACACGGGACCATGCAGGGGGTGCTCTGTTGCTGACATCGCATGGTGGGATAATTCGTCAGTCGTCTGAATCGGGATAGTGGGGATGCCATGGTTTCGTGTAGTCGGCAGCAGAAGAAGTGATGTTAGGACATTCATGTTGTTCGAATTTTATGACACCGTACCGGTCGTGGGGCTTGACATCGGTCACTTTGTAGGGACCTAGGAATTTCGGTCTTAATTTCATTCTTGTTCTGTACTGCGTACGTTTATGATTTTTCCTCTTCTTAAAGGATTTCTGGTTTTCTTCTTGAATTTAAAGAATATTTTGCCTTGCTTCTTCCTTCATTTTATCTCTCTCTTTCATCATCGCGTTAAGGTACTGTTCTTCTAAGACTTCTTTCACTCGTATGTCTGTTATGCCTTTTAGTTTCACGCCTGTCAACAGTTCGAATAGTGTGAATTTAGTACTTCGAGAAGGGGTACTGTTCATTATTCGTTGAGCCATAGACACGCATTTGTACCATTTCGTTGGATCGGAAATTCAAAGTTTAGAAAGTATAGGAATTAAAGTTTCATTCATCCTTTCAACCTGACCGTTACCACGGAGAATTCCTCCTGTAATTTTAATATGCTCTATTTCTTCTCCTACGCAATAGGTCTGAAAATCATTCGAAGTAAATACGTTTCCTCTGTCACTGATAATTCAGGAAGGATTTCCAAAGGTAGTTTGTTGTAGCTTTAATTTTTCTATTGCGTCGCGTGACGATGTCGATTTTACTGGGTATAACCATACAAATTTCGTAAAGGCATCAACGACAGTGAAAATATGTTGATAATTCTTGTTCGTAGAAGGCATAGGACCTATAAAGTCAACGTGATACGTGCTCAACGGTGAATTTTCTTTTTAGCCCAGTCAAAATAGGTTTTATGGCTAAAAAAATTTGAAAGTTTTGAAAAGTGGTGGAGAAGTTGGTTTGGGCATACTGTTGAACATACTAAAAGTCCCCACCGATCAGACTTGAGCTTTTGCCGCCATCTTGGAAAATGTGTAGACTTTTTTGGTTTTTTGCAAATAACTTCAGAAATGTTGATTTTATGTAAAAAAATTGATACAAAATTTTTTTTAAATTAAAAAATGCACATAAAATTCCCGTGTACAGTCAAACCCGCTTAATGGAATATCAGTTAAAAGAATATCCCGTTTAATGTAATAACTTTTCAATGTCCCAAACCGTAGTAATTTGTTTCTGTGTTAAATTTCCAGATTAATGGAATATATTGTTTTGAAGTTATCCCGCTTAAAGGAATAATATTTAGCCTTGACGATATCGATCTTTTTCTATTTCGCTCACTTCTTTTCAGAATTTTTTTTTGTAAAGTGCAATAATGAATGTGCAGTAACTGAATGTCTTTCAAAGTAATTTTTTCATTTCGTAGAAAGTGTCCAATCGCAGGAAATGGGGATTTCTTCGGTTTTGAAGGGCAATTCATTGTTGCTGTTTTTGCTAGCCGCAACCCTCGCCCTCCCCTTATTGCTCAAACGCTGGCCTACGTTTCCCTATTCAGAGAATGAACAATAGGCTTCACCCCCAAATGAGAGCTAGAAAATGAGTGGGTGTGTGTGAAGGAAATGTGAAACTTCAACAGGTCCTTATCTTGAAGGGGACGTGGATTACCAACTGTAACGAATCTCTTCGGAGAAGCGCAACATTTAACTTGGGGGATCTCTAGCCTTGAACATTTAATTGTACATTTTCTACGGCGATTAGTTCGACAGTTCGCTTTCGTGAAATCAGTAATCTTTCTTGTGCTTTACAATGTCTTTGAGACGAAAAGATCTTACTTTAAAAGAAAAAGTAAAAGTCATAGAGTTTGCAAAAGTAAATAAGTGTACGCAATTAGAACTCTCAAAAAAGTTTGAGATATCCCAAGCTCAAGTTTCGAAATTGTTAAAAAATAAAGAAAAAGTCTTGAACGACTGGAAATGCAATAAAAATATTAATCAAGAACGAAAACGTACAGGAAAAGAATCTGAAGTTGAAGATGCTCTTCTTCAGTGGTTTGCTGAAAAACGATCTTGTAATGTTCCTATTAGTGGATTATTATTGAATCAGAAAGCTGAAGATTTAGCACAACAGTTAAATATGACTGATTTTAAAGCTACAAATGGTTGGTTGTGCAGATGGAAAGCAAGAAACCAAATTTCTTTCAAAAAAATTCACGGTGAAGCAAGTGATGCTGGTGAAGCCGCTGCCAGTTCTTGGAAAAATGTAGTATTACCTGCTTTATTACAAGACTACAGTTCTTCTTGTATCTATAACTGTGATGAAACAGCACTTTATTACATAGCAATGCCTGATGGAATTTGTGCTTAAAAGGCGAAAAAGTTGTTGGAGGAAAAATCCCGAAAGACAGACAGTTTTATGCTGTAGTAATGCTGACGGCAGTCATAAAATGCCTCTTTTTGTAATCGGGAAATCCAAAAGCCCACGATGTTTTAGAGGTGTAAAACCCCTTCCAGTTAAATACGAAGCGAATTCAAAAGCTTGGATGACTGCTAATTTCTTTCAAAACTGGTTAGTGTCATTTGACAATGAGATGAATAAGATGAAAAGAAAAGTTATCCTTTTTATCGATAATTGTCAAGCCCACAAAGTCGACGTACGACTAGAAAATGTAGCACTTCATTTTTTGCCTCCGAATACTACAGCTATTTTACAGCCAATGGACAAGGAATTATATCACTTTTTAAGAGGAATTATAGAAAAGAAATCGTTAAAAAGATAATAGCTTGCATAGATGATACTAGTGGATTTTCTATCAATAGCTCAACTAGTAAAATTATTAGAAACATTTCAATTCTTACAGCTGTTCATATGATGAACAAATCATGGAATAATATTTCCTCTGACGCAATAAAAAGTTGTTTCTTAAAATGTAAATTTTCAACACACGTAACAAATGATGAATTAAATGATGAATCAATTACAAACACAAATGATTTACCACCAGAAGAAATGACAGAAGAAAATTTTTCCAATTTTGTAAAATTCGACAATGATTTGGTAGAATGTGGTGAAACTTCAGACCCTCAATTTGATCAAAGCGAAGTCGATGAAGATGAATCTGATGAAGAATGTACCATTAAAAAGGTTCCGTCACATGTTGAAGTTAATAAGGCTTGTGATATTATAAGACGTTTCTTGGAAACGAAGCCAAATGCAGACTTTCATTTATTTTATAAACTAGAAAATAAAATAACAGATTTGCTGCATTCACAGAACAGTAAACATTCTAAAATATCCAACTTCTTTAGCAACAAATAAGTAACATTGTAATTATTTCCAAAAATTAAGGGAAATTTGTATATTCTACAATAAAATTAGCTCATTTTTCATCAATTTTCTAAATTTTAATGTGTTTAAATTGTTTCTTACTTTTAATTAATAATTGTTTGTTAATTATAATAGTTTAAATATGCCTATGGTTTAGGCAATTTTTAATGCTTTCTAGGTTTAACTGTAACTTTAAACATTGTGGGCGTGTCAATGTGATCCCGGATAATGGAATATCCCGCTTATTAGAATAATTTTTCGTGGCAAATTGGCTATTCCATTAAGCGGGCTCGTATGTACCACAAAGTATCACACGGGATTTACAGAGGTAAGTATAAAACACTAAGAAAACATAAGAAACAGACAAAATAAAACAAATAAAAGAAACTAAGAAGAATTACAAATATTTACAATAAATTTACAAAATAATCCGAAAGCACACTTCCCAGAAACGAGCAGAAAGAAATTGGGAGGCCAGTTAATATTTAAGTCCTTTAGAGCCAATTTAAAAATATTTCTCTCCCTGCGGTACTTCGAACACAAAAACAGAACATGTTCAGCATTTTCCTCGCCACCAACGCTGCAGTCACAGGGGGTCGCCGAACACAGTTTGAATCTACTCGAATAGCTCTTAAAATTTCCATGTCCTGTGAGGAACTGAGTCAATTTGTAGTTAGCAAAGAAGTGATGGCAAGAGAGTCTCATTCCAATGGACGGGAAAAATTTCTTGGTTAAACTACCATTATTTGAGCTGACGTATTCTTGGTTGCATGACTCCACCATACTCTCAAACATGACCTTCTTAAAAAAAGATTTGGGAATATTGACACTAATGTCAATTTCACGCCTTGTAGCGGACTTGGCAAGGAAGTCGGCTCGCTCGTTACCAAAGATACCAGTATGCCCACGAACAAAAGCAAAGAAAACAGAGACGTTTTTACTTTCAAGGGTTTTGAGTTGCCTTTGAATTTCGACGATAATGCTATTGGCAGAAGAAATATATTTTAAGGTCTCCAAGGATGAAAGTGAATCGGTACAAATGAGATAATCTTTGTCAGCACTATCTCGATTCATGATCCATTTAATGGCAAAGTTTAAACATAAATGTTCAGCTATAAACACAGTGCATTCATCTCGAATTCTAAATTGAAAATGCTCGAATTCAATGCCATTCTTGAAGGCAACAAAAGCGAAACCAACCTTGCCATCAATTTTACTGCCATCAGTATAGCAAGTAACAGGGAAATCACCTGCAGTTTTGTTGCAATAATTAATAACATTGATAGCCTTTCTCTCCGTGGGATGAGGAAGATCAGATGGAGGTAAAACATAATCGTAACCAGAAGTAGAAGAAGTAGAGAAATTTTCGCTAAAGGCGATATTATGAAGAATGGCAGTGTCGATCGGAGGAAAACCAGAAATTGCTTAAACAGATTCATAGCTTAAGGTGCGATATCCACATATGACTCACAAGAGAATACGTCTTTGAATGCGTCGGAGATATTTACAATTAATCTTCTTGAGCGCCATACCCCAAGCTCTAGAGCCGTACAAAATAAAAGGTTCAATGCCTTGCTTAATAAAAATGATACAAAAATTGAAGAGAATTAAATTATGAACAAAAACATCATTTACATTTTTTTATAAGTCTAACACGAACAAAGATAATTGTCTTTGAAAATAGCGAAAAATCACGCGTAGGACCGGATTCATTCCCATCGCGATGGGGGGATGTCCCGAGTATGTGCCCCCAAAGTCTTGCACACGCACGTTTGTCAAACCTCTGCATATCAAAGCTCGAGATAAAGTTGCAGCAACATCCAATCCCTTGTTATCAGGTTGTATTATGGGGTTTGGTGGATTCTATCTTTTTATGTCATACTTAAGCTGCATTGGGTACATAATGGCTGGAGTGGGTAAAAATAAATACTAAATTTGATGTATGCAACTACGTCAGTAAAAAAACAGTTTCCTGGCCATGCATACGCTAGAAAAATTCTAGCTCATTTATTTACCCAAACAGCTCTAGCAAAAATAATTTTTGACGTCATGAACATCTGATTTCTAAAGCAGTAATTTCCATGAGTTCTTTAAAGATTTTGAAGGCTTTTTTTGTGCTTTTGTAAATAACTTGTGAAATATTAACTTTATGTAAAAAAAAAGTTTTATACAAAAATTAAAGAACATTAAATTGTGTACAAAAAATATTGAATAGATTTTGCCGTAACCCCAACACTAACCAAAATATTGACTATTGCGAGTTCATTATGAATGTAGAGTCCAAGTCTCAGTGCAGGCGCTTTCTTTTGAATTCTCGACTCTCCCTCATTTGGACAATCTTTAAACACAAGGAAATATACTAATGTTTTTTGGTATGTAGATAATTCTCATTTTTAATTTTATGAACGAATGTAATAAACTTGGATTTATTCACTACCATATTTTCATTGTACATAATTTTTTAAGCTTAGCTACTTTATGCTTGTCCTGCTTTTTTCGATACGGGATTGTTCGCGTCGTCAGTCTTGAAAAGAAAATCTATGGGCCAGCTAGCACCACCTCATTCATCAATTCCTTTTATTGGATTCTCATGATCTACAGTGCAATAAATGCAATGGGGTATGTCGTTGTGACATACCACATTGCAGTTATTGTAGGCCGTTGTGCAGTTGATGCTTGCTTTCCGAAAAACGCATCTTTCTCCCCAGTCAGTCTTACAGCTGTGAAACACCATACTTAAAACTGAAATGGGAGCCACTGCATCCATAATTGTAATGGGCACGAGGGTTTTCTTTTGACATTTCCAGCCCTCACTTCAGGATTCTACTCATTCCCAAACCACTATTGCACTTGGTGGTACAACCGAAAGGAATGTCACATGGCTGTCTCTTCAGTTGAGGGAAGATACGAAATATACAGAGGCTGTTCGCACATATTTTAGACGATTTTGGTAAGCGGTAATAAAAAATCGTTTGCTGGAAAAGAAATAATTGCAATTGTACTATGTTTTTAAAAAACAAAATTATGGTCTGCGGCTTGAAAGTTTTGTTTTTATTCAAAATGGCGTTTTTAACAAAGCAGTGGTTCGAAGGCTACATTTATGCTCTTTCCGAAGAGAAATATGCATACTCCGTTATCCAAAAACGATGTGATAGTCATGGTTTTGTGATATCTAGACCGTCGATAGGTAATATCGTCAACAAGAAAGGAAAAAAACGTCAAATTTGAGCCTCAAGTGGGACAAAAATTCCGAACAAGTATCCAAGGAAAAAACGGACATCTTCGACTATTCCAAAGGTACGTTGTTTGATGTTAAAAGTAAATCCCCCTAGTCAAAGGACAGTTGCAAAATCATTAAAATGCTCGGTTTCCACTGTAAAAAAAAATGATAAACGTTGATTTAAATCTTAAGAAAGCGAAAAAACGCAATGTGCATCGTCTTCTTCCAAATCATATCGCTGAACGCAGGACACGCTGCAGAATTCTATATGAGAAACACTTATCCAAAGAAAAATGGAAAACAATTGTCACAATAGATGAATCATGGGTGTATTTAAATGATTGCAACAAAAAAAGAGCCATTTATTATCATAAAAAGGGAGAAAAAAATTTAAGTACATGGTTCAAAGAATCGAAAGAAAGATTTTCTAAGGGATTCATGATTGTTGCTGGTTTTTCTTATAATGACAAGTTAAAAATAAAGAGAGTGGAAAAAATGTGAAGATTAACTCCAAATACTATCAGGAACATATTTTATCGGCAATTTTTCTGAATGAAATACCATCGCTTTACCCACAGTGCCATCAATCTGTGAGACTCCATCAGGACAAAGCTAGTAGTCACACATCAAAATCCACTGTAAATTTCCTAAAAGAAATGGAACAAAAATGAAATGAATAAGGGACGTCAAATAGAACATTTAAAACACAATAATTTTATGTAATTTAGTTTTGTGAATACAATATACATGTCGGAGGGGCTAGGTGTTTTTCCCGCCAAAAAATGAAATGCTCATAACTCTTTTAAAAATGGCGCTCAAACGAAAATTTTTGGCGCTCAAACACGCTCAAACGACGCTCAAACGAATGCCGTTTTCAAAATTTAAATATCTCAATGTCGGGGGGCCAACTTCACAGACGTTTTATTTTTACCCACTTCCAGCCATTATGTACCAAATGCAGCCTAAGTATGACATAAAAAGATAGAATCCACCAAACCCCACAATACAACCTGATAACAATGCATTGGATGTTGCTGCAACTTTATCTCGAGCTTTGATATGCAGAGGTTTGACAAACGTGCGTGTGCAAGACTTTTGGGGTACATACGCGGGATATCCCCCCATCGCGATGAGAATGACCCGCGCATCCGCGTCCTACGCGTGATGGTTCGCTATTTTCAAAGTTAATTATCTTTGTTCGTGTTAGACTTATAAAAAATGTAAATGGTGTTTTTCTTCATAATTTAATGCTTTTCAATTTTTGCATTCAATTTTTTTACATAAAATCAATATTTCTGAAGTTACTTGCAAAAACCCAAAAAAGTCTACACATTTTCCAAGATGGCGGCGAAAGCTCAAGTCTGATTGGTGGGGACTTTTAGTATGTTCAACAGTATGCCGAAACCAACATGTCCATCAATTTTCAAAACTTTCATATTTTTTTTAGCCATTCGTCAAAATCGGGTCTATTTTGACTGGGGTATTTGGGATAGGATTAAGTAAACCTTCTCCTTTGCCACGTTTTCTGTTACATAGGATACATTCTACGCAGTTGGCAATGACGTTATCAATTTGTTTTCTGGCATTACGTATGTAATAATTTTGATTTAAAACGTCTTCGGTCTTGGATGATACAAAATGATTTTTACTATGAATTCGTTTGATTATTTCTTTTTCCATTTCTTGAGGCACCATTAAAAGTTCTCTTCCATTTTTATACTTATATAAAATTCCATTTTTGACAAAATGTTCTTCATCATTTCCCTTATTTATCAAGGTTTTAACCATTTCAATATTTTCGTCTCATTTTTGGGCAGCTTTAATTTTCAAGGTTATATCGTCGTCTGTATTTGAAATAATTAGCACAGTGTTGCGACTTAGCGCATCAACATGTTTCATCTGTGCTCCTGACCGATGGATAACTTCATAGTCGAATTCTCCCAAATATAATGACCATCTTGCAATTTTCGGTGAAAGGTCTTTCTTGTCCATTGTCATCTGCAAAGCGGCACAGTCGGTTACAATTGTAAATTTGGAACCAAGAAAGTAATTCCTAAATTTTTTCAATGATTCAATGACCACGAGAACTTCTAATTCGCACGAGCAATACTTCTCTTCAGCTTGCGACGTCTTCCTGCTCATGTAATGGATGGGGTGATATCTTCCATTTTCATCTTCTTGCAATAACACAGCTCCGTATCCATGTTTGCTAGCGTCAGTGTGCACTTCGAGTTTTCTGCCTTGCGTAAATATGCTCAAAACGGGTTCAGTAGCGAGATATTGTTTTAATCGTAAAAATGTTTCTTGTTGGTTTGGACCAAAAATAAACTTCTCAGGTTTTCTGAGCAAGTCGCTCAAAAGTTTTGCGATAGTAGAGTAACAAGGGATAAATTTTCGGAAATATCCCGTGAGGCCTAGAAAGCTTTGGACCTGCTTAATTGTCGTTGGCTGAGGAAATTTCTGCACTACAGCTGTTTTTGACGGAGATGGTTTAATAGTTCCGTTTTCGATAACATGACCTAAGAATTCTACTTTTTGCATTAAAAACTGGCATTTCTTCAATTTAATTTCTAATCCATATCGAGAGGCTACTTCTAAAACTTAACATAATAGTTGAATACCTTCTTCTTCATCAACTGACGGAATAATTGTATCATCCATATACAATACAACAATACCTTCATTAATGAGATTTCGGAATACGTGAAAGATATATCTCTGAAAAACACTGGGACTGTTAGAGAGACCAAAAGGTTTTTTCAAAAATTCATATTGTCCATCAGGAGTTACAAAACTAGTAAATTTGCGACTATTTTCTTCTACATCGACATGAAAAAAGCCATTTCGGTGATCAATCATTGTGAATATTTTTGCACCCTGTAATTTATCCAGAACGTCTTCAATTAACGGTAAGGGGAAACGATCCTTTATTGTTTTCTTATTTAATGCTCGCTAATCAACACATAGTCGCGTAGATCCGTATTTTTCTTAACCAGAACAATCGGACTTGCATAATCAGAGCAACTAGGTCTAATTATTCCGGCTTCTAACCATTCTTTAATTTGTTGATATACAAATGATTTCTCGGGAATTGCTAAACGTCGAGGTCTTTGATATACGGGAATATCGTCGTTTAAAATTATCTTCATAGAAATATCTACGGTTTCCGTTTTGTTTGGCGTATATTTAGATACCAGTTTAAAAATAGTGTCTCTTCGTTGCTTATATTTAATGTGGTTAAAATCTATTTCGTTAGAAACAAAGTTGGGTAAATTTTCCATCAACAATAAAAAGTTGCTCGTGTCGGAGGGCTTTTGAATGATTAAAGAATCTTTTTTCAAAATAACGTCAGCGAAATCTAACAGAGGGGTGCCAATAATAAGGTCAAAAGTTATCGCTTCGTTCGGGACTACGTGAAAAAGTAATTCGAAGGACTGACCGTTGATTTCCACGCTATGCATAAAAGAACCCTTGGTAAACACATTCTTAGAGCCTAGTCCTACTAGATTTATGGCGGGGGGAGAAACAGCTGGTAGACACAGTCTTTCATTGCAAGCGGATCGTATTACATGCAAACTGGAACCACTGTCGAAAATACCCGTCAGCTCATTATCGTTCAACTTGACGCTTATATGTACAAGAGAATTTTTCTCTGCGGGAACACGGCGATTGATATTGACGGCTTAAGTCGGGGTTTTATTACTTTTCATCGGACAGTTAGCAAAAACGTGGTCATTCGTAAACTGGTTGCAATTGAAACATTTTCTTCCGCGATCTTTAAATGGGCAAACACTATGATTTTTATCACGTTTTTACAACGCAGTTTTTACAACGCTGAAAGCGCGGAGACACGTCTGAAAGGGGGGTGAAATGTTTTTTCTTTTTTGTCGTTTCTGGTTCAGTTTGAATCGTAGTATGATTTCGTATTTTTTCGTAAATACCTAATTTTTCCTTAAACTCTTTTAAATCTTTCGCACCGTAAAGAATTACTTTGTTAGACGGTTTATCGGGAATACCATCTATAACATATTGAATTAGGGATTCTGTTTCGATGTTACCTCTGCTTGCTAGTTCTTTCATGACTTCAAAATACTCTTGCAGAGATTCTTCGTTGTTTAAACGACGTTTCGTCAATATTTTATGGAGTTGGGCGCTTGTGCACTTCAAGGCAAATTCTTGTTCAAGAGCTAATTTAAGCTTAGCCCACGAAGTTAAGCCAGATTCACCTTGAATAAAGAGTTTCGCTAATCCAGTTAATGATCGTTTCGCGAATATAAATTTTTGAAGATCATTCCATGCGCAAATACCCGCCGTTTCTTCAAAATCAGTTATCCACTGTTCAATGGAATAATTATCTTTTCCGTCAAACTTTCTCAAACTGTCTTCTGTATCATGATAGGAAATAGTAAATTTAGAAAATCTATCTACTGATGGTTCTAAACGGGTTAATTCACAAACTTCGCTACGAATTTCTTCATTCACGTGCTCGTCGTCAGAATCGTCGCTATCAGATTCAAAATTATCATTTTTAAGCGTTTTAATATCTAATAGGCTATCGAGAATTCGAGTAGCGAGAACAGTTTCATTTCCGTCACAATCAATACATAAAATATTGCAAATTGCAATTAAATTCGCAAGCCTAACGTGTTTCACAGCAAAAGTTAATTTATTTTCATAATGTTCGTCGTTTTTCTGGTAGTCAAAGCCAGAACATTCTCGTAACCGTTTCCGGTTTAATCGATCACCTTCAGTTTCATAAACAAAATTATGCAAACAATTTATAGATTTAACAGAAGCAGACTTCAAGTTTGCTTTGATTTGGGGAATATCAGCTAATTTCATTTTTCCTATTTAGAATCGTTAATCGTAGCAAAAATCGTAATTATTCGTAAGCATAAAATAATTCTCGTAAATCGTATAAATAGAATTATCGTAATTAGCCGTAATCCGAAGAAACAAAACAGTCACATCGTAATTCATAAAAATAGAAGGATCTTACTTCAGTTCGGAGTCCGTTGCGTCGTAATGCGTTGCTGGGGATTCACGTCGTGTGTTCGTTGATTATTTTTCAATTCATACCTCATCCCATTCTTCTGACACCACGGTTTGGGGCGCGGGGTTGCAATAAAAACATCCACAACATAAACTAACAACCATCGTAAATAACAAAGAACAATTAAAGTTTATTTACATTTAGAATTGAAAAACACGTAGTCCGTCTACGACGGAATCCAAAGCGGGGGTCTTAATGTTCTTCCCAAACATTGTAGAGGGGTCGTGGTAATGTTCGTGCTAGAGGCGCCCTCTTGCGCCAGACATTATGTGCGTTTACAAATAACATTTTATGAAGTTTAAAGTTCATAGTTAAAAGTTCATTTCTGCTTTATATATATATATATATATATATATTTATATATACAGTCGAACCTCCATATATCGAAGTAGCAAATTGCAGGAAAAAAATTCGATATATAAAAATTTCGATATAGATTTGAGCTTAGAATTCGATAAAATTGAGCTTAGTTTTATCATAATTCTCCTAAATAAAATTAAAGTTAATTTTCCTCTACGAAACTCCATTTCTAATTTATATGCGAATCCCATTAAATGAAAGTTAATAACTAAAAAATGAATTAATATGAAAGATTTATTGAGTTCTAAATATCTTAAAAAAAACAATAATGCAGACAGTGGTTACAATGATCACAGTTACATTCTTTTAAAAAAAGAACTACGAATATCTTGCTGAACAGCCAGTTTTGCGGAAAGTTCAAAGAAATGTTCGTATTTATTTAGTCCACTAAAAACTTCATCAGGGACATTTTCCGCAAATTGAAGTCCACAACGTATTGTTTCAAATGCCAAAAATTGGGAGATTTTATTCTAAAATGGAATAAAATCTCCCAATTTGTCTTGAAAAAAATTTCGATATATAGAGATTTTTTCGATATATAGAAACAATTTTTCTATGTAATGAACATGGAGTTTCGCTAAGAGTTCGATATATAGAAAATTTCGATATAGGGAAGTTTGATATATGGAGGTTCGACTGTATATATATATATATATATATATATATATATATATATATATATATATAATTTATATCTATGAATTTAGATATGGTTTTATGGAACTATATGTGTGTCGTAATCAATGTATTGTTCATCCAAGAGTACTTATTGTCGTTATATAACATATTAAAAACACCCACTATACGATCGCTGTCACAACTATGACCCTCATTTCATAAAACACTAAATATATTCAGTGTACCTATTATACAGTGGGCGCTCGTTAATTCGAACTCAAAGGTTCTCAGAAATTTTTTAAAACCCGGGTTTCGGGTTTGACCGGGTTTTTTAATTTAAAATCCGGGTTTTCCCGTGTTTACTTAGTTGGTTCCAGGGGGTCAATAGCAAAGAACTAGAATAATAAATAGTTTATTAATGGCATTTAATTTATTTCAGAATTTCAAATATAAAAAATAACAGTAAATAAATTGAATGTTAATTAACATATACATATATGTATAACATAAATAAAAGTGGTACAAATACCTCATTTTTTATAAAACTTCCTTAAAACCATCATTGCACTCAACGTATCATCATTGAGTCGGCTTCTGAGTTTATTAGCAAAGAGACCCATTACAGAAAATGCACGTTCTGCTTCCACCGAAGTTGATCGAATTGTTGTTAAAGACCTGTAAAGTTTATCTAGCTTTTCAGGTCGTCTTTTTGTTGCCCGAAACAACTCAATTTATTTTCTTATGATATATGAACCAGATTTTCATTTTTTTATGATTTTCCTTACTATCATTCTCCTGCAGAAACATACTAAGCTCATAAGATAGGGACATCTGTTTAGTACAAGCACCATTACTCGTAGCATCACTTTCAATTCCATCTTTAACTCTCACCTCAACTGCTACTTCTGGTTCAGACTCTGGGCCATTATCATTTACGTTGAATAGTCGTTTTATTGAGGTTGTTGCCAGATCAAATATTTTGTTTTTAAAAAATTTACTACCAAACTCATCGTATGATTCTTTGACGAAATCGGGATTTTTTAAAAATTTAATGAGATTACCCAGTTCTGGGTTTTGACGCTCTTTGAATCGAATTTCAAATTTTTGAAGAAGAGCATTCGCGATAGGAGTGTTTAGATTTCTTAGCTTATTCACTGTAAATGCTAATATTTTTTCAGAGAGAGTAAGATCGGCATCTTCTTTACATAAATATTACACTGCGACTTCAAGGGGAGTAAGCGCATCACACAATTATTTAATCTTGTCTAATTCCTGATTATTAAAATCAAATTGATAATCTAGTTGAAGCATTGCAATTTTAACTTCTTTCCTCATCTCATAAAAACGTTGCAGCATTTTAAAAAGAAAATTCCCTCGGGTTTTACAGTCCAGTAAAAGATTCTTCTCTTTACCAAAGGTTTCCAAAGTTTGTGGTTGCAGATTTGTATCATTACGAACAGGAGACTTTCCGTACATTTTGACCAATTTCCTGACTTTTTCAACAATCTTCAGAAGCTCAGGAATAAATATTGTTTGGTTGTCCTTGTACTCGGTGGGTAATTCAACAGAATCCTCATTTTCATCTTCATAGTCAGAGTCACATTCTTCAGTTTGCTCATTTTCTTGGTCAGTCTGTTCTTCTGATCTAATTTCTGAACTTTTATACAGAACATCACAAACAACCAAATGAATAGCATATGCCATGCAAACAATATGAAATGGGCTGGTATAACGGCCATACTTCAACATTATGCTTGCAACATCAGTGATTGAAGGTACCACATCATTATCCAATGAAATACCATACTCACTGAGCCTTTCTTTTACAATCTGAATTACTCTTTTTGCATTTACGCTTCCCATAACTCTAATTAGACCAAGAGATTGGAAGCCGGTGGAATAGTGTATATTCAGGTTGATAAATCTACGGTTTTGTATTGATGTGGTTTCATCGAAACTAATTGCAAACCGACCATTGTCCTCTTTGATTTCTCTGATTTTTTTTGTGATTTTGCTCTGCACAGTTTGAAAATGTTTCATAAATAAAATCTTTGTTTGGCTAGGACTACTAGGAAGGAGCACACTAGATGCTTTAAAAGCTCGTCTTATCAATGTACTATTGGCAAGCTGATGAAATGTCATACCATCTACAGCAACTAATTTTGTTATAACCTCTTCATCAGACTGTACATGTTTTGTGAAACAGTCATCAATTTTTCAAGATTTCAATTTGGGCTCGTCGTCATCACCAAATTTAGAACATGTTAATACGTACTTCAATATGATGTTTTTTCTTCATGTGGCTTATCAAACTTTTTGTACTTGAACCCGAAGCCTTTAGGATTGATGAACAAATATTGCATCTTGCTGTTTCTTGTGGTTTGTTAAATAGAAAATGTTTCCATACTCCAGATTTGCGCTTCGAGCTTACGTCGTCAAATACATTCATTTTAGGGATTTTAAACTGTAATAAAATCGAATAATTAAAATTTGTAATTAACACAGCTAAGCTACACAGCATCAGAAAAGTGCGCAAACATGCACTTAATTATACGGTGGCGTATACCCACATTAAAAAGTCTTTCAAAACAAATAAATACATACCTAATAAAAGAATAATAACTGCAAAAATGAAAATATTTGAAGCCGATCGAAATCCAACGTGTATTTCCAAGAAACAAAAGGTCGAAGAAATTTCAAATCAGAGAAATTCCAAATAATCGAAGAGTCCAGTTAAAATCGAGAGGGGGAGAGCTATCTAAACTATCTAAGTTTATTTACTATTTACATAAAAATATAAAATTAAATATTAATTTCGAGAGCAGCATGTTAGCTCGTTATCAGGTGAGAGATCCAAGTCGAGTGCGTCACTCTAGGTCATTACAAGAAACTTCCTTCTATTGCACGCAAAGCGCTTTCTATATGGGTGGCTCCACAGAATATTGTTTAACTGCGCAATAGAAAGCAGCGAGGACACAACACATCGAGATATATTATAGACTAAACATCTAGACTAAACAAACACAAACCACAGAAAACAGGCATGGTCGTGTAGCTGAAGTATTGCGCAATTCACACGGCATAACACACGTGTTGCTGGAAATCCCCAACTCATAAACTTGAGTGAAATAGAGCTATGGCGTACGCCGCCGCCAATATATCTCCATCCGACTCCGTCTCATTGCTTTTTTATTCATTTGTTTGAGAGCCGTACCGAGTCCGACTTGTTAAATTCGGGCTTGGTTCTAAATTAAGGAATATAATTGTATTCTATTGTATTACAAAAATAACTAATTCCCCGGGTTTACATTAAAAATTCCCCGGGTTTCGGGTTCGTAAAATCTTTGAAAAACCCGGGTTTTCGGGTTCGGGGAAACCCGGGTCAAAAACCCTAGTGTAGACATCCTGATTTTTACACGTCCACTCCACACACTGAGGAAGAAAAAATAGATCACATTAACTTGTCTACACTTCAAGCATAACTGCCGCAGGTCCCTAGAATCTGTAGTAAAGACTTGTTTTTCGGAAATTCTAAGAAAATCGATACAAATAACGGAAAATCGCTTTGTTCGTTGAGCACTGATAAGAAGGACAATAGCCACTAACATTTGGCGGAAATGCAATAGTCTAGGAATGGAGACATGTGCCTCTTTACACAGAAAAGGAATACAGATGATTTTGACACACACAAATAATAAATGCAGCGTGTATTTTCTCTATTAAACGAGGAAAAAGAAATTTTTTTTGTCAAATTGTAGTTCGAATTAACCGAAGTGATAAAAATTTCGTTCGAATTAATGAGATATTTTTAACATTAATTCCAATACAAATTTTTGGAGGCCGAAAGTTTGATTTAACCGAGTTCAAATTAACAAGCGTCCACTGTATATATATTTTACAAACAATTGACGGATTCAAGATATTCCTAAAATGAGACGTCTTAAATTGTTTCTAAGTCTTTCAACATTTTTCCAAACTTACCGTTCCCATAATAATGCTCACGTTTTTTCCTCTATTGTACTTATGTTTTTGTTATGGTTAGTAATCAATATCGACGAATTTCAATATCGCTCAGATCACTTTACTTTGCTCTCAGTTTATACCAGATCAGAGTGTTTGCTTTTGGGATTAATAATCTTCTGTGTTTATCTGTAAAATATGTTTTTGAAATAAAGGATTACATCTGAAACTTAAGTCGTATTAAGCTTCAGCTATGTCTATTTTTATACCTTTGAAATTTCTTTTCGGCGAAAATATTAAATTATAAAACCAGATAATTTACAAATAAGAAAAATTTCACATCTTGGGCTACCCAAGGAATGAGTTTATTTTCTAAGAGAAAAATAATTTTTTCTAAATATCTATCAAACATAATATTTTCGCTTCATTTGCTCTTTCGCTTCCAAATTTCGAGTTTCTATTAAGCTTAAAATCCCAGGAACAATTTTAGTAATCCTACGTTTATGAGTTTAATAGTTGATATCCAATAACAAAACATTCGATTCCATGTACAACATTTTTCTTGCGTTATCTCATTTCGGTTAGTCTTAATTTTTACCATGTTTTTATTAACTCGCTTTCTTATTTGTTTGTGTGTTTGTGTGTTTGTCCCGTACAAATCTTGCAATCGATTTTTAACTAACTTCCCGACCAACTAGACATTTTAAACGTTTAGAATAGTTCAGAACACGATGACAATGCATTTTTTTATACTTTTAGCCATCCTTAAGTAGCATTGAATTTATTTTCAGTTAATTTTGTTTTGTAGACTGGTGCAGCCATCTGTTGGCCGGGCCGGGAACGAAAAGTTAAACGCAAGTTAACTTCCAATTAACTTCATTTTCTTTCAAGTTGATGGGATAATTCATCAAAAAAATTTTTTTTAAGTATTTATTAATACATAGAATTGTCAAGTTTATATGATTCAACAGAAAATTTAAAAACATGGTATATAAAAAGTTCTTTTTATCTTAATAAAATATAGGTCTACATATGGTACATCTCGAGTACACTTTGTGTGTTATTCAGGCTTTTCGTGTGTATGTAAGTAAGTATGGACCAAACTCGCTAACCAATCATAACAAAAACACGTATATATTCTGCGATTTACTCCTAAATTTCGGTCTTGATTTTCCAAATCTAAATAAATGTTTTATTCAACTATACTTGAAATTCAATAGAAAACAACCAGATCTTATCCACTTATTATTTTTTAAGAGAGAATAGCTTCTAAAATCAGATGTTGGGGAATTTTCTGAAGGGATAAGAAGAGATAAGGCATATCACGTAGGTATCCACACGATAATGAATGCAAATTGAGGCTATTTGTCCACATGAAATAGTAATAGCTATCCACACATCTGAAAACAGTATCAAGTCTTAAAAGTTGTTCAAAATCAACAGTTACTAATAATAGCATAAAATGCTATTTAGAAAAATATTTTATATCTCTCATTTCTTTCTCACTCACACTAAAATAAAGATTTGTTTCATGAGTTGTAAATTTCCTACTCCAGTTCATTATTAATTCCATTTCAAAACTTTATACTTATAATGACTACAAAGTAATTTATATTTCATAATATACCTTCATCATTTAATTTGAACTATCTAGAAAGTTTGTAACTTTGAGGGTCATTATTTTGCAATTGGCAATATGAAAATTTATCTAAATAGTGAAACATTTGTTAATAAAAAGGGAAATATTAATATTCATATTTCATTCTGCGTTTATGTTACAAAAAAATTTAAAAATACTCCTCTAAAAGAAAAAGAAAACGTTGAATTAAAAAAAAATATTTGAAAAGCAAACTATTTGTAAATAATTTTTTCTAATTAACGGGAGGAAATAGTTAGTCTTCAGAACGCTGAAGAAGACACTGTCTCAAAAAATAACCACAGTAGACTTCACAAAAATAACTTGTATGACATCACGTGAGACTTTTGGCAAAAGATGCATCTGAAAGGTACCGTCAATGATCTTTTAAAAAGCTCCACTGTCTATTACACTAACCTGCTAAACTACGAGTATATATACACTCATGGACAAAAAAATTAGCTCACCAAAAAATAATTGCGGGATTGTAACGAAACTTGCAATGAAGGTACATGTCGGGGAGATATGCAAATGATTAGAAATGCAGCGTGATTGCGCATTACGTATAGCCGGTAGAGGGCGTTGAACATCGTACTCTGTGGAGTATAAAACAGGTAACCAAAGCTTCTTTGAGTGTGCTGAATCATTTGCAAAGGAAGAGCTGAGATAGACATGCCATTACGCCGTGTTCGAAGACAATATAAGCAGTTGTCGCAGTTTGAGAGGGGGAGAATCGTCGGGATGATGGAAGCTGGGTGGTCAGCTAGGCGAGTAGCTCGTCAATTAGGCCGCTCTGATTGTGTTGTGAGGAGGTGTTGGGACCAGTGGACCCGAGAGATGTCATGTACACGAAGACCAGGCTCAGGACGCCCTCGACAGACCAGTCGTCGAGAAGACCGCCACATCGTAAGAAATGCACGCGTACAGCCAACTGCTTCATCGGCCGCCATCCAGGCACAGGTAGCACTTTCACTAGGGGCCTCTGTGTCTTCTCGAACCATACGAAGGCGCCTGGCTGAAGGACAGTTGGTATCGCGGCGCCCATTACGTGTGCTGCCCTTGACGCCCACCCATCGACGCCTCCGTTTGGAGTTTTGCCGCGCACGAGGAAACTGGACTGCAGCGGAATGGAACCAGGTCGTCTTTAGCGACGAATCCAGATTCAATCTCGGCAGTGATGACAATCGTGTTCGTGTGTGGAGAGCCCGTGGTGAACGCTTCAATCCTGCCTTTGCTGTACAGCGACACATCGCTCCCACAGCTGGTGTGATGGTATGGGGTGCCATTGCCTACAATACACGGTCACCCCTAGTATTGTTCCGTAGCACCATGACAGCCCATCGGTATGTTCATGAAATCCTGCAACCACACGTGTTGCCACTCATGCAACGGCTCCCAGGAGCCATTTTTCAACAAGACAATGCTCGGCCTCATACGGTGTTGAATATCCCTCCCATAGTGCCGATAGGTGGCGCTCTAGAAAAGGAGAAATGTTTGATGTTTTTGTTTTTGTGTCAGAGAGAGTTTCGAACACGATTGCGTTGATACGCAAAATAATATCTGAAGGCTGCAAGGCCAGGCCTGATAATTATTGAGATTATATGTAATTTATGTTATGTCACGTGTGTAATAAATGTTTATGTGAAAAAAGATCTGATTAATATGACTTCGAACAAATGAGATGATGCAGGATATCTGAGAAGCTGACAGATAAAGAACCAGGTATGTGATTCTCTTTGAATAAGATTTATTTTAAAAGAAAAGAGCACAGAGCCTATACATATTCGATATGGTGCCGAAAACCGGGAGCTAAATCCTGCACAATATTTTACTGAATTAAGATTAAATTCTAAAGAACATAACATAAAATGACAGCAGAGCTAAATAAGCTGAAAGTTCAGAGAGGTGGTATAAAAACTAGTGCTACTAAGCTTTTTACAAAAATTGATGAGGCTGTGTCTTCTTCAGACACAAATTTTTTAGAAGCAGCTCTTACGCAATTAAGCGGAAAGGAAACACAAATCGTTGAGCTCGATAAATTAATTCAAAATGAATATACCGACTTGAAACAATTGGAAGCAGAGGTAGAATCAGCTCAAGATTATAGAGATAAAATTATTCTGTACAAAACGAAAATTAACCAAGCTTTAAGAGTCTTGCTAAAGAGTGAAACAGGAAGTATTATTGAAGAAAATTCAATCTGTGACACTGAAAATCTACAGTTAGTTTCGAATGCCAAACAGAAAGCGAAAGTAAAGTTGCCGAAAATTCACATTGAAAAATACGACGGTAATCCTGAAAATTTTCAGGAATTTTGGTCTCAGTTTAAATCTGCGATACATGATAATGACGATCTTAGCAAAATTGATAAGTTCACATACTTGAAAAGTTTGCTGAAATCATCAGCACTAAATGCGATTCAGGGGTTGTCATTATCAGACAAAAATTATGATATAGTAAAATTATGATATACGTAGTTTAGAGTCGTTAGGCATCCAGATTGAAACTTATGGTAATTTGCTTTTCCCTATAATATCCAAATTAGTTCCCGATAGCTTAGTTTTAAATTATAATCGAGAATATAAAGATGAAACAGAATCGTGGAATGTAGTTAAATTTTTAGAGTATTTAAAAAGCGAAATTCAAATCAGAGAGCGAACACTTTCGTTTCAGAAAAAGGAATCTGAATTTGGTTCCCAGTATGACAATAAAAATATATATGAGAAAGAAACTAGTAATTATGCGAAAAATTACTACCCGAAGAAAAGGTATGAAAAACATCCTAGCGCTGCTGCTTTAAATGCTACTAGTGTCGATGAATGTGTATTTTGTTCTAAAACTGATCATAAGATAGATGAATGCACGTTAACTGTTGCAGAAAAGAAACGTACTTTATTACGTCAGGGTAGATGTTTCAATTGTTTGAAAAAATATCATGTAGTTAGTAAATGTATGTGCAAACCTGCATGTATTAAATGTAAGAAAAAACATAGTCAGTACATTTGTGAAGAACCTGTGAAACCTAAACCAGAAGTTGAGAATAACGAAACGGTAGTGTCTAATATTACTGAAAATAGAATCGCGAACAGAGAAATATTGCTACAGACAGCAACGATTTTAGTTGAAAATAGAAACAAAGGTATTGAGGTGCGTTGTTTGTTCGATCTGGGAAGTCAGAGGACATTTATCTCACTCGATCTTGCTAATGAATTAAATTTGAAAGTCATAGGTAAAGAAGTAATAAGAATATATCCCTTTGGTTCGAAAGAGCCCCAGAAAAAAGTTGTAAATCGCGTAGCCGTAAATTTGAGAAATATTCATGACCCCCGAATGAAAATTAAAATAGAAGCTCTTACAACCGAAACTATAACTGATGCGGTGATTCGTGGACCAGATAAGCAGACTAAGGAGTTTTTTAGTGCAAACGTAATGAAACTGGCAGATGTGTTTACATCCGAGAACCCCAAGGTCAGATTACTCATAGGCGCTGATCATTTTTGGAAAATATTGTATGGGAAAACGCGCAGAATTTCTAACTCGTTGGTAGGAATGGATTCTATGTTCGGTTGGATAATAAGTGGGTCAACTGACTTCGTAAATAAAACATCGTCTGCGGAAGAAACAAATGTAATGAAATTGGTTATTGACTCTATCGAGGAAAATTACGATTTGACTTTAGAAAAGTTTTGGCGTTTAGATGCAATCGGAATTGAACATGAAAAGAGGGATTTATCTATTAATGAACAAGGGATTATAGTAGAGGAATTTGAGAAAAACATAAAATTTGAAAATAATAGATATCAAGTTAAATTACCGTGGAACGAAAACGTTGAGAAATTAGAAAATAATTATGACATCGCTGAATATCGGTTGCAAAAATTAGTTAAGAGATTTCAAAAGGATCCCAAATTTTATGAAAGGTATAATACCGTGATAACGAAACAAATTTTAGATGGGATAGTTGAAGAAGTTAACTTAACTGAGAAATCTGAAACTAATGTTAGCAGAGAATATTATATTCCTCATCAGGCAGTTATTCGAGAAGATAAGACTACGACCAAATTTAGAGTAGTTTATGATGCATCGTCCCACGCTTCAAATAAATTATCACTAAACGATTGCTTACACTCGGGACCGAATTTAAACCCCGACACATTAGCATTACTTTTGCAATTTAGAAACAAACCAGTTGCCTTTACGGCCGATATAGAACAAGCATTTCTGCAGATTGTTCTAGATGAGGAAGATAGAGATGCGGTTAGATTTCTATGGATCGATGACGATTTCGAAAAGAAACAGAATTTCAAAACTAAGATTTTTAGAATGACACGTGTATTATTTGGAGCAACCGCTAGTCCCTTTTTGTTAGCGGCAACACTTAAACACCACATTAAGAAATACGAACACAAATATCCGTTAGCATATCAAATTTTGAATTCCCAGTTATACGTTGACGATTTAATTTCCGGATTAGACAGTGAAAACGATTCATTTAAAGTTTATCAACAAATAAAAGGAATTTTGTGTGAGGGTGGATTTAATATGCGTAAATGGAAATCGAATTCCGAGACTCTTCAGATTAAACTGAACGAAGCCGAGAAATGCCCGGATTCGGACGATTGTTCAAAAGTGTTAGGATACATTTGGAACTCCAAAAAAGATATTTTAAAGTTAGAAATTGAATCTGTCAAAAGTTGCGATAAATTAATTCAATCAAAAACGTTAACAAAACGATTAATTTTGAAATTAGCCTCTAAAATTTATGATCCCATTGGATATATTACTCCCTTCACCGTGAGACCAAAAATCCTTCTTCAGGACATTTGGGAGAGAAAGTTGAATTGGGATGATCGGTTGCCGAACGATATTAGAGAAGAATGGACAAAATGGCATGAAGAATTAGAACTGTTGAGTAAAATTGAAGTACCTAGATTTTATTTTGAGGTAACTAAGAAAATAAACGACTGTCAATTTCATTGTTTTGTAGACGCTAGCAGAAAGCTTATGGTGCAGTGATCTATATTAGATATACAGATAGTGGCGGACAAATTCGAACATCGTTTGTCTGTTCTAAGTCCAGAGTTGCACCTCTTCAAAAATTGACACTTCCCAGGCTTGAATTGATGTCAGCGGTAATTGGTAGTCGATTGTACGATTATCTGAAAACTAATTTGAATGCAAAAAACTGTCACATAAAATTCTGGAGTGATTCAATGATTGTATTACATTGGATTCGTGGAAGCTCAAAAAGATTCAAGACGTTCGTCCAAAATCGTGTAGTAGAAATTCGTTCGAAAACTGATCCTTCCTCTTGGTCATACTGCCGTGGAAGTGAAAATCCGGCGGATCTGTTAACTAGAGGGGAAACTTTAAGAACCGTGAATGCCAGTGAATTGTGGTGGCGAGGTCCTAGGTGGCTGAGCGAAGATGAAGACTCTTGTTCAAGAGAAATGCCAAACGATTCCAAAGTTCTATCAGATGACGAAGAAGTTACAAATTCAGTGGTTTCTATCGTTGATACAGAGAGAAAAACAATAATTGACATCGAAATATTTGGAAGACTAGAAAAGCTACTGCGCATAACAGCATGGGTAAAGAGATTTGTGAGATGTGCGAAGAAAAAGAGGCCAGAGAATAAAACATTGTTGGCTTCAGAGCTTCGTGCTGCAGAGAAATTCTGGATTAAGTCCGTGCAAACTGAATTCTTCCAGCGCGAGCTTCAATCTTTGAGGAAAGACACGTCAATTCCAACGGACTCTTCTATATATAGTCTTGCTCCTTTCATCGATGACGAAGGACTTTTAAGAGTTAAAGGTAGATTGAATGAAAGTAACTGTACCTACGACGAGAAAAGCCCCATCATTTTACCCAGAAAATCAAGGTTCACCGAACTTTTAGTGAAACAGATACATGAAAATCATTTTCATAGCGGTGTTTCCAGTACTTTAGTGATGGTTCGAAAAAGGTTTTGGATACCCAAGGCTAGACAAGTTGTGAAAAGAATTATATATAGGTGTCTCATATGCCAGAGGTATTCAGCAAAGCCAGCAGATCAGATGACTGCACAGTTACCTAAAGATCGTGTTAGTGAGTCGCCTCCATTCCTTATAACGGGGATTGACTTTACAGGACCCGTGTTTGTAAAATCAGAAAAGGGTGTAGTGAAATCTTACATTGCACTTGTAAGCAATTTTCTATGTTAATAGATGGCAGCATGTAACAGACCGCACGAAGAATGTGAGCGCATGCGCGCTGCAATATTGTAACAGAGAGAGAGCGTTGTGTAATGGATGGCGGTCGCACGTTGACGGCCAGCCGCTAAGTGTTTTCTATATTCCTCAAATAAAACTGTTGTTATCGTTTTAAGTATAATGTCATGTTGATCTTCCGTTATTAAGTAACCAGAAGCTTGCCTTGTTAGCAAAAGAAGAGCTAACAATTATCAGAAGAGGGATAGAGGAACTTCCTGACAACGGCAACGAACAAGGTAATCTTGAATATTTGTATTTTTGTTTTACTCAAAAATGGCGTACTTAGGCAGATATAAAAAGTGTGATTTAGTTCAGTTAGCGATTGAGTTGGGCGAGAGTGTCCCTGAAATTAATACGATAGTTATTTTGAAGGATATTATAACCAAAAGTAAAAACTATGATGAACCGTTTGTTAAAGAAGTGTTAGCAGGATTAGTTGAAGAAAGAGTGAAACAGGAAACACAAAAATTTGAATTTGAGCGAGCTTTGCAAGTAGAGAAACTAAAAATTGAAAATCAGAATAAGATAGATGAACAGGAATTACATAAAATTGAACAACAATATGCTTTTGAATTGGAAAAATTAAAAATCCAGAATCAGAATAAGATAATTTCTCAGGCTGAAAGTAATGTTATTGTACCAGAAGTAAAGAAAAACACTATAGATTTGAGGAATTTAATGGAGAAATTTGACTTAAAAGACGGAGATATAGCTTCATTTTTGGTATTATTTGAAAGGCAAGCTAAACGAGTAGGACTTACGGAGAGTGACTATGTAACACACTTATTAGGGCTATTGCCTCTTGAAATTACTCAGCTAATTGCGAGAGAATCAGAACAGGAAACAAATGAATATATATTTGTGAAGAATTTATTGTTAAAAAGATATAAACTAAGTCCCGAAAGTTTTAGACAGAAATTTGTCAACCGTGTTAAAGATGTAAACGGCACGTGGACTGATTTTGTATTCGAATTACGCACCTATTTCAATGAGTGGTTAACAGGGTTAAATATAAATGACTTTGAATCCCTAAAAGAACTTATGATTACAGATCAATTAAAAAAGCGAGTCCCAAATACGATGCGTGAACATTTCATTGATTCTTGGCCAAAGTTTGTTAAAGCGAATGATTTAGCCCAAGTGCTGGACGATTATGAAAACGTTCGATCAGGAATTAAAACTAATAGCGAAAGCAGAAATACGAAGCATACTAACTATCGTGATGATTTTAAATACTACCCGCATTCAAATTACAGGATGAGTAATCGTAATACGAATAGGTTCGATTCGAGCAAGTTTGAGAACAAAAACGCGAACGTCAGCAGAAGTAAAATAAATGAAAAAGAAACCGCAACTCATAAAGTATTTAGTTCTTCGATAGGCGATGATAGAGCATGTTTTGTTTGTGGAGGGAGAAACCACATTGCTAGGTTTTGCAGAAAAACGAATGAACCGCGGAGCGAAAATCTGAATGTTTATGGGAATCGTGAAATGACGGCGCCAGACAAATATCTACGCCAGGCAAAGATAAACAATCAAAGCATTAGTATTTTGCTTGACACGGGAAGTAGCTGTTGTCTGATGAAAATGTCAATTGCTAAAAAGTTAGGATTAAATATTACTCCATGTAAAAAGGATCTTTATTCGTTTGGAAACCAAATTAATCCAGTTTCGCAAAGTCTAGGTGTTACAGTTACAGATATAGAGATAGACGATGTTTTGGCTAAGGATGTTACTATTTTGATCGTGTCAGACAATACACAACCAGTTGATTTATTAGTTGGAAGAACATTACTCGATTTACCGTACATAGCTTATGCTAGGGTTGGAGAAAACTTACATATCGGATATGCGAAAGATTACCCATTCGTTAATTTAGAATTTATTGAGGAAAACCCAACGGTTAAATTGAAAGTAACTGAAACAGTACAAATTGTGAAGAATAGTATAAATTTTGTCAAAGCGAAGACTGAAGATTTAAATGATGGTTTAATTATGATTAGGGGAGAAGGTGAAAATTTAGACTCATTATTGGAAGTCAAGGAAGGGGAAACAATTGTACCAGTTATTAATACCAGAGATAGGAATATTATATTGAATAGAAATCAAAATGTTGGTAAAGCGGAATTAGTGGACGATGTCAATTTAAAGTCGTATAAGGACAATATAAATTTTGTTAATGAAGCACAATCATTAGAACCTCTAGACATGAGTACTAACGTAGAACGAGAACCTATAACTTTAGAACAAATTAAATTTGACGAGACGTTACTTGAAGACCAAAAGCAAGATATAGTTCGTTTGTTGAATGAATATAGAGACTGTTTTGCATTTGATTTAAATGAATTAGGATGCACAGATTTAACTTTCATGGATATTAAAGAGATAGACGGTAGTAAGCCGGTATGTTCCCGACCGTATAAGACGAATGCTTCTGAGCGTAATATTATCAAACAAATTGTAAAAGAATGGAAAGATAGCAAAATTGTTTCGGAAACACGGTCACCATACGCAAGTCCAGTTTTGTTAGTGAAAAAGAAAACAGGTGAACACAGATTAGTTATTGATTTTCGCCGTCTTAATAATCAAACGGTAAAGGATAAATTCCCCCTGCCAAAAATAGATGATTTATTGGAAAGTTTGAGCGGTGCTAAATTATTTACCACCTTGGATTTAGCTCACGGTTACTTGCAGATTCCATTGTCGGAGGAAGCGAAGAAAAAAACAGCCTTTATTACACCTGACGAAACCGGACAATTCGAGAGAATGATTTTTGGATTGGTTAATGCTCCCTCAGAGTTTCAAAGATTAATGTATCAAGTACTAGGACCGTTATTTCTTACTAAAGCTGTTTGTTACTTAGATGATATCCTCATACCTGCTTTCTCTTGGGAGGACATGCTTGAAAGATTGGTATTAGTTTTGGAACGTCTACGATTAGCGAAACTTACTCTTAAACTTGCTAAGTGCGAATTTGGTAAAAAGGAAGTACAATTTTTGGGTTTTGTAATAAATGCCGATGGTTTAAAGCCAGGTTTAAGGAAAATAAAAGCTATTGAAGAATACGTTGAACCTAAGAATATTTATGAAGTAAAAAGATTTCTAGGACTTACAGGTTTTTTTAGGCGTTTTGTTTCTAAATACGCGGAGAAGGCCGAACCATTGAGTAGATTAACTAAGAAAAATAAAGATTTTGAGTGGAAAGAAGAACAGAAGAATGCTTTTAAAGCTTTGAAAGAAATTCTTAGTAACCAACCAGTTTTAGCTCACTATAACCCCACATTAGAGACGGAAGTACACACAGATGCGAGTTCAGATGGATTAAGCGGAATGCTACTTCAACGTGGAGACGATGGAAAATGGCATTTGGTGTATTGCGTAAGTAAGAAGACAACTGATGTAGAAAAGAATTACCACTCAAGTAAACTAGAATTAATGGCCATTGTATGGACACTTGACAGATTAAGACAGTATCTCCTTGGAATTAAGTTTACAATTGTTACTGACTGCCAAGCATTGATCTACATGAATTCGAAGAAAACGACGAATCCCCAGATAGCTCGATGGTATGATTTGATTCAGGAATTTGATATAGAGGTAAAGCATAGACCGGGTACGAAGATGAGTCACGTCGATGCGATGAGCAGAGCTCCAGTTTTAGAGGCAGAAGATACTATGACAAGCATAATAGAACGAAATTTAGAAGTTTGTCTTACACTTAGTGAAGAAGAACAAGTTTTAATAATTCAACATGCAGATCCAGAGTTAAGGAAATTAATAGACATTTTTCGAAAAGATGAGTATGAAAGGACAAGTGACGACAAACAGAAAATATGCAATTATGTTTTTAAAGGAAATAAGCTGTATAGAAAGGTTAAAGAGAAGGGAAAAGAAAAGCTACTTTACGTAATCCCCAAAAGCATGAGGAAAAGTACCGCAGTGAAGTTCCATGATCTGATGGGACACTTTTCAGTCGACAGAACTGCCAACAAAATTAAAGAATTATATTGGTTCCCTTATATGAAGCGTTACTTACGAAGACATATATCTATGTGCTTTGAATGCCTGATGAACAAAGTACCAGGAGGAAAACAACAAGGCTATTTGCACCCCATTAAGCCAGGAAAACGACCATTCTCTCTTATACGCATGGATCATCTGGGTCCATTTGTGAAAAGTTCTCGAAGAAATCAAGACTTACTAGTAATAATTGATAACTTCACCAGATTCACACGACTTTTTCCAGTCAAGAATACTTCATCGCTACATGTCTTGAAAGCTCTCAAAACTTTTGTTGAAGAATTTGGATTACCAGACAGAATTGTAAGCGACAGAGGCACTTGCTTCACCTCTCGTCAGTTCGAACAATACTGCCAAGAAAACGGAATTCATCATACCTTAAATTCTACGCAACATCCACAAGGCAATGGTATGGTAGAGCGAGTTAATAGAACCATCTTATCAACAATAACGACATCCATGAAGGACCAACGTCATAAAGACTGGGACTTACGAATTAAAGAAACTGAAAGAAATTTAAACAACGTAGTTAACAAAACCACAGATAAAACTCCCTTCGAGATGCTACATGGTTACTTGCCCAGATTCAATGATGGTATCCTCAGGAAAGTAGCAGACGCAGACGCAGAAAAATGGGAAGACCCGAAAGAAATTCAAGAGAAAACACGTAAAGAGATTGAAAAGAAGCAACAAAAAATGAAGGAAGATTATGACAAGAAAAGGTGTCGAACTATAACATACGAACCAGGAGAAATAGTAGTTGTCAGACGACCACCAAAACCAACAGGAGAACCTACGAAGACGCAAGCGAAATATAGAGGACCACTGATAATTACAGAAACACTGCCGAATGACACATATAGAGTTACTCAGCTGGAGGAAAAGCAGAAAGGACGATTTTACACCACCACAGCTCACGTCACTCAACTCAAGCCATGGCCTAAACCTCGATATGAAGACGATGACGATGACGATTCAGACAACGAGGCTCCCAGTGCAGAACCTCCTGAACCACCTTAACTTAGTTCAAATCATCACCAGGTAACAACCTCCGAAGATCAGGTAATATAGTTTTTTTTATTCTTTTTTAAATTTTACCCAAGAACTCTTGAACTCTAAGAAGGACTCAATTAGGACATTATCCAAAAGACTTTGAAGACCATATATTATTTTTGTTTTTTAGCACATTGTTTATATTTCTAAATGTTTAAGTTGTATTTTTAGTAGTGTTATAAGTACGAATTGAGGGCAATTCTCTGTCAGGATGCCCGAATGTAAGCAATTTTCTATGTTAATAGATGGCAGCATGTAACAGACCGCACGAAGAATGTGAGCGCATGCGCACTGCAATATTGTAACAGAGAGAGAGCGTTGTGTAATGGATGGCGGTCGCACGTTGACGGCCAGCCGCTAAGTGTTTTCTATATTCCTCAAATAAAACTGTTGTTATCGTTTTAAGTATAATGTCATGTTGATCTTCCGTTATTAAGTAACCAGAAGCTTGCCTTGTTAGCAAAAGAAGAGCTAACACACTATTTACATGCGCCGTTACACGAGCCATCCATCTTGAATTGGTGTCATCACTGTCGACTCGTATGTTCATGTTGGCATTTAGAAGATTTATCTCAAGACGAGGAAATTGCCAAATTGTGTATTCGGATAACGCTAAGACCTTTAAATCTGCTGATAAAGAATTGCAGTACTTTCTTGAAGTTATAAAAGATTCCCAAGTGAAACAATTTATTGCTGTTAAGGGTATCGAATGGAAATTTATTGCAGAGCGAGCCCCATGGTGGGGAGGATTTTATGAAAGACTGATGAAAACTATCAAAGAGCCTCTCCGAAAAGTCCTTGGAAAGGCCTTGCTGACCTTCGAGGAACTTTCTACCTTGCTAACAGAAATAGAGACAGTTGTAAATCAGAGACCTTTAACGTACGTAGGTAATGAACTTAACGATCCTGAACCTCTAACTCCAGCCCATTTTTTACAATTTGGGCGAGAAAACTTGGAATATCCCTGTCACTTTTCTCCATTAATTAACAAGGCTTCAACTAAAGAATGCTTTGCTAAACGTAAGCAATTTCAAACCACGTTACTTAAACAATTGTGGTTGAGATGGAAGGAAAATTATTTGTTAAGTTTAAGAAACGCTTACAACTTTAAAAATCCAAATATTGCAAATAACTTAAAAGTAAATGATGTTGTTCTGATTGGTGACAGTGGTAAGAAATCCAAGTTCCTTTGGGACTTGGGAGTTATATCACTGATTTTTACCGGACGTGATGGTCTGGTTAGATCTTGTCTGGTGAAGACAAAAAATGGTCTTATTAAGAGACCAATCCAATTATTGTATCCTTTAGAGATCAAAGAGTAAATATTATTAACCTTATATAATGTAATAATGAAAGTAATTTTGATTGTTAATGTTAATATAAGTTATATTTTAATTTCCTTTGTTTACTAATTAGTTAGGTGTTTAACATTTTTTCAATACTTGAATTTGTTTGATTGTAATCTTTGTCTTGATTACTTGTATTAGTGTTGTGATTTTTTTTTGGAAAAAATCAGGTGGGGAGGATGTTGAATATCCCTCCCATAGTGCCGATAGGTGGCGCTCTAGAAAAGGAGAAATGTTTGATGTTTTTGTTTTTGTGTCAGAGAGAGTTTCGAACACGATTGCGTTGATACGCAAAATAATATCTGAAGGCTGCAAGGCCTGATAATTATTGAGATTATATGTAATTTATGTTATGTCACGTGTGTAATAAATGTTTATGTGAAAAAAGATCTGATTAATCTGACTTCGAACAAATGAGATGATGCAGGATATCTGAGAAGCTGACAGATAAAGAACCAGGTATGTGATTCTCTTTCAATAAGAATTATTTTAAAAGAAAAGAGCACAGAGCCTATACATATTCGATATACGGCAAGGGTGTCACAAGACTGTCTCCGCACTGTTACTACCCTTCCTTGGCCTGCCCGATCCCCAGATTTGTCTCCAATCGAGCATATCTGGGATCATTTGGGACGATGAGTTGGGCATCCCACGAGTTTGAACGAACTAGAGGCAAGGTTACAGCAAATATGGAACGAAATGTCTCAAGACATCATACAGAACATGTATGTCTCAATGCCCGATCGTATCGCATCGTGCATTCGCGCTAGAGGGGGGTCCAACGGAGTATTAACTCCTCCGTTCTTTTGCCTTTTTCTCTGAAATAAATTATCCTTTTTCTTTGATTTTCTTATCATTTACTTATATCAAAGTAGTCATTACGTATGTAAAATTTCGTTTCATTTTGACGACTCCTTCTTGGTGCGCTAATTTTTTTGTCCATGAGTGTATATGTGTGTGTGTGTGTGTACGTACATGTATGTAATATGTACGTTTTTATAAAGGTATGTATACACACATTTCCCATAGTCTCATAGAAGAAAATAAATATTGTCGGACCTCTATTTAACGAACCTCTATTTTGCGAACTTTTCCTTGAAACCAAGAACATTTTGCGAATTTCTTCGTAAAATAACCTCCAAATAGCGAAGTGCATTCTCTATTTAACGAACTTTTTCTTGTGATCCAATATTTTTTTCCTCCATATTTCTCAAAATATTTCTGAACATTTCACATTTATTCTTTTAACACATTTATCACATTAATTTTCTTTTAACACATTCCGATGTGAATTATAGTTTGAAGAAAATACGCCTGAAGAGCTTTTTAATACATTGAAAAGATGCGAGACGTATTATATGAGAAAACATTTTTTCAAACGAAAAACTTAGACAAAATTAAGAGACTTTATCAGTAATTAAATTTAAGGACACATGAGGTAATGTATGCTTAAAATTACTTGTTATAATAAATGCGATAATGTCATTAAAATTCCTTAATTTTAATATAATTTTTTTATTGAAAATACAGTGTATTCCCGGACAATGCTTTGTTTTATTCTTGTTTTCCTTGCAGATTTCTGTTTGATGGGTAAGATATATACAAGAAATAGAAATTAATTTACGAAATTAAGGTGTGATTAATTACTTCTATTAATAGTATTTAGTGTTTATGAATTTAAAATATGTTTTCTGTAGTTTAAAGTATTTTAAAAGGTGAATCTCTATTTAATGAATTTTCCATATAGCGAACTTTTTTTCAGGATTTAGCGACTTCGTTAAATAGAGGTCCGACTGTATATCCATCTCTCATCTCTAAAATAAACGCAAAACATCATCCGAAAACCCAATAATTTAATGCACTAAGAAATACAAATTCTGTGTTCAATATGTCTTTCTTTCGCTTAGCATGATGGAATTCCTTAGGCCACCTACCTCACTCAGCATTAAATATTATAGAATTTTTAAACGCGTAATCAGAAAAAGTGTGACAAAATCTGCAAATGCTGGCTAAAGCGCACGGGAGAATTCCATTGGGGAAATTCTTCCAAGTATTTGCTATCTGTTTTTTGTCTTTATATTTTCTTTCTACTGCCATACTCCAGACCCCTTATTTTGTTTATTTTCACTCCTTTCAAAGACTCCAGAGTTCAGAGTAATGCAATTTTCGAGCTATTTATAGTAATAAAATTTTCATTTACATGTGTTTTAATGTTTCATACTGTTGGGAAATTAGAAAAGATTGTTGTAAAACTTTGCTTAGTTAATACTGCCCATTTCCACTTCTCAATACACTTAACATTTTGTGTGCCTACCCAGTTCATTTTATAGCAGCAATCCTCGTAAGTTTAACAAAGGATACTGAAAATATAAATCCCATCTTTATCCTAAAATATTCAGTATATTTACTTTGTAAAGCAGGTTTTGATTCTACGTTGATCAATAAAACGACTTCCTTTTATCGACAATTTTATCGACAATAGGATACGATAAATACTGACTGAAATATTTTCAATGATGCAAACATTATTAATTACTGTCCTCATTGTTCCAGAACTGCTTTTCAACCCAATTTTAAAAACTATATTTTTAAAAAGCTCAATGTAATACATGAAATTGATTAAAAGTATTGAAAATTCCAATTACATATAATAAAATACGAGTCCTCTGAAAATAATTATTGTAAATCCAAAATTATGGTAGTTTCGCCCTATTTCACTAATTTTGATTTTTTTTAGCTTGTATTTGTTTTTTCCTGGGTTCAATAATAGGTATAGATAATATAGTTATTTTGTTTTTATAGATTTTTTATTTTATATATTAAAAATTATTTCTTCTGGTTGTTTAAATTTTTTAATTTACTAGCCTATCGCATGTTTTTCTTCCTTTTCTTATTATTCTTATATTAACTTATTATTTATTGCACTTTATTCAATAAATAATAAGTTACTATGTTCAGCAGATTTATTTTATATAATATTTATTTATTATTAAATAAATCTGCTGAATATATTAACTGATTTATTTAATATACAATTTGCTTCATTATCTGTTTCGTCTGTAACCGATACCACTCGTATGTTGTTTCTAGTATTTGGAACTTTTTATACCATAGCATTTATATTTTTCTTAATTCTTTAAGCCTCTGAATTATTGGCTATATATGTATATATGGGGAAGAGGTTGTAAGGTCTTAAATATCTCGTATTAGGTTTACAAAATAGCTTACATCGATTTATCTAAATGGATTTATCCTAATCTCTAAACGTAACTGCTCAATGAACACCACTGAACCTGGCAGATATCCTCTGACGATAGTGTGTTTGTGTGTGTGTGTATATATATATTATATACAGGGGAACCTCGATCTATCGTTTTTCAAGGGACCGACTGAACTGAACGATAAATGCGGGAAAATTATAGATGTGGAAACATAACAAAGTAATATGATCGTGGGGACTGGGTGAAATAAGCGACATATACGGGAAAACGATGATTCGGAGGACGATCGATCGAGATTCCACAGTATATACAATGGCGGACAAAAAAAAACTGCATCACCTGTGAAAAAGTGGAAAGTGTGCAAATAATGTGTTTCATGTGTATGTTTTACGTACAGCTAATATTGTTACGACAAAATACAGATAATGTTACAATAAAATACAGAAAAACGAAAAATAGTGGAAAATACAATATTTCAAAAAACGTGGAACAAAGAAATTGATACACAAATTTTGCAGTTAATGTAAATTCTACATAACTGCAGTCATATTACATGTACACTGCTGGCCACTATAAATGAAACACCCTGAAGGAAACATGCAAATAACATGAAATTTACAACATGCATTAGCGGAGGTGAGATATCCAAATGATTAGAATTTCAGCGCAGACGCACATCACGCGCGCCTGTGGCGCCACTTCAAAGCGCTATTTAAGGCTTGGAGATTTCGACGACTTCAAGTTCGGCAATTGTGTTTTTCTTGTGGTTTTTTCAAAAAAAAACGATCAATTATGCCTCGTCGAAAACAGCGATCATCTTTTGATCAAGTATCCGAGTTCGACAGAGGAAGGATAGTGGCCTACCGAGATTGTGGATTATCTTTCAGGGAAATCGGTAGTCGTGTTGGACGAAACCAAACAACTGTAATGCGGATATGTGATCGTTGGGTGCAGGAGGGTACGACGGACCGGCGTGTTCGATCGCATCCACCTCATCGCACCACTTTACGTGATGACAGGCAAATTGGCAGTGACGGATCGCTCAGTCACATCACGAACCATAGCACAGCACATGCAGTCTGTAAGGCATCATCCAGTGTCTGCGCGTACCATTCGACGCCGTTTACAGCAGAGTGGTCTGTCCGCAAGACGTCCATTGCTTTGTCTACCCTTGACGCAAAACCACAGGCTTCTTCGCCGCCAATGGTGCGATGACAGAAGGATGTGGACGGCAGAATGGAATGAAATTGTCTTTACTGACGAGTCACGCTTCTGTCTGCAACACCACGATGGTCGCATTCGAGTCTGGAGACACCGTGAAGAGAGGATGCTGAACAGCTGCGTTATGCACCGCCACACTGGCCCTGCACCGGGTATTATGGTATGGGGCGGTATTGGATATCATTCTCGCACACCTCTACGCATTGCCGGTACTTTAAACAGCCAGCGCTACATCTCCGAGGTGTTGGAGCCAGTTGTCCTTCCTTACCTTCAGGGCTTGCCCACAGCCATATTTCAACAGGATAATGCGCAACCACACGTGGCACGCATTGTCCAACGGTTCTTATTCAATCGCCAGATTGAATTGCTTCCCTGGCTGCCTCGCTCTTCGGATCTCTCGCCGATAGAAAACATGTGGTCCATGGTTGCTCTACGATTGACCCAGATTCCATCCCCAGCTGCCACAGCAGATCAACTTTGGCAAAGTGTGGAAGCTGCTTGGTCTGCTGTACCCCAAGAACTCATCCAAAGTCTGTATGAATCAATGCCGAGGCGTGTGGAAGCGGTGATCTCCAACAATTGCGGCTACTCTGGCTACTGATTTTGGCAAGAACCACACTTCACAGAAGTCTATAAATTTAATCATTTGATACTTGGTCAACATGTTATCTACAAAATAAATTTTGTTGTGATATCTCTTGTCTTTCTTGGTGTTGCAATTTGGGTGGCCAGCAGTGTACTTAGATGTGTATACACGTACTGGCTGAAAACCGGCGCTTCGCTACGGAGTACATTCAAATTAAATACTACCGTCAATGTATGCAATTAATGCCAAAAAAAATAAATATGTATATTTATAATAAATACGACGATCAATGTATACAATTGATGTAAAATATATATTTATATATTTATAAAAAATCGTAAGGGATATTTATTTTTTTTTTTTGGATAATATCCGATCGTCTGCTGCATTAGAAAGAAAAAAATATTTTTTGTCTATTTAGTTGTTATGCACGTGACGATAAATTTATTTAAAGTACCAGAAAAAGAAATCACGTGATCGGCATTTCATAAATTAAATTCTAAAAATTAATCTTTAAAAATTCACCAAAACTCAGAAACTCGAGGTAAAGATTCGAAAAAGATTTCATTTTAATGGAATTTTTATGATCTTTCTCGAGATATAAATTTTATAACCCTCAAATTATTTTGTTAAATGCAAACTTTAAAAAAGTTACAAAAACAGCTTAAAAATTTAATTTAAAAAAATTTAAGGAGAATTTTTCAAATATCTTTCTTAGTGCACTCTTACACTATAAGAAGAATCGCCATGCAAAATTTCAGCCCTGTAGGTCAAGCGGTTTGGTCTGTGCATTGTATGTCAGTGAGTCAGTGAGTCAGTCAGTTACGGAACTGTTTTATATATATAGATAAGGATCACTTCAATATTTATTAGATCCTCCACGAGCTGCGATGACAGCCATGCAGCGGTCCGGCATAGCAGATATCAACTTCTGAATGTAAACCTGGCCAATTTTATGGAACCCAACCTTGATAATGTTTTCCTGCAGTTTAATCTTAGTAGCAGGCTTCTTAGCAGCAATTTTCGTGCCCATTATATGCCATCAATTTTCAATGAGATTCCGATCAGGACTATTCCCAGGCCAGTCAAAATCTTTGATACCAGATTTTATCAGATAAGCCTGCACCTAAAGTTGGAAATTATTTTTGCAATATCCGTTATGTTGTGGACATGAAAACCCGAAAATGAGGCAACAAAATCATGATGAATAAGTTCGATCATACTTACCGATTTATCTACATGTAAGCGGTATGTTCGGAAACGTAAAAGTAAAGCTTATCATATCGCCTACAGTGAAATTCCCAGCGAGCCAAATGGTCTGGGGGGGGGGGGGCACATTCACCAAAGGGATTGGATGCCTGAAACTTATTACTGGAACTCTCAATGCATCCGTTTATACCCAAACCTCGCAGGAGTGTTTAAAGCCGGCTATTCGGGATCATTTTAAAGGTGCTGCAAATTGCATTTTTCAACAGGACTCTGCACCCTGTCATACAGTGAAATCGATAAGAACGATTTCACACAGGATTTTGTTGCCTCATTTTCAGGTTTGCATGTCCACAACATAACGGATATTACAAAAGTAATTTCCCCCCCTATTATTTGCACACTTTTCCACTTTTTCGCAGGTGATGCAGTTTTATTGTCCGCCACTGTATATTATGTATACATATGTGTGTGTGTGTGTATATATATATATACTCTATTTACATAAAATAATTAACTGAGATCTTTTACATTTTCTGTCACGTTTTCATATAATGTATAATTTCCTAGCTAATCGTAGATTATTTCTTTCATATGCGTAAAAAAGGAACATAGGAAAGAGAGATGTGCCAACGGAGAGTCGGGACGCCTTAACAGACCAGGTGAGTGACTTACCCCTAGTGTGTGTGTATGTATGTATATATATATATATATATATATATTTGTTTGTTTATATATATTTTTAAATGCGTGTGTATATGTATCATCGATGTTCCCCTCACATGTTATCTTTCCCCACAGATAATCCGTATGAAATTTTTCGCTATCACTAATCAATGTTTTAACTTTTTCCCAAAACATTTCAGGTGAAATTTTCAAAGAAAATGTTTATCATTTGGAAGCTCTAAATTCTTCTATATGATATAATCAAAACGTCAATGAAAAGAATATTTTGCTGTCAAGCCAAGACACAGGCTTTAAGATTCAGTAATAGGATTTACAGTGCTAATTTTTACCACATTATTTTCCTTACATATTAAAGATTATATTTGTCATCGATGAGCCACTTTTTCCTAATTTGTCTCTCTCGTTTGAGCATGAAAAATTGGGAAATGGTCTCATTAGGTCTGAATTAGGTCTCATGTATAAATTACAGATCACTTTTTGAAAACTCTAGAAGTTATACTTCCTTCAGCGTAATATTGCCTGCTGATCCATTTTATAGTCTCTAGAAATTAAAGTGGTGATAGTGAAGAGTATATTCGAATAGTGCTATATCACATAATTCAAACAGCATAGGAACTCCTTTTTCTCCCTTGTTATGAACACAATGGGCAATTTCCTGGTGGAAATTTCCTAAAATCTCATATCCTTTATTATCTTCAAGGACAATAAGTATATAACAATCTAATAAAAATATCTTTTAGAATCAAAAGTTTCTCTGATAGTAACAATTATTTTATATATCTTCACTGACAGAAATATTTACTAAATAAATATTTATGTAGTAAAATACAAAAATTAGCAAGGAAATTGCATTTAAGTTTCTGACTGAATATGTTGTTAAAAAGAAATAATATTTTCAAACGTAGCTTTCTTATAAAGAAAGGAAGTTTTGAAAATTGGATCGAGAAAGCATAAAGAGGATTTTTAGAATTTATTCTCGATGAAGTTTTTCATATGCAATATTCAGTTTACTTAAGGGATTAAATGCTTACTTTTTCAGTAATTTTTCATTAGCTGTGGAATTATCTATGAAACACATTTCAAATTCATTGCCTTTACACCTAGAAGCTTTATTAAATTTTAAACTTTAATCTCTCAAACTTTTTAGAGCTGTTATTTGACTGAATTTATACTTACGAATTGAAATGTTTTTTGTTTTAGTAATGTTCTTTTCTTAGATAATTCACAAAGGTTTTATTTTAAATTCATATTCATATACAATTCAGTTTGTCGCTATTTTCTATCGGTACTTCATTTATATTTAAAGAGCAGTCAAAGAAAATCACGCATATCTTTAGAATAAAAGAAATAAGAGAATCACTAGAATCATGATATATTTTTGCTAAATAAAAATTATTTTACGTTTTTCAATACCCTTAAGCATTTAGTTTTAAACGTTTCTCAGAGTTGTATTTTCATTCCAATACATATTTAAGTTGGAGCTTCTTTCATCGGATTCAATTCAAAAGCTACGTTGTCTGATTATTGTATGTCAGAATTTATACTTGCTATAATTTCCGAAGTGATAATGGCTGAAAAACAAGTAAGACCCTCCAAGAAAGTTTTAAAATGTTTTGATTCCATAGTCCATCGTCACTGTTTGCTGTTGATAGAGAAATAACACTGTGATTCACCGTGACAAAACGAAACCAATTCAGTGAAAGGCGCCAATAAACATTCGCTGTCGTACATGGAATTTGGCTTGCCAGGAAAGTAAGAATTCAGTGACATTTATAGCAATGGGTAAGATTACACATTATTAAGCGAAAATCAACTCATCGATTAAATTCTCTTAGCCAAAGAGCATACTCAATACCCAGGAATTGATGTCCTTACCATTAGACTTCTCGGACCTGATCATTTTTTCCTTACATAGCTCGTCCCGAGAGAATCCTCATGTTTTTGGAACACCTCCGTATTTGGAACCAACTTTTGGCGACATTAGAAAGTATTAGATAAGCATTAATCAATTGAATTTGAATCTGGGGGAGAATCTAAAAGATCTAAAAAAAGCGATTTGTACCTGAAGACAGTGGCGCACCCAGGATTTTTTCTTGGGGGGGGGGGGGGGGGCCGAGATGAACGGATAAAAATATTTATAATGCAAAATCAATATTCATAATGCAATTTCTATTTCTTTGAGGGGGCAGGGCCTCTTCACCCCCTCCTGGGTGCGCCACTGCCTGAAGACATGTCGTAATTTAATAACGACATTATACTATCCCAAACTAAGTAGAGATTGTTAGATGTAGACCCTAAAAGCCATTACAAATTTCAAGTACATATCAATGCGTTCGACTTGTAGGATACTGTATAGTATCAGAGCTACTTGATGATAGCACTACCACCAAGTCATTTTCCTTTATGAGATAAACTTTGATCAAAGCTACACTGCTGGCCACTGTAAATGCAACACCCTGAAGGAAACATGCAAATAACATGAAATTTACAACATGCATTAGCGGAGGTGAGATATGCAAATGATTAGAATTTCAGAGCAGATGCACATTACGCGCGCCTGTGGCGCCACTTCAAAGCGCTATTTAAGGCTTGGAGATTTCGACGATTTCAAGTACGGCAATTGTGTTTTTCTTGTGGTTTTTTCAAAAAAACGATCAATTATGCCTCGTCGAAAACGGCGATCATCTTTTGATCAAGTATCCGAGTTCGACAGAGGAAGGATAGTGGCCTACCGAGATTGTGGATTATCTTTCAGGTAAATCGGTAGCCGTGTTGGACGAAACCAAACAACTGTAATGCGGATATGTGATCGTTGGATGCAGGAAAGTACGACGGACCGGCGTGTTCGATCGCATCCACCTCAGCGCACCACTGCACGTGATGACAGGCAAATTGTGCGCATGGCAGTGACGGATCGCTCAGTCACATCACGAACCATAGCACAGCACATGCAGTCTGTAAGGCATCATCCAGTGTCTGCGCGTACCATTCGACGCCGTTTACAGCAGAGTGGTCTGTCCGCAAGACGTCCATTGCTTTGTCTACCCTTGACTCAGAACCACAGACGTCTCCGCCGCCAAAGGTGCGATGACAGAAGGATGTGGACGGCAGAATGGAATTAAATTGTCTTTACTGACGAGTCACGCTTCTGTCTGCAACACCACGATGGTCGCATTCGAGTCTGGAGACACCGTGAAGAGAGGATGCTGAACAGCTGCGTTATGCACCGCCACACTGGTCCTGCACCGGGTATTATGGTATGGGGCGGTATTGGATATCACTCTCGCACACCTCTAGTACGCATTGCCGGTACTTTAAACAGCCAGCGCTACATCTCCGAGGTGTTGGAGCCAGTTGTCCTTCCTTACCTTCAGTGCTTGCCCACAGCCATATTTCAACAGGATAATGCGCAACCACACGTGGCACTCATTGTCCAACGGTTCTTCGTCAATCGCCAGATTGAATTGCTTCCCTGGCCGCCTCGCTCTCCGGATCTTTCGCCGATAGAAAACATATGGTCCATGGTTGCTCTACGGTTGACCCAGATTCCATCCCCAGCTGCCACAGCAGATCAACTTTGGCAACGTGTGGAAGCTGCTTGGTCTGCTGTACCCTAAGAACTCATCCAAAGTCTGTATGAATCAATGCCGAGGCGTGTGGCAGCGGTGATCTCCAACAATGGTGGCTAGTCTGGCTACTGATTTTAGCAGGAACCACACTTCACAGTAGTCTATAAATTTAATCATTTGATACTTGGTCAACATGTTATCTACAAAATAAATTTTGTTGTGATATCTCTTGTATTTCTTGGTGTGGCAATTTGGGTGGCCAGCAGTGTATTTGACCAATATAAATCTTATTTATTGTTTATTGCAAAAGACAATGTGAACCTTAAACACATATCTCTACATTTGTTGTTCTCTCAGTTACAGTAACGTATTTTACACTTTGGCTGTTTGATGGTGTGCGCTTTCAAACACTTTGTTACCTTTTCACGAGAATAAGCTAAGATCATTTCCAAGCACAATAAGGTGCGTCTCAGAATATAACTAATAACATTTAAAAGAATAATATCAACTTTATATTACTCGTATCTCTTTTTTTTCTTTTCAACTGAGGAAAGGACAAAATTGTGAATTTAATCCAGAAATTTCATGAAAATTTGAATGACGGATGCAAAAAACCCTACCACGCATTGAGGTATTTATCACTCACGTTCTATATCATGATTCTCATATTATAACTCGTGAACGGCTTTGAAACTAATGAAATGTTATTGATGTTTGTTTGTTTTTGCAATGCGTAAAGTTAACTGCACTTATCAAAATTTGCATGCTTCTTTCCAGGCACAAAATTTTTATTTTATCATAAAACAAGTAAAATTGGCTCGCTAGTCGATTGATTATGGAGAGCTATGATCATTTTTTGTTAGACGAGAACAAACATCCTTTGATATGTTTATAAATGTATCTGTTCATTAAAGTGATATCCATGCACTCGCAAACCTTTTTTCTAACATAATGTATCTCTTAATAATATCCTTGCTTAAGGTACATGCATAAACCTAAAACCATTTCATTTTGTCTTAATAATTACGCTATATCTGAAACTGAAGTATTACATCTTATTCCTTTCTCATATTTAAACTATATCTAGGAGGTTAGCCAGGTTATACTTTACTTGAGAAAGTCAGACACAAAAGTTGAAATAAAGTGAATAGTTTTCAGTCTGATTTTATACATGATTTCAGATACTTTACTCCATAATGAAGCTACCGGTTTAAAATGAACAGGATATCATCTAGGAGGGTGCTCATGTTCTAAGTAAGTTCTTCCGAAATCATCTGGGATTGTACTCAAAGCCCTCTCATCAACATTCCAGTTTTTCTTCAGTCTTGTTCTCTGAAAACAAAATATTATGAGGGGGAAAATTACTGATAAAATTGAAAATAACAATCACAGTTAAAACTGCCCTAATAGTCCGAAAATTTATAGAGTATAGCTCACTTCTACCCAGACTTGGGTGTATATAATTTGAAGTGGCACTCTAAATGAATTTGATACAAACACAGTTTATACATGAAACAATGTTTATTGAATTCGTTGCACATATAGAATTTGCTTTTACAGCAATAAGCATACGTACTACTTGTACGGAATATATATATTAACATTCAATATAAATACTCTTTGAAAATACTCACAAACCAGCAGAGAGTCAAACCAGCAGTACTGCCACGTAAACTTTGGGCCCCCTAACCACTAGCGCAGGATAGCACCTGGAGCTGCTTTCCTCGTAGCTCCCTGAACTCGCTTATCTACCAAGTTTAACAACCTTCTTTCAACCTTTTAAATCAAGCTGCATGGTATTTATACCAAGCACGTATGCCGAAATTAGCATATCTCAAGCAACTTCTTTAATTCATTCACTCAAAAGTTCGATTCTTGTGAATCGAATCTTATGTATAATTTTGTATACAAAATTAAAAAGATGTTTTTTATCAATACCAAGAAATATATCAAAATCCCTTTTTTTTACTTAAGGCTGCTATCTACTAAGAAAAAAAATCGTATTTCCCTTTTCCTCTTCTTGCAGACTCCAGGGTCCAGGTGGGAGGAGTCCAGTTGACAGTTCGGGAATTCCACCCCCCTTAGGATTGACATTTTGAGGGATTGTAATGGCTCTCTCTCTATAGGGGGTTTAAGACCTGCCCCCAAATTTTTTTATTTAAAATATGTTTTGTCAACAATTAACAGGTACATAAATGCTGATAATCAAATAAAATTGGTATTGTCAGATAGCCTGAACTTTTCTGCAAAGCGCTACAGGATTGATTTTATAAATTTCGTCCACAGAAGGAATTTATGAGCGTTTAAAACACACTATACCAGATTCTTACCCGAATAATTTTAATTTTAAAATATTAATTGCATTTTTTTAAAAAAACGAAAAATGTATACAAATGTAAAATTTCTTTCTCTATGACGGAGTACAATTTTTAAAAAAAAATCTTTGAATCTAAGTCGGCAATCCGTGGACAAATTTTCTCCATAGGTTAACATTGAGGTGAACGAATCCAATGGGGTTAGTACATAGCAGCCTTAAGCCCTTTCTACCGGGCACCATATATTATATGATGTATACCATTTAGTAAATTTGAGACTTCCTTTTTTAGGTTATCTTGATGACTTGGTAGTCACCTGAAGCCAAAGTTTAGTGGGTTCTGTTTAACAGTAATTTTACGGACCATACTTTCGTTTCGCTTTTTAAAAACTATTCAAAACAACTCACCACAGCAGTCACTGGTCTAGGTGTTGAAGCAATCTGCTCAACAGTTGGTGGCCTGTAGTAAGGAGCATCAGGAACGGTAAAGTTGGGTTCAGGACCAGGACCAACCCATAACCCGCTGTCATATGAATATTTACCGACAGATTGAGAGGAATCTCTTCCAATGGTAAAATCTCTGTACGTCTAGCAAGAAAATAATAGAACAACTTTAGTTTTTCAGAAGTCGATTTCAACTTCCTAAATTCGTTTTTCTTCAAAATTGTATCGGAAGCGATAGAAGAGATAGCACACATTTTTTCTCCTATATGTGACTTTGAATTATATATTTTAAATGAAGGTGTAAGGGGGTAAATCGTATATCACGGGGAAATACAGAAGGTCGTTCGCACTTTATGGAAAAGATTTTGATAGTTAAGTTTTATGTATAAACGCCGTATATTTTGCGGCGATTTGCTTCTATTTGATAGCCATGGTTGTTGACAATAGCTCTAGCTCAAATTTTCCATGAAAGTAAACATTTTCTTAGTACTGTGATGTCAATTTCACCCCATTCCTCTTGGACCGTTTTCCAAAGTCCGTTCAGTGTTCTTGGATGCCGTTTTCCTAAGTCTCGTTTTAATAAACCAAAAGAGCAAAAGTCCGTTGCAGAAGTTTCAGGGGATTTTAAAGGTGTATTTCATTAAATGGGATGCACTTTATTCCTCTTTCTGTTCTTTCTTAGCTAAATAAGCGGCAGTTGATTTAAAGATGTGACTAGAGGCTTTGTCCATATGCAGCTCAATTTCATCAATGTCCTTTCCGTATAAGGCTGGAATTCCTTCTTCAAAATTTGGTTCTAAAATATTCTACTGATAGTAGCGTGATTTAATTTTGGCTTTACCTGAGACTTTTTTTTATTTTTAATTTGCCGTTGTATTAAAATCTAGCAACTATCTTGAATCCCTTGGGGAACTTTTCTGTACAGTGACGAAGCCATTTCGTACGGTCATTCCCGTCAGTTGAGCAATAGAAAATTGATCGTTTTTATTACAGTCACTTAAATACACCCATGCCTCAACGAGTGTTACCAAAAATTTCCATTTTTCAGCAGCTAGGTGTTTTTCATATAATTTTCAACAGTTTGTTTCTCTTTCAGCAATATGCTTTGGTAAAAGCAGATGAACATTAGGTTTAAACATCTTTTTTAACTTCAAATCTTTATGAATGATTTTACTTGCAGTGTCAAAAGACATTTCTAGTTTCGATGCAATGGATCTTTGAGTCGGCGGAATTTCTTTTAGGATCAGAGACTTCACTTTCTTGATATTTACCTGCGTTCGAACAGTCTTAGGATGAGGTTTCGCGAACATGTTTTCATTTTTACTTTCAGTTTGACTTTTTTTTCCTTTCAAATTTAATATATTATAAATACCTTTTTTAGAAATGCCATAACCGTGATTTTTACACAGCTTTATAATTTGTTGAAACGAATATTTCTCCTCGGAAAGAGCAGTTACGTAACCTTCGAGTAATTTATCAATTTTAGGAGCCATTTTCAAAATAAATCTTTTATTTTACATTCCAATGAAAACAAAATAGTAGCAGACGATTATTCTGAAGTTGCCAAATTTTTATCTCAAAATGCAAACGTCAAAAATAAATTACAAAATCGTTTCCATAAAGTGCGAACGACCTTCTGTATAAAAGAGTGTAGCGACTCCCGTACAATAGCAAATATTTTGTGCGTGGAAATTCCGGAAAGACCAACCAAGACGCGGTTTGTGCACATAATTGATTTAGACGGCTGGAGACAGACAGTCTTGGCGACATAAAGACCTGAAGTGCTACCGACAGCTGGCGGAACAGATCGTCTGCTACCAAAAGGAAGTGGCCATGTGGAGGCACCTAGTCGTCTGGGAACGTAACTAAATAAAGAAAGGCGGCGTTTTCCCGACCTTTCGAGAACGTTCAGCGAAGGTATATAAGGCCGCCGGACGCGAGTTAAAGGAAGTCATGTCAGTGATTGAGAGACTAAGTTATTGAGAGTGACGCTGGAGCCGGAGACAAGGAGATACTGTCGGGCCTAGATAGACTTGAATGAGCGCAGCGACAAATCAAGTCTGACCTTCCTCGTCGATGCCGTGAACACACGAATTTAATCTTTTTATATACAGTCGGGCCTCTATTTAACGAACCTCTATTTTTCGAATTTCTCTATTTTGCGAACTTTTCCTTGGAACCAAGAACATTTTGCGAAATTCTTCGTAAAATAACCTCCAAATAGCGAAGTGCATTCTCTGTTAACGAACATTTTCTCGTGATCCAATATTTTATTCTCCATCTTCCTCAAAATATTTCTGATCATTTCAAACTTATTCTTTTATTTAACACATTTTATGGTGATCAATGACCTTTAACTGGTTTTACCAGTCGCCTAACTCAATGTCATTAAAATTCATTAATTTTAATATAAATTTTTTTAAAATTGAAAATGCAGTGTATTCCTGGACAATGTTTTATTTTAATCTTGTTTTCCTTGCAGATTTCTTTTTATGGGTAAGATATATAAAACAAATAGACATTAATTTACAGAATAAAGGTGTGATTAATTACTTTTTTTAAATAATATTTAGCGTTTACGAGTTTACAATCTGTTTTGTGTAGTTTAAAGTATTTTAAAAAGGGAATCTCTATTTAACAAATTTTCCATATAACGAACTTTTTTTCGGGGTTTAGCGACTTCGTTAAATAGAGGTCCGACTGTATATTGTAAATAGCCTTATTTAGTCGAGAAATGCAATTTAAGCATTAAATACAAAAAGGCTGGCAGTCTTTTATTTAAGGCAAAGTCCTTACAAGAGTATCCCAGCGAAATGTGTCTAAATGGAGATTTTACGTGCTTTTGATACAATAGAATTCTAAAAACTAATTCTATAACACGCATTACTCCAGTTTACGAAAGAAAAATGTCCATTTGAAAGGTAATTACTTTTATAATGAATGAAAATTCATAATAATCTAAAAGCTATTAAAATCTGTAATTCAAGTTTACTTTAAATGTTTCGTCCTTAATTCTGTATTAATTTAAATTGAAATGTTGCGGTAATAGTGTGTGCTTCTGAGAAAAATAAAACAAAACAATAATGATCCCTTAAAATTAAATATACGTCAAAAAGGCTGAAAAGTGCAAATGTATTTCGCTAAGACATTAATGCTGAAATTTCATATCATCTTTAATATTTGTTTCCCATTTACTTAACTAGAAAATTTTGCCTTCGAAATGTTAAATCTGAGATTTGTTTATAAAAATTCGGAACCTACTTGAAGAGAAAACAATAAATAGTTTCCGATCTCTAGCAAAAACTCTGTTTTGCTTTCAAAAATTTTACAATAATATTTGAATTTTATCGAATTTCTCGTAAGAGACGGATGAAATATAAAAATGCAATGCCCACATAACAACTGTTTACTTTAAAAAGATGACTGCTTAAAAGGAACCATCATCAAATCAGCTCACGTGCAGCTCGACTTGGCGAGACAGCAGGTCATCGAACTGATGTCTGATGTCTCAACTTCCCACAAATCTTCTGATATTCAAAGAGTTCAAACTTCTCACATAGTTATTCGTTCATAGGATTATTATAAGAAAAAGTTGTACATAGGACCATTTTAATGAAAAAAAGTCAACTCAGAAATAAGAGTTTGGATAAAAATAATTCTTATATGATTCGTCAACAAAATATTTTTACCTCTGCTAAAATAACGATAGATTCGATTAATTCTAGAAATTTCTAGCCTTTGCTACACATATTTTACATGATTTGTTAAAACCAATAATGTCAGTTGCGTATACACTGTATACCTGAAAAGCTTTTTCAATTCAGATGTCACTAGCCCGGTCGTTAATTGTTGAGCAGCTTGGCTTGTGTGTTCTGGACTCTGTACCCTTTTGAACATTTTATACTGATCAAGACTTGTCAAACCAGGCCAGAGATCAAAAAATTACGTGACGCAGTAGTCTGGGAATAAAGAGGAAAAGCCTCCCACATGGTATAGTGGTTAGCGTCATGTTCAAATCCCGAATAAGGGTTGATCATTAGCGAGTTATCCCTTCAGAGGGAGCAACGATGGCTCATCTGAATGGTGCTCCCATAAAAATGTAGTCATCAAGACTTCGCGGTCAATAACAAAAGGCGAATTTAGAAACAAAAAATAATAAAATAAAAGATGAACAATCAAGCTGAACTTGCTCTCAATGCATTTGGAATGGCGATAAAAAAAATATCGAAGACGAAATTTATTACTTTATAAAACTTTGTAACATTATTTAAAATAATTAAATAAAATTGAAACCGAAACACGTCCTGCATTATAGTAGAAAATGTCAATAATGAAAATTCTAAAAACGCTGAAAATACCACAGATATTTTTTCAAAAGCGGAAGACAGTTCAAGACATTTTAGTCAATTAGAACCTAGTATAAATGATGCCTTAGCGGTACGGCATGCGCAGTACTATCTGATGCTATTATAAATCATATACACTTATGCAAAAACTTTGAAAGATAAGAGCATCAGATAAGTATAAGGAATGTGTAACGCCCGTTTATACCGTATAAATATAGATGGAATGAATGACGAGAAAAAGTGCTTGGTATTTTCAGTGTGTGTTTTGTTGCCCTTGAAAGTGGTTTCCTTATCAAATTTTAGAGAAATAAGCTTTAGAGAAATAAGCGTTTTCTTTGACAGGAAAATTTTCTAGAATTTTGTGTGGCCAAGAATATTCAAATAGCATTCCAATCATTTTATTTAAAGTAATTTCAACTTTTATGAGAATCGACACTAATTTATTGCTGCAATGGAAATATGGAGATCATAATAGAGGTAGAGAGTACAATGTCAGAAAACTATGTTAAGCATATTATCATGATTTTATATGGAACAAAATGTATTTAATACTAATTTCTAAAATCAATATATATATAAGAGCTTGTCTGTTTGTTTGTCCGCTATAGAATCATAGACTGTTTCACCCACCGGGACCAAATTCGGCACAGTTAATGTTTTGGACCCGAGAAACTTAAATCAGGAGAAACGAAATTTGGGGCTCAATTAGTTTTTTTAAATTAATTTTTTAATGTTTTTTGTGCCCGATAGAGGTGCGTCTACCCCCTGTGGATTCCCCTCGACCAGTTGCGTTAAGAGGGGTGGTTTGAGGATGGCGGAGGGCGGGTCAAATTCCAATGCGCGGGAGAAAGAGGGTTGGGAATGACCTTAAAATCAGACGAAGGTCCGCAGGCTCAAAGTTTCTTCCTTATTGTTTGTATATCATTTCAGTAGAAACGTGCTAAGCGCATTCTGTCTGGCCAGATAAACATGAAGAGCGGGAGTGCAGCCCAGTTTTTTTTTGATGGAACGCATGAAATATTTTATATCTATATATCTACCCGGGCAACGCCGGGCAATAATGCTAGTAATTTATAAATTTGTCCGAAGAAAAATAAAGCCTTTTTACTTTTATCATCTATTCCGTTTTATTAAACGTATTGTCATTTTCTTTTAATTTTCATTTTGTATTTTTTATATATCACATGCTTCTGAAGTCGAATTATATTTTTTTATTTTTGTATGTGAAAACATCATGTTTCTTTATTTTTTCAATGTTGAATCTCAATTATTTCTATGGTATATACATATTTTAAGATTTTCTTTTCCAGAGACCTATTTTATCGCCAGGTCCTTTAACGTGTTTAATTCCTCTGTGCCTGTACATCTAGTCGTAAATAGTAGTAAACAGTAGTAAATTCAATATTTACTTATTTAGATGGGTACCAAAATAAGAGTTAATTTATATAAGAAATTTATAAATGAAACGATATTCTTTACTGTGATAAATTACATACTTATTAAAAACATTACAATTTTTTAAGAACAATATAACTCTGACAATTAGAATTGTCTTGGATTTAGATTATAGAATTTAATAATAATCGTCACTATCACTCGGTGAAGGACTTAATTAATAAAATTAATCTGGGACATAAAAAAATCAAAGTAAAGAAATCAATGACAGAATTAGGAAAAAGACACAAATATAACACAATATCCGTCTAAATCTTTCCTTCCGAAATATTGTTATAGAGGACGTAAATGTTTTTTCTGACCATTACCATTTAGACCATTAGGGAGGGCAATAAATTTTCCACAAACGTACCCAAATATTTCGAAAATAGTGATATTTACTACAATGGAAAAGATTATGATAGCAAAGGAATTCTTTGAAGAAATCATTTTTTTGAATAAGGTTCTAACTCACGATTGCGTATATCTCTTGCATGAAATTAAAGAAACAAAATTTATCTTTAGTAAATAAATGCTACCTAGAAAGCTGTTATTTAATTTGGCTTTCATAGGTAATAATTTGTTTAGTTTATTTCCTATACCTATTCTTGAGCTTTACAAGGAGAGCTAATGATGTTATTCCTTGGCAGTTGCATATTGTCTTGTGGAGATTCATTTGACTAAGCTTATTATGCCTTTATTCTATGTTTAGACCACTTTCTATAATCAGAAGATAAGTTATAGGAATATTTCCGTTGTAGATATTGCATGCTCTGATGCGAAGCAAATGAAGATAGGTAAAAAACATTTCCAAGAGAGAAAATTTTTATCCAACCGAGAAAAGTTGATATCATTTCGTTTTTATTCGAAATGTGGTGTTTTCAAGAATGTAGTCTAATCTGTATGATAAGAGGGGTTTCTCTCAAAAATAGAGGTAAATGTTTTTAATCTATTATGCCAGAATCATCGCTTATATTTTCGATTTTAATCAAGAGTTCAAATAAATTCCGATTTGGGGCATATTCAGAATTCCATTGAGATAATCTTAACACTTCATAACTAATAAAATACATTAAGCGAGGACTGTTGTAAACACAAAATTAGAAGATGCAAAATTGAAATTTCGAAAGGCTTTCAAAAAGGGTATTTTTGTCATTCCACTAAATCCATAAAATATGTTTCGGTCTCCATACGATCGAAAATAGCTACTACTCTCCGTAAATATTGTAGGATTAATATTAAAAAGGGAAACGAATGTGTACTTCTATGATATGTCACTTCAGTCAATTCATTCAGGGTTCAGTAATCCTCTCTTAATGTTATTAAAAAAAATAAATTTACATGTTACGGGGGCATGGCGTTTTTATAGCATATTTCATACCTTTGTGCTGTTTATACTATATTAATTTTTATATGACCACATATATGAAATGCCGAACATGGAGAATGTAGGAATATAATATTCTATTTATTTTATGGTCACTTCATGGCTTTATTCTTGAAAATATTTTCTTTCATAAATTGACAAAGGTATCTTAGTTTGAAGTTTTTGCGTATCTATTATCTTATTATTGCCTCCATGACACAAATTTAAAGTCTGTTCAATTTTGATTTGAAAAAGGCCTTTATGTCTTGAATATTTAAAAATACTGTAACTCGTTTTCTAAAGCAAATTTAATGATAAGCATTTCTGAAGTCGTGAAAATATTTCTAAAATACTTAAGAAATACAGAAACATATGCGACTTTCTCTTCGAGGCTATTTTTTCACCTGGATGAGACGGTCAGTGGTACTTATACTCCACCCTATATTTTAAAATAGGACACTAAGTAAAATAATAAAAAACTTTCTCTTTTTTCTTCTCTAAATAAGGAAGAAATGTCTTTCATAGTTATGTTCTCTACTATTGCATCATTTTGCTTTTAAATGCCAAATTCCGATGATATAATTTTATGAAATGTGAAGTTTAATAATTATATGTTTAAAATTCACTAAGTTAAGCGCCTTTTAAATTTAAATATCTTATTGGTATCTACTAAGGAGAGAACTGTGATCACTGGTAGAATGAATAATGATTTTGATCATCTTCTCCAAAAGATTGCTCATTAAAAGAAAACATTTTAGTAGCTTTCAGTCAATGTTGACAAAAAGAATTGAGTCAATAAAAATGACATGCTATTGATATTAAAAGGCTCTATATCGTAGGTGAACCAATTACTGCTGACTAACGAAAATTACCTTTTTCTTAAGATCGAAATTTGTTATTTAAGGGATTGTGTACAAGCAATGCCGGGCTTTCCTTGTTCACTGTTATGACAAAATTTCCTTTTTTTTCCATTTGATTCTAGAAAAATAATAAAATCTTGATTTAAGATAGCTGTTTATTTAAGCATAATATTTGTATACTGTCGTGGAGACACGACACGTGCAGGGACCGATTATGAACGCTGGGGGCCCCTGGGCAGATGCTATTTGGGGGCCCCCCTTTACGGACATTTATAAAAATACATACTTTTACAAGTACTAGGTGCATACACCAAGGGCGTTTTGGGGCCCCATAGCATTAGGGGGCCCTGGGCAAAGTCCCGACTTGCCCATTCGATAAAAAGGCCCTGGACACGTGTTCAGAAAAAGGGGCGATAGAGAATGTAATTCAGAGAATCAGACAAAAGAGATGCCTTGACCAGCGGGATAATGTACTGCGTATGCGAATCGAAAGGAGAGATGGCAAGTTGAGAGGGGGCAATTGAAATGAGAAAACGGTCAACAGCTGCGTTTAACGAAGGGCCCAGCTGGCGATAATGAGCTAAGGGAAATCTGAAAACGGAGTCAGAGTTAGGAGAAGAAAAGGGGTGAGGCAGTTTACGATGTTGACCGGCGTTAAAACACCACAGGAGGCCAGAGAAGAGCGTGAGAAGTTAAAAATGTAAGAAACCCCAGACAGGTGCAAGGGCGGACGCCCCCTTCAATATTGATTGGAGAAAATATGAATATAAAATGGGTGGTCGGCCAATGAAGGGGCCCCGGATCGACCTATAGGATAAAAGGTGGCCACCAATGAGGGCCTGAATAAATAATGATAGAAGTTGAGCTCGGTAGGAAAAGTTTTTAGAGATAGTAGAATGATTTGAGAATTCTCACGAGGAACACATAAGCCCCCGTAGCCGGTGAAGGAAGAGAGAAGGAGATGATGGGCTGTTAACTTAATGCGGGAGAGACAGACCAAGTCCTCGGTACCCGAAAAGCAAACCGCTAACAATTAGATGCAGAGCCCAGTACCGGAGAGGCCGACCGACTAACCTGCCGTTCAGCAAGAAAGGAACAGCCGTTCCCCTGGACCAACTCACCCCCGAAGCGAATGCGTAAATGCGGAGACGAGCGTCCCGAGTCCGCCGCCAGCAGATAGTGACAGCCGTTCCCCTGGACCAGAAAGCCCGATGACCCGAAAAGTCCGATGACCCCCCAGCCAGGCTTGTGATGAGGAACGGACCTTCGGATTGACCAACGCTCCCCCAAAGCGAGTGTGTATTTCTCGGTGACGCGCGCCCTGAGTCCGCCGCCAGCAGATAGTAACAGCCGTTCCCCTGGACCAGAAAGCCCGACGCCCGGAAAAGTCCTATGACCCCCAGCCAGGCTTGTGATGACGGTGTCTTCAGATAAGGTAGGAAAGTATTTTGACTTATCCTAACAATGCCCAATGCCTACTAGAGAGCGCAGATAACTAGATGGGGCAGATTAAGGTGAAATGTTAATATATATGCATAGAATATCTATCATAAAATAGTGATTGTGTATGTCCGTATTAATTGGATTAGAATCTTGCAATAATTTTGCAATGTGTTTACGTGTATAGATTAAGAGTGTAGGATAATCAAACAAGGTTAGGGAATAGATAAAGAATGTGAGTATTTGGTATTGATGAGAATGAAGATTAGATGAATAAAAATAATTAATGTTTTGATACGATATAGGAAGAAGGATAATTTGAAATGCATATATATATTGTGTTAATGAGATAGAAAATTCGGAAGTCTGCAATGAATAGTATTGTTTGTATATGTATTTTGATTGATTTAATAAATTGATTTGTATCTATACATATGAGCATCACTCTGTAATTACTCATACTACCACTAATATTATCTATTAAATAATTTCGGTGACATATACACAAACCTTTTAGGTTTTAATTACGCTCTATATAATGCATTAGAGGATTTTTAACGAATTTTGCCTTTCTATAGTATTTTCGGTTCGTTTGAGGTTTTCTTTTGCAATCGTTATGATAATCTGACTATTGTAGTACTTTTAAATGGGCCCAACGGAATAATTTAAGAGAAGCCGCTCAGTAGATTAGACTGAAAAAAGTTTTTGAGGCTGCATTCGATTAGCTGCTATTTAGGTGCAAAGAGCTTGGCTAGGAGAGTTCAGTTATGTTGAGATTAATCGTTATGTAATCAATGAATTGAATTCAACAATTACTACAGTACTGCTATCTTGTAAGAAATAAGGGATTTCGAGTAGTATTTCTGCATACTGGAATCAGGTGGTTAATAACACTTTAATCTTATTTATAGTAAAGCGGTGTTCATTTCACCCATGGCTTATAAGAGATGTCCGGCAGACACAGCCTTAAACGCCGTATTAATAAACCTTTATTCTTCCGTTTAAAAACTTCGTGATAAGGTTAATCAGTTACATCAAGCTTAACAACAGAATATAATTATTTCCTGCGCTGAAATAAAATTCATTGTATTGAGTTCATAAGAAATCCTTTTAAAAAAGAAAAATTCCTAAATTACGAATAAGGATCATCTCTTTTGTATTAATTTGTTACCCAAATATGCCTGCATTTTCTCGTCTTAATTATCAAAATAGCCGTGTTGAAGGTTTCCTAAATAGAATATATTTACAATCCAGCTCACACACAATATCTTTTTAATAATTCATAACAACGCACCTCGTGTCTTCTTTTTGATGAACTTCTAGGAACTCTTGATGTTCTTCTTGCAAGGTAAAATATTGTTAGAATTAGAAGTGTCAAAATCAGCAACGTTACACACAGTATGACAAGTATTACAAGGGAGTAGTTCACAGAATCTGGAAAACAAAAGTTCTTTTTAACATATCTAAACAGGAATAATAACGGAAACACAAATTAAAAGATTACAAATAAAAAATATTTTTCTCCAACCTGAAAATTAAAAAGTCATTGTTTCCAAATTGTTAATAGAATTGTCTAGAAAAAGACCCGGAATTGAAGGATTCATTTTAAAAGGAATAACGCTACAAGCAAAAACCCAGCGTAGAGCTAACGATCAAATCAAAGTAAACGTCTATGAACAAAATAACAATCATTCTGAAATGGGACGCATAAAATGATAGTTTCAATATACACTTAGTTATTTAAAGAGGTCTTTGCATATCTTTTTGGATGATATATAGCAAAATGGTATTAAATCGTGGTATTTATTGAAATATTTATAATTCAACTTAAAAAATTATTTGAAATGAAAAGCATTTTCCAAACTCCGATAAATTTTCCAAACTAATATACACTCATGGACAAAAAAATTAGCGCACCAAGAAGGAGTCGTCAAAATGAAACGAAATTTTACATACGTAATGACTACTTTGACATAAGTAAATGATAAGAAAATCAAAGGAAAAGGATAATTTATTTCAGAGAAAAAGGCAAAAGATCGGAGAAGTTAATTCTCCGTTGGACCCCCTCTAGCGCGAATGCACGATGCGATACGATCGGGCATTGAGTCATACAAGTTCTGTTTGATGTCTTGAGACATTTCGTTCCATATTTGCGGTAACCTTGCCTCTAGTTCGTTCAAACTCGTGGGATGACCAACTCGTCGTCCCAAATGATCCCAGATATTCTCGATTGGAGACAAATCTGGGGATCGGGCAGGCCAAGGAAGGGTAGTAACAGTGCGGAGACAGTCTTGTGACACCCTTGCCGTATGAGGCCGAGCATTGTCTTGTTGAAAAATGGCTCCTGGGAGCCGTTGCGTGAGTGGCAACACATGTGGTTGCAGGATTTCATGAACATACCGCTGGGCTGTCATGGTGCCACGGACCAATACTAGAGGTGACCGTGTATTGTAGGCAATGGCACCCCATACCATCACACCAGCTGTGGGAGTGATGTGTCGCTGTACAGCAAAGGCAGGATTGAAGCGTTCACCACGGGCTCTCCACACACGAACACGATTGTCATCACTGCCGAGATTGAATCTGGATTCGTCGCTAAAGACGACCTGGTTCCATTCCGCTGCAGTCCAGTTTCTTCGTGCGCGGCAAAACTCCAAACGGAGGCGTCGATGGGTGGGCGTCAAGGGCAGCACACGTAATGGGCGCCGCGATACCAACTGTCCTTCAGCCAGGCGCCTTCGTATGGTTCGAGAAGACACAGAGGCCCCTAGTGAAGGTGCTACCTGTGCCTGGATGGCGACTGATGAAGCAGTTGGCTGTACGCGTGCATTTCTTACGATGTGGCGGTCTTCTCGACGACTGGTCTGTCGAGGGCGTCCTGAGCCTGGTCTTCGTGTACATGACATCTCTCGGGTCCACTGGTCCCAACACCTACTCACAACACAATCAGAGCGGCCTAATTGACGAGCTACTCGCCTAGCTGACCACCCAGCTTCCATCATCCCGACGATTCTCCCCCTCTCAAACTGCGACAACTGCTTATATTGTCTTTGATCACGGCGTAATGGCATGTCTATCTCAGCTCTTCCTTTGTAAATGATTCAGCACACTCAAACAAGCTTTGGTTACCTGTTTTATACTCCACAGAGTACGATGTTCAACGCCCTCTACCGGCTATACGTAATGCACAATCACGCTGCATTTCTAATCATTTGCATATCTCCCCGACATGTACCTTCATTGCAAGTTTCGTTACGATCCCGCAATTTTTTCTTGGTGCGCTAATTTTTTTGTCCATGAGTGTATATAGCAAAGTCTATGAACTGGTTAAAATGTAGGAATGTAATTTTTTATTTTTCTTGTTAAAAAATTCTTTAAGTTCTAATCTAAAATTAGTATTTCTTAATGTGAACAATTTGGTTACGAGTGCATCAGTTTACGTCTTCGGGATTTATCTATTAAAGTTATTACATTTAAAATCCTTAATGAATGATGAGCTAAACTGTACTAAAATTATGAAGAAGACAAAATAGTTAAATATTTTCTTAAGTTTCGGGGTTTTAAAATAATCGCTACTTGAGACTCTTTTGTAACATTTCAAATCACTCTTAAAACATTTTTGATATCGTTTATAAAGATTGAAATTGCACATAATAATCACATATTAACTATCATCTTCATTAAATATGAAATTCAAATTACAAACTGCAAGTTTTTATATCACTCCATTAAATATAAACGTATGATTTCTCAAACAAAGTCTGAATAAATTCGTGTGTTATACTTTCATGTACATCAAGTTATAGAGCTTTCCTTTAAGATGGTATTATTCTTACCATCAGATATTCTTTTGTCTAACTTATTTCACTTAGATATTAAAGTCATCAACCAGCTGGCACCAGAAATCAATCAAAACAGCGCATTTTGACTTGGCAGTTTCCCTGTGTTCATTATAGCCCGTACTAGATATTTCGTATCCTTATCTTATTTAGAAATAAAAAAGTTCAACTAATGGATTGTGTTTTCGTAAGATTTACAGAAGGTTAAATATACTGTTCAACACCAATACTAATATCCATATATTTAAGTTGCTAAGCCGACTTTTTGGGCAGTCCGTAAGAGAAAACTACTGCATCAGTTTACTTCATTTTGGTCTTAAACAAAAGATTGTAATCTGTAGATTTGTCAAATTTCGTTTTTGTAACCTCAATTTCTATTAATTAGCGATAATTTACAATTAAAAATTGATTTCTGCGCATGCTCAGTGGCATTTTTAAATCTGTCTTTAGAAACTCACTGTTTCTGCGCATTCTCAGTGACATGTTTTACTGATTAAACACGTTTATTCCGAGGAGTTTCTCTAGATCTGTCTCTGCCATTTTTATTTTCATGATAATTATGTTTGGGAAATATAAGATTAAACCTAATGGAAATTCTTTATTTCGCGCTGTTTAATTAGTGATAATTTACAATTAAAAAAAAATTGCTTTCTGCGCATGCTCAGTGAGATTTATAAATCTGGCTTTATATACTCACTAAGCACAAGACCGCTTAAACACATTAATTTGTTTCTGCGCATTATTATGATTTTCAACATTTGGCAATGATGTGTTGAGTATAATTGTGTATTAGTACATTTATTTACTATCTAACCGTCATGTTTTGACGGGTATCAACTAGTATTGATTTAAGTAGATCAATTAACATAGTTTTGTTACTGTATTTGCGCTAAGATAGCTAGAAATATTTAAGTTTGGGACAATAAAATCCTACTTCCTTTTCAGTTGCTATTGGACTTTTTATACTGTTACTTCAGTTGATTTTTTTTTCCAAATCGTCATTAATTTCTTCGGCTATTTCTGTCTGAGTGGTTTCAATCAGTGACTCTAAATGCAGATCTGTAGGTAGAGAGGGAGAAAGCTAGACAACTACATATAGCCCTCAGGCATTAAGCAGAAGGTCAAATCATTGCAGTAAAAAGGTCCTTGCTGAGATTTCTGGCTTAAGACCAACTGAAAAGTAGTAAAACCTGATATCCGGAATAACTTTTCATTTAAAATTATCATTTTTGCACCCATTTGATAGTACCCATTTGATAGTTGCTTGTATTTCCTTTAGAAATTAATGCATTACACTTCCATACAGTATTATAGAATAGTTGTTAAATGTTCATGAATAAATATACAGAATCCTAAGGAGCACATACTTGTTTAGAGTTAATATCTGTGTTAATTAAGAACAGGGTAAGTAGTAACTGTCCGACATACGTGCTCAATTTGCTTAAAATTAAATGTATTTATGACTACTAAATATGATATTTTGAATTAAAGATGAAAATGTTTTGTTCTAGTAAAAACGGTTTCAAATATACAAATGACAATAAAGACAAAGCTCTTTAGAAGTCAAATAATCGCTCACCCGTGATCTAAAAGATATTGTTAGGAATTCATATCTTAGTAATAGGCAAAAATGGAAACATCGTGCTATAGTGTCTCGTTATGAATTTTTGAAATGGAATATCAAATCAAGTATATAGATGGTATGCAGATGTACGCTTTAAATTCTAAGAAATCGGCATTTATAGGCATACAGAGGTTTATCTATATATATATAACGGTTCCCTAACTGACTGACTCACTGACTGACATACAACGCACAGACCAAACCGCTGGACTTAAAGGGCTGAAATTTTGCATGGCGATTCTTCTTATGGTTTAGGGGTGCACTAAGAAAGATTTTTGAAAAAATCTTCTTAGATTTTTTAAAATTAAATTTTTAAGCTGTTTTTGAAACTTTTTTTAAGTTTGCATTTAAAATAATAATTTGAGGATTTTAAAATTTATATCACGAGAACGATCCTAAAAATTCCTTTAAAATGAAATTTTTTCGAATCTTTACCTCAATTTTCTGATTTTTGGGGAATTTTTAAAGATTCATTTTTTGAATTTAATTTATTAAATGCTGATCACGTGATTTCTTTTTCTGGTACTTTAAATAAATTTATCGCCTCTTGCATAACAACTAAGTAGACAAAAAAAATATTTTTTTCCTTCTTATGCAGTAGACGATTGGATATTATCCCAAAAAAATAAATATCCCTTACGATTTTTTTAATATATATATATATATATATATATATATATATATATATATATATATAAAATCAATTGTATACATTGATCGTCGTATTTATTATAAATATATATATTTATTTTTTTGGCATTAATTGCATACATTGACCGTTGTATTTAATTTGAATGTACTCCGTATCGAAGCGCGGGTTTTCAGCTAGTTGTATTATAAAATGAGATCTAAAGAAAACCTATGGGTTTTAGTACATGGTGGCATTGTTCGCACGTTGCTGATCGGTACTTATGAGACCCGAACCGCGATGTTTGGGGAGGAACAGTCTCTGAAGATATAAACGCATGGTAGTCGACATGAGACTTTCATCATAGAAATGCAATAGTGCACTGATTCCCAACCTTTTTCAGCTGGCGACCCACCTTTTCTTATCGGAATACCTCCACGGTCCATCGGTCCATGGTGGAGTAAAATACCTTATTTGTATTGTATCCCTTCCTTATGTATATATAATTTACCATCAAATTTTGCATATATATATATATATATATATATATATGCTTTTTTGAAGATACAGATTGATTATTGATAAACAATTTGTGTTCTGATTTGAAAATGGTTGACAAAATATAAGCACTTTGTAGCAAAACAGTTATTTATTTAACAATAGATATATGTTTGCAATACATGCAACAAGTCGTTTCATACTCACTAACAAGTGTTCCTAGGTGAAGACAAAAACTACAATTATAAAAGTACACAAAGACTATTTTAATAGTTCTAGGATCGAGTCGCGACCCACCTGTAACCCTTCCGCGACCCACCGGTTGGGAACCGCTGCAATAGTGGAAGAAAACTTTTCTTGAAAGAAAGAGACGTTTTAATGTTTGTGCTCTGCGGTTAGACAAATTTGGCAGGCTACTGACTAGCAACTACAAGGAAAATTCAGAATCTCAACTAAACTTCTGCTTCAGAAACTACAAAATGTTTGAATTATACTACCTAAAACTATTATTTAATACTATATGCTGAGCAAATTTGTCAGATATTAAAATTTTAGAATTATTTTTCATAAATAGCTAGACATAAAAAAACACATACGACGTTGGATCTTTAAAATAACATTTGTAAAACGTACGTACGAATTTTATAGCCGAGTCATATCGTACGTGTAAAGTTGAAAATCTCTGTGTATGCACGTCTTAGAAATTCCACCATCCACATACTACCCGAATGGAATCCATGTGAGTTGCGAATCTAGCTTATGTTTTTAAAAATTGTAAATGACTGCTAGCTACAAATAAGTCCTTACCGTCTATGGAAGCATATGCACTTCCGGCTGTCATAAGAAGCTGGCCATTCAAATCTTTCAAACGAAGTTTTTGAGACTTAATCTTAGCTTTCAAGGAATCAGCCGCTTCTAGAACACTCAAATCATCCATCACGTTATTCGCATCGTTGAAAGCAGAGAGTGTGAAGGACACATCGGTTTCTAAATTATAATATCAAATGAATATACTTGAGTAAATACAGATTTATATTTTAAAGTATCAGTACTGGATCTAAAATATGGAAGATAAATTTGTATGAGTAACATTTTTTTCAGTAATTAAATAGTGTTTGTAAGATCCATTATTGTTAATTACACATGCTCTTCCCTATTTTTTCAAGCAATTACTTCCAGGACATTATAACGTATTATGACAAGAGTATATAACCATCTTCAAGTGCTTTATCACTCTCCATACATACTTAATTAGTTAAATACCATCGACTAAGTGAAATGAATTGCCTAACCTGATTTCTCTATGGAATTCGTTTTACCCCATACGAGCACAATAAAAATATTTTGATATCATTAATGATTATTCATTATTATTGGAGCCGTAAAGAAATTGCAGCATTAGAACCTGGTAGCAAAACAAAACGTAGCATCTATTATTTTAAAACGGGTATGTTAGCAAAGGCAGTATAAGTCATATGGTATAGGTAAATACATCTCTATATTTACCTATGTAGTTTGTTTGTCGAAACAGAATATGAATCTATCTTGTAAATTTAAAAAGTAAGGCAATTTGAACGTACTTACTCCTTAAATTCTTTTTATTATGAATTCTGAAGAGCAAAAGATTATAACTGGCCGTACACCAAGCAGTTTCAACCAGAAGAAAATATTTGATTTCAATTGATTCTTTCGGCTTTGAAAATGTTGAAAATGTCGAACTAAAGAGGTTCAAGTTTGACTTCAAGAGAAAGGAAAAATTCTTTTTTTACAATTAAATGATATTTTCAGCAGTTCGAAAAGCTTAATATTTTTAGCATATTTTGTATGGTTTTTCCCTTGAACGACTGAATTTTATACAATGCATAGTGCTTAGTATATAGTTAGTAACGTGGGAAATATTTGTTTAGAAACAATTTTAAAGTTTCTCAAAATTGTCAAAATGTTTGCTCTTACATGTGTTTGTTGAGAGAAAAAAATCATAGTTCAGCAGTTTGTAATCAGAAATAAATCAATGAGAAACAGTTGTTAAATTGAGGAAAATGGACGAAACACAATTCTTTTAAAGCAAGTCATCTTCTTTGATTTAGAACATTAATTTAAGATGGTATTTTTTTTTATACATTATCAATATGAAAGACATTCGTTTCCCAAAATAATAATGCATGTTATGTACGTTAGAATTAAAGAGAGACTTAAAAAAGTAGAACTACGTATAAATCAGACATGCAAAATACTAATGACTTATTCATAACATAGACTAAAAATTAACAATTTATTTTATTCGTAAAATATTAAACTATTAATTTAAGTTTTTCAAGATGCTTATACTTATTCCAATATATCTTATTTACACTTAAAAATTAAGCAAGTAAAGAAAAGCTCTCCACTTCTTGTATACAAGAAAAACACATGCGTATTAGAATTCCGGATCAAATCATGTAGACAAGCTGGTGAAAAAAAGTTCATCGTTACATTTTAAATACACAACCAATGCTTAGGCGCTAAAGGTGGACTTAAATGTGTAATGATTAGTTTGTGTATGCATGCAAAACAAGCCTTAATTGTAAATGAAGCAGTACATAACTTATCATTTCTTGAACAATCATGTCAGAAAAAAATTTTGCATGGACGGGGAAAAATATTACCTAGTTCTAAAGGTCTTATGTCAATAAAAGAATACAACTAAAACAAATGATGAAATTGCTAAAATTAAATTTAAAAGTGCAAGTCGTATTATTGAAATAAGAGTGGATAGAGCGCAAAAGCATCATATATTTAGTCTGAAAAAAATCTACTATAATCGTAAGAGCGATCACTAAAGGGCTTGATTAAATCCAGTCACAAAAAGTCAATAGTAAAGCTTATAACTGTAATAACAGTGTAGGTAAGACCACTTGCAAACGTGCGATGTGATAATAACCTGATTGGGAAAAAAACAGCTACGTTGTCAACAGGATAACAACTGTTTGTCAGAAAAAAGTCGTATAAGTTCGAAAAAAAGGACTTAAACGTACCAGAGAGCATAAAAATGGGATAGTGGAGAGATTGGGGAAAAGATCGTGTGATTTGAGGAGTTCTGATATATCCAATAGAGAAGACTTTAGGAAGTAGTTTAGTTTCATGATTTTTCGAATCATCTCTAGCAAAACAATGGTTAAACAGATTGGGGCCTATGGTTTAAATCTATTCCGTATGACTTCATACACCAACATGAAACGCACGTGTCTGACGAAGTGGTTTGCTCTTCCGTCCGCAGTGCAACATTTGGACAAATATTGGTACAAATAGGAACCAAACTGACCTTGCCTACCATCGTCAAAGCAATGTGGGATCAGAATTAAAGGCGATCGAATTAAACAGTAAAGTGCGCAGATTATTTTTTGGTGGAGAGGGATAAACGTAAAATGAAAAACACTTAGAAATCTCTAAAAATATTATAGTTAGAGGAACAGAAAAAGTTATTGATGATAGAGTAAGGAGAGATAAAAACTCAAAGACTTTGAAAAACATTTGATATAACAAGAACAATTTTTAAATAATACATTCATTATAACTTTTTATCTATGCTGTCTTTGTAGCAAAGCAACAAAGACATTTGAAGCTGAAAAACATATTTTTATTCATCCTATGAAGTTTTCATGAGTAAAATTATTATTTACATAAAACTCAAAAAATTTGCAAAAACTAATATTGTCAAATAATATAGTTTCTAATACATACACAAGAAATATGAGAGCATACACTAACCTGAAGTGATTTTCATGTCTTTAATACTGGGTATAGGCACTCTCATTTCTCTTGCCAGCTGAGACACAAGATGTCTGTGGAGCTCGTCTTGATTGCCATTTTTAGCAGGTTTTAACAATTGAAATTCTACCTTTAATTTCATGGCGGTTTCATCCTTCTGTGCCACGAATCTTCGTATTCGATTTCGCTGCAAATTTTTATACGGTCCATGCTCAAAATAACCTGGAGGCAATTTTTCATCAACTGCTCCTTCGTAGTTAGTTGCAATTAATTTTGAAGGGTTTTCTTTAAAATATTCTCTATCATACTTTGAAGCAGAAATTGTACTAAATGAATGAAAATCTCCGTCTCTTCCAAACTTTATATCGTGTATATCAGACTCCAATAAACCTGTGTTTTTAGTCCCCAATTCTGAATCATCAAGAGTATTTGTTTTTACAGAATAATGAACGCTACGTAATACATTATAATCTTTCACATTTAAATTATAATTGAGATATCTTAGAAAACTAATGAAATCTCTTTCATGTGAATTCACTTCTGCATTCTCACTGACAGGATGCATTTTTCTCTGCTGTTCATGAAAATGATTTTTGTGCGATAATGAATAACCATTGTCCAATTTTTTTGAATGAGCACAGTTCATTAAATTTATGAAGAATGTGATCCCAATGCTACCTGTAAAAATAGGAAGAAACGTTACTTTATTGCGTAGAAAATATAATATTAACAAAGTGTGAGCTCTCACAAATACTTTCATTATCGAAAAAAATCTCATTTTTATCTTTTCAGTAAATCAGTATCTTAATATACATTTGATAAATTTATATTCCTATTGCTCAAGCAAATTAATATTTTTTTCTTTAATAAAGTAGAATACGCTAAACCACAATTTGAACTTTACAATGGATAGAAGGGCTTCCAGAGTTCTTAAGCTCTTCCTGGCAGCTAAAGTCCATATTCTCTTCTGGACCCAAAAATTTCAGTTTAATGTTATTTAACACAGTCGGCACTTTATTAAGTCTTTCTCTCAGAGGTTCTAAAATAACGTTTCCCAGTTTTCTATGTAACAAAGGCAGAAGTAACAACTAAGTTTGAACTAGATATCTATATAAAGAGATAATTGTTTTTAAAAAATTTAATTAAATTGGATTCTTTTCAGGAGATACCTTCTCCGTTCATAACTAAACTTCTTGATCAGGTATTCCCAAATATGTAGAAATCAATACATGTATTAACTACAAAACGTGGAACTACGACGTAGCAAGAGGTTTACTCCATTAGATACTGCATTCTAACGGTGGTGTTTTTATCCTTTGGACTTTTAAACTACCGTAAGCAGGGATAACTTTGTGACACATAGTAATTTTTTCATATTTCGGATCTTGCGCCGCGCCCCGTGATACCGGGGAATGCAAAAAGTCAGCGCCAACAGCTTGTCCAACATACAGAGGACACCTATTGGCCAGTGTCCGAAGCTTCTGCGCGCCATTTGTCTTCGATGGCCAGTGTATTGTTCCAAACCTGTTTTCAAGCTATTGACTCAAACTTAAAGGCTAATACCATATACAACCAACTACCACAGGTAATTATTTTTTATTATCAATATGTTGGCTAGATTGTGGAACAATATAACTTTTGTGTAGTGATATTTCCGAGAGTTATGAGAACATAACCTAAATATCGAAAGGGGACGAGGTTACTATGTGGCACATTGACACTGTCACAAAATAAACCACAAAGTCGACCCATCTCCTCCAGTCGCTCGATGCTGCACTTTCCCGTCCTCTAAAATACCACTGGAGAGATAGAAGTATTGACTATCTGGAAAAAAACCTACTAAGGAGCAGAATGTGCCGACACTCGGTGGGGCAATTTTGTGACACATTTTAACTTTAATTTCTCAATGGTATTTAAAGATCCGGGTTAGCGCAGTACATTACTACGTAAGGAAAGGATGTACCAATGTTTTGCAATTGTTCGTTTTGGGCTGCTTTTAAAACTTAAAATCTTTTACAAAGTAACCCCATCTTACGGTACCTTAAATGAAGGCAGGGTTTTAAAAAGGGGCAAAAACTTAATGGTCGATATCAAGGAGACAGGTCGATATCAAGGAGATATAATTTGATGATAAATTTTAATACAGTCAAACACAATTTTAAACCTCAATCCACTGATCTGCCACAGAAATCAAGCAAGCGGAACGAATGTGCACTGGTGAAATGCAATGTCTTTATAATATTCATTAAATCCGTTTTTGGTGATACGAAGCTGTTGGAAATTTCCATGAATCTGAGGTTACACTTTGAGAATAGACCCATGTAAGAGGGGAGTTGTTACGTTTCGGTGGCCCTAATTTATGCCAGAACACATACATCTTACCATTCCTGTGACAAGTTTCGACCAAACTGCAAGTGTTCGTGGCATTGTACAGTTTTTACCCCAAAGCTAGATTCTATGATAGATGTAGCACAAACAAAATCAGATTCACTGATAATTTTCTTAATCATCAGTATCCACTTTCTTCACAAATTGGAGGTGAAATTAATTTTTGCTGTCGTTGTTGTTGAAAGCTGTGTTGGTCACCTTTAGCTCTACTGGGACTAGATCCCACGGCACTCTAATATGGTATGGTTAGTTTTATGTAAACTTGACAGTTTTCGATTAGTAACCGACAGTTTATGACAACAGTTCAATTCAAACGATATTAACCCTTTTTATCCATTCTTCTACAGAGGTAATGTGAAGTAACTTTTTTATATATCTGATACGTATAACTAAAAGAATGTAATATGCCTAATATAAGCGGCTACTCGGTGCAATATTTGTAAACGTTTATGCAGTGGGATAACTAGTTTTTGCACTGACGTGTTGATGAATCTATTTTTTTAGAAGAAAATTCTGGACAGGCTGTCACGTTAGAAAAAAGAATCATTCGAGAATGAGCAACATACAATAATGATAAATAATTGTTATGCATATATACAGTACAACAATTATTTATCAAGAACTCAAGGTTTGAAAATATTTAGTATTTTAATCTTTTGTAGGTGCTATTTGTGAGCCCCTATAGTTTTGCCCCGTTTGCCTTCGTCTTCCCATCATATGGGCTTATAAATGTTATAAATGTATGTATGCATATGTCCCTACTCACAGGAATGGGGGAATATTTCGCCCTATTTAAAATAATAACAGCAAGATACCCAATTCGTATTTAATTGGACGTTACTTTTGAATGGAAATAAACTGTTCGTAGTCTAATCCCCAATCATGGTCCATGTGTTGTGAAAACGAAAGGAAATCAGCAGTCAATACTAGTCAATAAACGGACACGGTACTAAATATATTTTGAACAGCGAAGAGCATTGTGCTATCAATCTTTTTAGTTAACTAACATTTTATTCTGACTCTGACAATAAAAATTTTCAAAATAAATACTATTTTAATTTAAAATTTTCATATAAATCCCCACCATTTTATATTCTTATGAACATTGCGAGATGCATATACAGATTACAACAAGCTGGCCAGTCACCAACTTTTCAAAGTTCAAGATTTTTCAAAACTTATTCGTCTTTCTAATTATTTGAGGTATTTTATAATTGGAATAACCTCTCTTATCATTTATAAGTTTTTAAGCAAACAACCTAAAAACAGAATGTAAATGGTAGGATCACAGGATTTTTAGAAATGATTTTAACACATATAGATGTCTATTCTTTATGTATATGAACTGCCAGATGAAATCAGGACGTTGCAGAATATTACATATTAGACTTATCTTTCAGTGTGAGTATAATGCATGACAAGTTATACTGATAGGAAAAAGAAGGTTTTCATTAATTCACCTCTTAACACAACTTTCGGAAGATAAGGATAGGTTCAGGCATTTCAATTGAAGCGAGTTGCTCGACAAAGAACAATCTTTTTTCCTTTCATCCAATTTTAAAATAATGAAAATTAAATTTTTATGGATTTTAATATTAATCTGAAAGGGACTTGAATAAAACCTAAAATTCAAGTATTTCATAAATATATTCCAGAACAAAAGTAGAAAATACCCAAAACAGAAAATACTCCAATACATGCAAAACACCCCCGTAACTATACACAAATTTCATAATTCATTTATATACTTGTGTATCAGTGTAATTGAAAATAGTGAAGTCACCATATTAATACTTAGACCCATAGATAAATTTTCTGAGGTAAAGAGAAAGGTTATTCAAATAATATATATATATATATTATATATATATATATATATATATATATATATATATATATATATATATATATATATATATGTAGAAAGGGTATAACGCCTGCTAGGAGGATTTCCTGCTATGCTTTCCATGCAGACGACAGCGCCCCTTGGATAGAGCAAAGGAGCGAAGGGTGATGCAGAGGGGAATGAACTTTCGTCGAGACGAGACGTTGAATTGAATGCGGCAGACGGCTGCGATCCCTTTCTCCGTTTGGCAAAATTTGCCCAGCAGCAGACGTGCTGCGACGTAACTTGGAACCATAACTATTGTAAATAATTGGTCTAATGTAATACAGTATTTGTGTTTTAAGCAGTGACTCTGTCTTTAGTGAGTACTGTCTTACTGAGTATAAGGGAATCTAGTTCCGCCGGCAGTACGCGGGCAGGTTTCTACAAAAGTGGGCGCCCGGCCCCGATCGGATCAAGGAAAAAGACAACCGGCCATTGAAGTGTGCAGAAACATCGGATTGACGTGAGTACATTATTGCTATAAATAATTAAGATGTCGTACATAACCAGTGCCAAAAAGGCAGATTTATTGACTCTGGTTCATGAATTAGACATAGAGGCCCCAGAGAACCCTATAATCAAACAATTAACCACCCTGATCACTACATCAGAGGGTTATGACGAGGAGTATGTGAAACCCCTCCTGGCGAATATTAAGGCTGAGCGTGAAGCTCTTGAGGCCGAAGCCAGAAGCTGAAGCCGAGAAAAGGCAACAAGAATTTGAGTTGCGAAATTAGAGCTAATGAATGCGTCGGAGAGAAATAATGAGACAGCAGTACCTGCGAGTTCAGGTAATAGCGTTAAAAGCGAAGCATAATGAAATTAATAAACAAGTACGAAACCAACAGTGACATTAGTGTGTACCTGTCCTTGTTTGAGAGGCAGATCAAGCGCATCGACGTTCCAAAAACAAATTGGGTCATGTACCTAATGGGACTACTGCCGATGGACATAGTCGATTTAATAGCGCGAGAGCCTGAACCCGAGGCAAACGACTACGACTATATTAAGAAATTGTTATTAAAAAGGTTCCGTTTGAGTCCTGAACAGTTCAGGCAAAAATTGCTACACACAAAAAAGAAGCATCCGCTTCATGGCGTGATTTCGCTTTTGAATTAACAACTTCTTCGAGGAATGGATAGGAGGTTTAAAAATAGAAAAGTATGAGGACCTCAAAGAACTCATAGTGACCGACCAACTGAAACGTAAAATACCGAGTGATATGCGCGAACACTTTATAGATGATTTGCCCAAAATAACAAAGATCGACGATCTTGTCAACAGATTAGACGAATACGAAGCAGTGCGGTATCATTTGAAAAAAGAAACGAATCGGGAGGTCAAAGCTTTAGACGAGAAAAATAAAAAGCGCTTCAATAGAGATTTCGATAAAAGGAAAACACAGCCAAGCGTCCGTGCTCGTCAGGATTATACTAACCCAAATTTGAAGTGTTTTAATTGTAATGAGATTGGGCATAAATCAGTAGATTGTAACAACAGAAGTGATGAAATAAGATGTTTTAAATGCAAGCGTTGGGGTCATAAGGCAAATGATTGTCATAATAAGGAAGTTATAGAACTGTAGTTCGTAGTTCTGAAAATTGTACAAGTAAAATTGTTAAAGAAGATTGTAATACTTGGAAAGGAAACAAATTCCTTAATTGACACTGGAAGTGATGTCACAATGATAAAGTGGGAATTTTATGTCGAAATTGGTTTTTCCAGCATGAATTATAACAATGTAACATTAATAGGTATTGGAGGTGAGGGAACGTCACCCATAGGTATTTCTGCTCTGAAATATTGATTGATGAATGTGTTGTGTTTACTGATATTTTTGTGCTTAAAAATTTATGCAGTGATGTGGTAATAGGTTTAGATGTAATCAATAAATTAAATATTTCTATAACGAGAAATGAAATAAGCATCTCAGGGAAACGCGAGGATATGCGAGTGAACTATGCCCAAATTATGCATAAGCAAAACGTTCAATTGCGGCAAATATCCGGCAATAATCCAGTCGGTTTTGCAACGAAATCACAAGAAAAGTGTAATGAAACTGCTAATAAATTCTTGGCTCAAGTGGCAAATGCAGTAAACATTGAAGAAGTTGATTTGTATCACATCGTGAACTCTTCATTGAGGAATGAATTAATGGGGCTTATCCAAGATTACAGACCGATTAAAAACAAAAACACCGGACTGAAAATGAAAATTATTTTGACTGACGAAATTCCGATAAGTCAGCGTTCGCGTAGGTTACCTTTCGCTGAACAAAAAATCGTGGAGTCTCAAATACAGGAGTGGTTGCGAGACGGTATAATAAAGCCGAGTAGTTCTAATTATTCAGCGCCCATAGTCTTGTGTAAGAAGAAGGATGGATCATCCAGGCTGTGTGTAGACTACAGGAAATTAAACAAAAAAATCATTAAAGACCATTTTCCTTTGCCTGTAATTGAGGACGTGTTAGACCATCTCGAACAATCAAAAGTATTCACTACCCTTGACTTAAAAACGGATTTTTTCATGTGGACGTGGACGAAGAAAGTACTAAATATACAGCGTTCGTCACACATGAGGGACAGTATGAGTTTCTGAAGGTACCCTTTGGTCTCGCTGTAAGTCCAGCGTATTTCAGCGATTTATCTGCTGTGTGTTCAGGGAACTGTTGAGAGATAACACTATAGTTATCTACATGGACGATATAATAATTCCATCCCGGAATGAAGAGGAGGGATTAGAAAAATTAAAACGCGTCCTTAAGTAGCGTCAGATTATGGATTAGAGCTCAATTTTAAGAAGTGTCAATTTTTAATGCGCAAAATTGAATTCCTTGGTTACGTTATTGAGAATGGAACAATTCGGCCCTCTGAAAGCAAAACCTGGCAGTCAAAAATTTCCAGAGCCAAAAACAACTAAACAAGTGCAAAGTTTTCTCGGTCTTACCGGGTATTTTAGAAAGTTTATCCCTCAGTATTCGAGGATAGCTAAACCCTTGAGTGATCTACTTAGAATAATACAGAATTTAGGTTTGGGCCCGAACAGAGAGAAGCTGTTCAGAAACTTAAGGGAATGCTTTCACAAAGCCCCGTTCTACACATCTTTAAGCAGGGGGCAGAAATGGAACTGCATACAGATGCAAGTAGTCATGGATTCGGTGCAGTGCTACTGCAGAAATCTGATGACGACAAACTCCATCCAATTCATTTTATGAGCAAAAAAACTACACCCCAACAGGAAAAGTGCTGTAGCTACGAATTGGAAGTGCTTGCGGTTATTGAATCCGTGAAGAAATTTAGACACTATCTACTGGGTTCGAAGTTCAAGATTGTAACAGATTGTGATGCATTCAAGAAGACTCTCGACAAAAAAGACCTTACTCCTAAAGTCGAAAGATGGGTGATAGCCCTCGAAGAATTTGATTACGAGATTGTTCACCGACCAGGGAAACAAATGAATCATGTGGACGCCTTGAGTCGTAACACCGTCTTCATAGTCACCCGGTCACATAACGAAGTAACTGCCAGGATTTTAGCGGCTCAAGAGGAAGATGAATATGTAAAAACTATAAAAGCTCTGATAAGGAAAGGAGGAGAAAAGCACGCGAACCGACAAAGAGATATTCAAGAACCCGCAAGATTTCCCCCACGCGAAATCACGGATGCACCCCCAAGTGCGAGCCAGACACCCCTCTCTAGTGAAGGAAACAAATGTGAGTTCAACGACCTCGCTGGTCAGGGAGAAAGTGAAAGTAGAGCCGCGAAAGAAAAAATGTCACCCTCCCACATAAGAGAAGAAGGGGAGATAAATGACTATTTAGTGAAGAACGAGGTGTTATACAGATTTGAAAATGGAAGAGAATTGTTAGTCGTTCCACAGGCAATGCAGCAACAAATAATAAAAGAAATACATAATAAAGGTCATTTTGCCGTCGCGAAAACAGAAGAAGCTCTGAAACAAGATTTTTACGTCCCCAAAGCTAGAAAACAATAGAAAATGTTATAGCCAACTGCGTTGATTGCATTTTGGGTAACAAAAAGCGGGGGAAAATGGAGGGTTTTCTTGAATCCATCCCAAAGGAGGCTACTCCGTTGAGCACCTATCATATTGATTTCGTTGGCCCGCTTCCATCTACGAACAAAAATTATAACTACATTTTTACAGTGGTGGATGCTTTCACGAAATTTACATGGTTGTACCCAGTGACATCCACTACGACTCGAGATGCACTGGACAAGCTAAGATCACAACAGACTACATTTGGAAATCCGAATAGAATAATAACAGATTAGAGGAGCTTCTTCACCTCAAAAGAATTCAGCGAGTATTGTGCAGAGGAGTCAATACAGCATCTACAAATTACGACGGGAGTTGCTAGAGGGAATGGTCAGATCGAAAGAATTCACGCAATATTGATCCCAATATTAACGAAACTTTCCCTCGCCGATCCTACCAAATGGTTTAAGTACGTTGACTCCGTGCAAAGAATAATTAATAGTACGACCTCCAGAAGTACTAAGTGGTCACCGTTCGAGCTCCTGACAGGAGTGAAAATGAAAAGTAAAGAAGACTTAAGACTCAAGCAGTTACTAGAAGAGGAAAGCGTTGCGTGCACTCTAAAAAATCGGGAAGAAATCAGGGAAGACGCCAAGAGAAATATCCTGAAAATTCAAGAAGAAAATAGGAAAACGTTCAATAAAAAGAGGAAGAAACCAAATGTATACAAGGAAGGAGAACTCGTCGCCATCCAAAGAACGCAGTTTGGATCGGGACTGAAGCTGCTGTCAAAATTCCTTGGACCTTATCGTGTGACAAGAGTTAAAGCCAATGACCGCTACGACGTAGAGAAACTTGGCAACCACGAAGGGCCGAACGTAACTTCAACGGCAGCAGACCACATGAAGCCGTGGGCCACCGCTGTCTAATAACCGAAAAATTGGACATCTTTATGGGGTCCAGATATCCTTTTTTGTTTGTTTGCTTGTTTTGTTTTGTTTCTTTATATGCAGATGAAGTTTGAACTTGATGTAGCGTTCTAGAGAGAAGGTTCCTGTACCTATGCTTCTGCACAAATGTCGACATACACCTGAGTGATGGAGGGACATTACCTGCTTCCGAGGACGTCAGCTTTTAGGACGGCCGAGGTTGTAGAAAAGGGTATAACGCCTGCTAGGAGGATTTCCTGCTATGCTTTCCATGCAGACGACAGCGCCCCTTGGATAGAGCAAAGGAGCGAAGGGTGATGCAGAGGGGAATGAACTTTCGTCGAGACGAGACGTTGAATTGAATGCGGCAGACGGCTGCGATCCCTTTCTCCGTTTGGCAAAATTTGCCCAGCAGCAGACGTGCTGCGACGTAACTTGGAACCATAACTATTGTAAATAATTGTTCTAATGTAATACAGTATTTGTGTTTAAGCAGTGACTCTGTCTTTAGTTGAGTACTGTCTTACTGAGTATAAGGGAATCTAGTTCCGCCGTGCAGTACGCGGGCAGGTTTCTACATACATATATATATATATATATATATATATATATATATATATATATATATATATATATATATATATATATATATATATATATATATATATACCAGGTGGACATAATTAAACTGACAGTGCTCACAGTGTTCTGTAGCACGATCTATTAGCGAGAATGACGCCACATTTTGTATGAAGATTAAACAAAACGGGGGACGAAGGATTCCGCGAAAAAATAAATTAGTTCCAAAAGTCACCGCTAGGGGAATATTTGGCGCTGTGTAATAGAAAATAGAGTGTTAACAAATGCAAATTAATACGGAATAAAATTACCTTTTATTATGCACATTTTCTGATTTAGTACAAGTGCAATATGGCAACACTTTTAAAAAAGCGTAAAATCTACATAAACACCGATAAAGTCTCGTTATCTGCAATATCACGTACACTGAGCAGAAGTTCTTTATTCAAATTTCACGTTACATCCATTAGCACAGTGCCAGCTGCTTGGGTTTTAAAAGGCAATGTGTTACGTTTCGAATCAATCGGATTGAAAGTTTATGTGCAATGTCTCCTTCTTTAGTCGAGCGTGCGTTACTGGTCAAATTCTTTTACCTCAACCAGTGCAACGCGTCAGCCGCTCTTCGTGCTTTTAGAACGCACAAAAAAAATGCTTAAAGGTAACGGTCCTGTGTCAGTTAATGGGCTAAAAGCAATGGTTGCGACGTTTGAGAAAACAGGTTCTCTGAAGGTTCAGTCAGGCAGAGACCGAAACCTGTACCACAGGATACAATCGAAGCAGTTGCCACGGCGATTGTCGACAGAGGACCAGACAATATTGCTGCCACCTCTAGCGCTCGTGGATTAGCTCGGAATATGGATATGCCTTACACTACGGTATGGAAAATCTTACGAAAGGTTATCAACTTCTATCCGTACAAGATCAGCCGTGTACAGGAGTTACTGTACCCCGACCATGATAAGCGATTGACTTTTGCTCTCACCTTTCTTGCCAGAATGGAGGTGGGTGATGCTTGGCCGTGGAAAATCTTATGGGGAGACGAGGCCCACTTTTACCTACATGGAACTGTGAATACCCAGAAATGCCGAATTTGGGATGACAAATCACCACATGCAGTCACAGAAATTCTCTTCCATTCACCAAAGGTAACTGTTTGGTGTGGGTTCACAGCGGAATTTACCGTAGGTCCATTCTTCTATGAGAACATTACCCCGACAGGACCGTAAACCTGTTCTGTTACTGGAGAGAAATATCGCCACATGTTGAACAGCTTTGTCATTCCGGCACTTCAGCAAAAACAATGCCTGGGGGAAATCATTTTCATGCAAGATGGAGCCCCTCCACACGTTGCTGTACGGGTGCAACAGCTGCTACGACAGAAATTCACTACAGAAAGAGTCATTAGCCGCTACTTTCCAACTGCATGGCCACCTCGGTCGCCTGATCTTACCCCATGCGACTTCTGGCTATGGGGTTACCTTAAGTCCAAGGTCTATCAAGGAGTGGTCCAGGACCTGGCTACGTTGAAGGATAACATATCACGGACTGTACGGGAGATTCCTGCAGACATGTTACTTTCTGCTGTTGTGCATACTGTGAACAGAATGCACAACAGCACACTGTGAGCACTGTCAGTTCAATTATGGCCACCCGGTATATATATATATATATAAATACAGGTGGTTATCAAAATAATGGAAACACTAAGAAACATCATGAAAACCTTTATTAATACGGGGCAGGATCACCTTTGTAATGTAATACCACCTGATTCACCTTGAAATTGGATTATACAAGTCATAAATAGTAGTTAAGAATATATTATACCATTCTTCAGGGAAAAAATCATGAAAGTTCCTGTAGAAATGCTGTAGTGGATATCGATACCTTTATCTATCAGCTTATAGAGATCACAGTGGTTGAATGATTTATAGTCGGGGGATTGTACAGGGCAAGATAAGAAATTTGACTTCTTTTTCATGCTCTTCAAACCAATACTTGATAGATTTAGCTATATGTATATGAGGATTATCATACCGGAGAACACCATCTCCTGCAAGAAACAATATTTGCACCATAGGATGGACTATTGAGCTAAGATTTCGACATAGTCCTTCTCATTCAATCTCCCTTTTAGGGTTACAATAGGGCCTGAAGAAAACTATGAGATGCCATCTCAAACCCTGATAGATCTACCTCCATGACTGACAGTTGAGATGAGACAGCCAGAATCTTACGCTTGTGTAGGTGTTCTCCAGACATACGCACGTCCTGTTGCGAGGAACAATGGGAAAAATGATTCGGACCAAATGCCATTTCTCGACATATTTCTCGACCACGATTTCCACTCGTGGCACCATTGTGGACGATATTTTGTATTGGCATCTATTACAAGTGGCTTGAGAATCACTATTCTTCCGTAAATGCTTTGTTTGTGAAGTTCCCTTCTACCTCTAATGATTGATACCAGAACATGCAGATGCCGATTGAGCTCTTCGGTCATTTTGGTTGCAGTTGTTTTCTTTCTTCGTGTCACAATCCGCTTCAATACCTCGTCCGTCTCTTTCACTCAGCTCTCCCTTTCGTCCACTATTCTGTTTGGCAAAGGATGTTTTCCGTGCACTCTGTATACTATCATGACTTTCGATACCATAGATCTGGGGTGGGCAGACTTTTCCATGGTACGGGCTAATTCTAATTTTTTCAAGGTGTTGCGATCCACCCAGTGACGTAGGTGTGGTGGGCTAAAAAAACGGTCTACAATATTTATTATAACTTAATAAAAAATACGGAATATGTACTTACCTACATAACTACAAGAAAATAAACTTACTCTTTTAAAACCGCGTTTAAAGCAAATCTCTTCGGTGTTCCATAAATATGTTTCTTTTAAAGTCCGCGTCTTAGGTCTTAGTAAAGGCGGTCACCCCAAAATGTCTTGGTGGTCCACCGGTCGATCGCGATCGACTTAATGCCCACCCCTGCCATAGATCGAAAAACACCCATTACCCTGGAGGTTGCAGTAACAGATACTCCAATTTAAAAGCACTCCAACAATTTGTCCTTTTCACAAGGTCTGCAAGGTTTGACATTTTACGGTGTTCCCCCCAAAAGCACGATGCCCTTATCTTCATTACTGCTACCTGAAAGTAGAATAGTACATACACTATATTACATACAAAAATACCGGTGGCCAGACTTGTTTTTTAAGGATTAGGAAGCACATTCATGAACACCACTAATGTTGATAGATGTTTCCATTATTTTGATAACCACCTGTATATATACATATGCGTGTGTGACCATGTGTGAGTGGACGTGAAGGTATAGTTGAATGCAGGGCATTGTAAAAAGAAATTTTTAAATGTTTTTTTTTCGCTGTCTCCATTAAAAATTGTTTATTTTCAATTGCTCTACGAAAAATTATTGTTCCCATAAACGTAACATATGACTTATCTTTAAGATATATTTCTAGTGAGGGTTTAGAAGAAAGAGAAAGTGGAGGACATAAAACGGCTGATAAATATCAGTTCAGAATTTTTACGATAGGAAATTACTTTCAAAACTGCAAAAGCTTTAATTTCCGGCATTAGATAATCTTTCTATAAAAGTTATATCGGCAATTCTGCACCGCGTCCCTTCTTTCCCTCTACTGATAGTCAAAATTAAATGTATATCGAGCTGTTAATCTAAGAAGAGTTTCCTTTATATTATTTTAGGTTAAAATAGCCTATTTAATTTTTTAAAGTTATTATTCTGTAAAACGTAAAATTTGAATCATTTTTAAATCAATTAGTATTAAATATATGGTTTACATCATCGCAAAACCGTTAATTAAAGTGCTGTATGTTTAGTCAAACAGAAGATAATCAATACGCAGCAGCTAATTTTTTCAACGGCTATTTTATTTAGAGTTAACAAATGTGCGCGCTAAAAAAATATATACACTGAAGTGCCACTGAATTAGAGTTAGAAAAGCCTATGTAAATTGTGTAGCGCTGCGCATCATGTATGCGCAAGTGAGGGCGCTGTGGTAACTGCATATATAGCGCGTACTGTCGTTGTTCTGAATTAGTTGTTGGAATTGCCAGTATGGATAAACTGCCTGATTTAGACGCCTTCGATCGCGGATAAATCGTAGGTGCGCGGCGCATGGGCCATTCAATTTCTGAAATCGTCAGACAGCTAGCAATTTCAAGGTTGACAGTGTCAAGAGTATACCAAGAATACATGAATGGTGGAAAAAAAACTAGCGATCGGGCAAACTGCAAAGGACAATTAGCCTTGACAGTGCTTGGTGAGAGACGGCTCAGGTGTATTGTACGTAGCCAGAGAAGCCAAACATTAGCTCAAATTACCACCCAGTTTAATGACGGTGTCAGTCGTACAGTCAGTAAACGGACTGTGCAACGCTCGCTTCACCGTATGGGTTTCGGGAGCCGTCGACCTATGAGAGTACCATTGCTCTATACTCGCCATCGGGCTGCACGTCTTGCCTGGGCAAGAGAGCACAGAGACTAGAGTGTAGAGGACTGGAAACGGGTAGCATGGAGTGATGAGTCTCGATTCCGACTACTTAACGCCGACGGGAGCCTGAGAATATGGCGTCAGGCTCATGAAGCCATGGATCCTGCATGCCTGGCTGGAACTGTAGAAGAGCATGGTGGCTCAATCATGGTCTGGGGTGTTTTTCGTGGCACAGTTTGGGATCTTTGGTGCGTGTACCAACCTCCCTCAATGCAATTCGGTACGTAGAGTTGCTGGGTGATCACCTCCATCCGTTTATGCTGTTCTGTTATCCGCACAGTAATGGAGTTTTCCAGCAAGACAACTGTACCTCTCACAAGTCCCGGTTGGCTACTGGCTGGTTGGATGAGCATTCCTCTGACTTCTCTGTCATGAATTGGCCACCTAGAAGCCCAGACTTAAATCCTATCCGAAAAGCGCATCGTGGCGAAAACAATACGTGGCGCTGATTCATGTTTACAAATATCTTTAACGCGCGTGCACTAAGGGGTAATATGGATGGTTAGTTCGTTAATTCCTAGGTCGCAATTAGAAGAAAGGGACTGTACTTTATTGAAAGGAAACAAGGATAATTTTAAATACGCATTAGATATCTAATGGTGGGCCGTAATTATCATATATATATATATATATATATATATATATATATATATACAGATGTTTCGGTAAACGAAGGGAGGCGCAGAATCAAACGCAGCAGCTTGTGAGAATTTGCACAAAGGCGCGATGAAATGCGAATCAAAGTAGCGATGCAAATTTTTTATTACTGCCCGTGTGGGTCACGTGACGGCGTACATACAGGTTTGCAGGCATTCGGCGCGTGCAGCCAGTGACTGTTGGACTTTCTATTTGAAGAGATCGAAAGAATGTTGAATTTTGGAAAGTGAGGACATGTCTAGTAGACATCCTTTAGATGATTTTATACTCGGACACATAATTGGAAAGCTGGAGGAAGGGCGACAAATTACAGATGTTGCTAGGGGATTCGACATCACCCACAGTGTTGTTTCCAGGGTTTCCGCAGCGTGTCAAACTAGTGGATACTGTAGCAGGCGCAATCTAGGAGGTTTTCCCCGCAGTAAGACGGCCGAAGACGATCGGTACATCGTTCTAACAGCAAAAAGGTACTGGTGCATTACAGCTGGTCAAATGGTAAGCCAATTCTATGCAGCCACAGATACTCAGATATCCCGGAAAACTGTTGCAAGACGTTCTCGACAGACACGACTATAAGACCAAAGACCTGTTGTGTGTGTCCCACTTGCGAGATTTCACCGTAGCGCCTGTTAGCAATAGTGCCGTCTGCATCGCCATTCCACCGAGGACGATTGAGCCATGTTAGCAATATGAACTAAGAATTACTTTGAGGGTTCATTAATTACTTGCCTTTCCGTAGTTTGACGTCATATTTTGCATTTCCATTTTAAGCCGATTCACTTTAACTAAGCCGAATCACTGACGCAAGTTTCGATTAGATTACGTCATGTTTGGCAAACTGCCGTGCGTCATATAATTAAACATAAAAGTCTTCAGTTTTCGGTAGATGGCGTATTTCGTAAAAGTTCCAACCCGATATTTGAATAGCGGCTTTTGACACGAGTATATAAGCCGTGAACACTTTCAGGAAATCGTGTCAAGTATCGAGTATCAAGAATCAACGATCGAGGAGCTTTCTAACTAATTTTAACTAATTTTTCAAATGAATAAATCTTTTATGTTATTGTTAAAAGGCTTATCGTCTATACATTATTTTGAGCATCTTCAATGATTTTACCGTATACCTTTTTTAACAAATATAGCTTTTACTGCACATTTTAACTTTGCTGTTTAAAGATACATATTAGAAGAGTTATAAGAATTATTGACGTACATGTTTTTACATGTACGCTGACAGGCCAATGTCCTCTTCACAGATGAGAGCCGGTTCAGCCTCTCTTCAGACAGTAGATGGCAACTGATTTGGCGTGAAGTTGATAATGCTTATCTTCCAGAAAATATCCAGAAAAGGCACCGATATGGTACTTGTAGCATCATGCTATGGGCAGACATCATTGTCAATAACCGCAAACCACTACATGCGCTTGAAACAGGGACCATGACCGCTGCAAGGTATATTACTGAAATTCTGCTACCTCATGTTCGCCTTTTCCGTGCTGCTGTCGGCGATAACTTTCTGTTCATGGATGATGACGCATTCTGTCACCATGTCAACGATATTCAGGAATGTCTGGAGAATAAGGATATTCATCGTATCAGGTAGCCAGCATGTTCACCTAATCATAGAACACGATGTAGGGGATGCCTTGTGGCGACATCTTTCTCCTCATTCATATCAGCGACAAACAAGCCGTCCTTCATCCGTGCAGTGAAAGCGGAGTAGGACAAGTTGCCTCAAAACCGCATGGATTATTCAAAGAATGCCACATCGTGTGGGAAGTTGCTATGCTCTACATGGTGAACATATCCCTTACTGACATATCTTTCCGGATTGCCTGTCGTTAGTAATCAGTTTTCGTTGTATTGTTCTGTTATCGGGTCACTATGTACCTTTCGCTGAAACAACCTGTTTCAACCCTTTCAGTAGATTTTCTCGAAAACAAATCTTGCTTTATATCATGTTTACTTGTTGTGTCTTTACCAATTTATCCTACATAACATGAAACCGCACCTGCAATTTTTTAAACATGGCCACTTGTTCCACCAGTATATATATATATATTAATTATATATATATATATATATATATATATATATATATATATATATATATATTATACACTGCTGGCCACCCAAATTGCAACACCAAGAAAGACAAGAGATATCACAACAAAATTTATTTTGTAGATAACATGTTGATAAATATCAAATTATTAAATTTATAGACTTCTGTGACGTGTGGTTCCTGCCAAAATCAGTAGCCACAGTAGCCGCCATTGCTGGAGATCAACGCTGCCACACTCCTCGGTATTGATTCAAAGAGACTTTGGATGAGTTCTTGGGGTACAGCAGACCAAGCAGCTTCCACACGTTGCCAAAGTTGATCTGCTGTGACAGCTGGGGATGGAATCTGGATCAATCGTAGAGCAACCATGGACCACATGTTTTCTATCGGCGAAAGATCCGGAGAGCGAGGCGGCCAGGGAAGCAATTCAATCTGGCGATTGACGAAGAAACGTTGGACAATGCGTGCCACGTGTGGTCGCGCATTATCCTGTTGAAATATGGCTGTGGGCAAGCCCTGAAGGTAAGGAAGGACAACTGGCTCCAACACCTCGGAGATGTAGCGCTGGCTGTTTAAAGTACGGCAATGCGTACTAGAGGTGTGCGAGAGTGATATCCAATACCGCCCCATACCATAATACCCGATGCAGGACCAGTGTGGCGGTGCAGAACGCAGCTGTTCAGCATCCTCTCTTCACGGTGTCTCCAGACTCGAATGCGAACATCGTGGTGTTGCAGACAGAAGCGTGACTCGTCAGTAAAGACAATTTCATTCCATTCTGCCGTCCACATCCTTCTGTCATCGCACCATTGGCGGCGGAGACATCTGTGGTTCTGCGCCAAGGGTAGACAAAGCAATGGACGTCTTGCGGACAGACCACTTTGCTGTAAACGGCGTCGAATGGTACGCGCAGACACTGGATGATGCGTTACAGACTGCATGTGCTGTGCTATGGTTCGTGATGTGACTGAGCGATCCGACACTGCCATGCGCACAGTTTGCCTGTCATCACGTGAAGTGGTACGCTGAGGGGGATGCGATCGAACACGCCGGTCCGTCGTACCCTCCTGCATCCAACGATCACATATCCGCATTACAGTTGTTTGGTTTCGTCCAACACGACTACCGATTTCCCTGAAAGATAATCCACAATCTCGGTAGGCCACTATCCTTCCTCTGTCGAACTCGGATACTTGATCAAAAGATGATCGCTGTTTTCGACGAGGCATAATTGATCGTTTTTTTGAAAAAACCACAAGAAAAACACAATTGCCGAACTTGAAATCGTCGAAATCTCCAAGCCTTAAATAGCGCTTTGAAGTGGCGCCTCAGGCGTGCGTGATGTGCGTCTGCGCTAAAATTCTACTAATTTGTATATCTCACCTCCGCAAATGCATGTTGTAAATTTCATGTCATTTGCATGTTTCCTTCAGGGTGTTGCATTTACAGTGGCCAGCAGTGTATATACAATAAAGTGTCACTGAATTAGGGATACCTACCTAGTAACGAGTTGGGCCTCCTCTGGCCTTGATAACGGCTGCCACACGACGAGGCATAGATTCAACAAGTTTCTGGAAACATTACACGGGAATGGCTTGCTAAATATTGGCTAAAGTTGTCCATAATTCAGTAAGGTTCTGTGGTGCTGTGTGATGCCCTTTCACGCCTTGTTCCAAAACATCCCAAAGATGCTCAATAGGATTTAAGTCTGGGCTTCTAGGTGGCCAATTCATGACAGAGAAGTCAGAGGAATGCTCATCCAACCAGCCAGTAGCCAACCGGGACTTGTGAGAGGTACAGTTGTCTTGCTGGAAAACTCCATTACTGTGCGGATAACAGAACAGCATAAACGGATGGACGTGATCACCCAGCAACTCTACGTACCGAATTGCATTGAGGGAGGTTGGTACACGCACCAAAGATCCCAAACTGTGCCACGAAAAACACCCCAGACCATGATTGAGCCACCATGCCCTTCTACAGTTCCAGCCAGGCATGCAGGATCCATGGCTTCATGAGCCTGACGCCATATTCTCAGGCTCCCGTCGGCTTTAAGTAGTCGGAATCGAGACTCATCACTCCATGCTACTCGTTTCCAGTCCTCTATACTCCAGTCTCTGTGCTCTCTTGCCCAGGCAAGACGTGCAGCCCGATGACGAGTATAGAGCAATGGTACTCTCGTAGGTCGACGGCTCCCGAAACCCATACGGTGAAGCGAGCGTTGCACAGTCCTTTTACTGACTGTACGTCTGGCACCGTCATTAAACTGGGTGGTAATTTCAGATAATGTTTGGCTTCGCTGGCTACGTACAATACGCCTGAGCCGTCTCTCATCACGCACTGTCAAGGCTAATTGTCCTTTGCAGTTTGCCCGATCGCTAGTTTTTTTCCACGATCCATGTATTCTTGGTATACTCTTGACACTGTCGACCTTGAAAATCCTAGCTGTCTGACGATTTCGGAAATTGAATGGCCATTCGTCGCGCACATACGATTTGTCCGCGATCGAAGGCGTCTAAATCAGGCAGTTTATCCATACAGGCAATTCCAACAACTAATTCAGAACAACCACAGTACGCGCTATCTATGCAGTTACCACAGCGCCCTCACTTGCGCATACATGATGTGCAGCGCTACACAATTTGCATAGGCTTTTCTATCCCTAATTCAGTGGCACTTCAGTGTATATGTAATATACTGGACAACCCAAGAAGAAGACTGGTGTCCAGCACATCACAAGGGATGATGATGTAGTCGTGGCTCGAGTAAAAGGTGCGGCAAATTACGGCGTTATATTTATTTAGACGGAGAATACGTCTTCCCAAGACAGTTATAAAATCCGAAAGCGTACAGATTTGTGGATCAGACGGCTTATATAAACTTTGTCATGTGATCATGATAGTGATTAAGGATTTGCTGTGTCGACAAGTCACATGGGTTTTATGTAATCTGCGCAAAGCTTATATGAAATCTCGAATGACGCTGCGCAAGTTTGAAAAAGGAAGCCATTTAATATTTTCCACCGGAGGACTTTTAGGACTTAGAATTAAAAGCGAAAATTAGCTCGTACGCCCAGGGGAATTTAGAATAATTTTAGAATTTAAAATGGTATGGGTTTTTTAATGTTATAGAATATCCCCCCTGTCCGAGAAGAGGCTGACCAACAATGCCTGCATTGGAGGACAGACTCACCCAGCCATGTGAGGAAAATGGGCATCGACCACAAATTTAGAAAAAGTTTGAAAAGGAATATATGTGTTAAGTTAATTTTAGTAGGATGATCACATGACAAGACATTGCACATTTCTATATTAAATACACAAAAATACACTAATGATTTACTAATTTATGAACACAATAAAAGCAAAAAAAATTATAGTAATTAATGATCAATTATAGAAAATTGTAAATTATGTAAATTTCTTCTTATATTGTTGCTTTGAAAAAAAATTAAATTTAAAAATTTATATATCATCAACTGAAAACAATGTGGAACAGGGCGGCGCCTCCCCACACAATAAAATCTCAGAAGATAACAAATGAAACCTTTCTTAAAATTTAAAAAATTAAGAAAAATTCACTTCAAATATACACTGAAATTTCAATTTAACCTCGAGTCGACTCAAACAGATAATAACATTGAGCAGCAAGAATATCACACAAAACAAAAAAATTAAGTAAGTAAAGTTTAACTTGACACAGTTCAAAATGTAACCTGTTTAACATTCCTGTGTAAAATTCCCTACCATGGAGTGAGTTCAAAAAACAAATGACAGGAATTTCTGTCCATCTCAGCCTCTACGTACATTTTTCGTCTGTCCATTTTTATCAAATAAAAGTTTCGTCATTTGGACAGTGGGTTACAGAAGAGAAATATTGCTTCAGGTTTTTCAAGCTCCTGAAGGAGTATTTTATCACAGTCTCTTACAATTGCTGTGTCCTTGGTTACAAATGTGGCTACACAAAATTTTCAATATTAACAAAACGATATTTTGTATGACACTGAAAAATAAAAATCACAAGTTTGAATAAATCACATTTCTAATATATAAATTGTATATAAAAATCACAGAACATTTATTATACTATAAGAAAAACTCAATCATTTCAACATTTTCAATATCAAATCCTTATTCATTATGTCTAGTTTCGTATCTTTATATTTCTTATTATTCTCATTTCACTTTTCCCTATACTCATTTTTATTCCAACAATATTTATTTATTCAAAAATTCTATTCAGTATTTTTTCTATTCACTTTTCTTCTAATCTATTTTAGTTGTTTTCAAAAAATTTTTCACTTAATATTCAATGTATTAATACTAGTCATTCGTATATACTTATAGATGGGTGGAGCTCTCTTTTCTTCGTTTTAGGTACCTGTTTGTATGTGTGTCACCCAAACTCTTAGTTTTAAATTCTTTAATTCTACCTCTAAGCAGTGAGGGCTAGTGTTTATGTTTGTCTAAAAAGTGGGTTTTCTTTCTCCCTATTGTACGAAGACTAATAAGGAGGAAAAAATGGCCGTACAGTGGACCAACCGTTATTTCCTGGACAGGATATGACCGCCTAGAAAAACAGCATCTTGCATAGAACAAAGATGGAGAAAAAGGAAAATTCTGCATATGTCATACCTGTAAGAGTGTAATATAGAAATGGGAGGCCAAAGGAGTGGTCATCCAAGCCCTGTCTTCATTATCGGTGTATTATATGTTTTCAGCACTTGAAGTGACTGAACTGGTAAAATTCAAAAAGACATTAAAAAAAAAGAATTTTCTACTGAGGTGGGATGACATCCAACGCGCTTGTAGAGGGGTGATAGGAAAGGTTATTCGAGAAGGAGGAACTTTACTGAAAGGTAAATGAAGTAGAAATGTCATAGTCGGTGTTTAATTTCAGATTAAAAAAAAATTCACATAAAATAGTATTCTTAAGAAGGAAGTTTAAGTAAGACAGTTTTTTTTCTTTCAACAGTTTTATCTTTAGTAGGACAACACATAATTAATTATATCAAATAAAATAGTATAATGATATTAAGCATCAAATAGAAAAGAAAAAATGGATCTATTGTTTGTCATTATTCGTGGTGTAGTTTTAAGTTCTCTGGTGCATTATAGTATCTTAATTTGCAAGCATGGACAATTTTAGAATTTTGTTTGGTGTGAAAGTTTGGTTTATCAATTTCGTAATTAACTTTTGACATTTGTTTTAGAATAGTGTAAGGTCCAGAATAGGGGGAGTTTAACTTTCTCGTGTTAGGGTATTGGAATTCTTCTAATAATACCAAATCTCCAACATTAAATTTAGATTCTACGAAGAGTGCATCATATTTAACTTTATTCCTATTATGGTACTTAATTGTCCTTTCTTTAGCTAATTTTCTCGCCTCATCCACCTGAGGATAAAAGTCTTGTTTTTTAACATGAGGTTCATAAGGTAATATTCCAAAAAGTAGGTAAGCTGGGGTCATTTGGGTAACTGAGTGAGGCGTATGATTGTATTCATTAATTACTTCATTTAATAGGGTTGTCCAAGGAGTTTTACTTGTTGAGTTATGTACTTTGCACCTTAATCTAGTAATTATTGTTTGATTTACTCTCACTACCTTGCCGTTAGTTTGTGGATGGTGAGCCGTCCTCAATAATTGTTTCACATTGCTATTCTATAAAAACCTTCTAAACTTTGAACATGTAAAAGCTGCGTTTCTCTCAGTTAGCAATTTTTTTGGTGTTTGAATTTGGAATATTTGTTTTAAGGAATTTGTATAAGTTTCAGTAGTTACGTTTTTTGATGGAAAAGCCCAAATATAACGCGTTGCATGGTCAATTATCAAATGTAAGTATTTCTTTGTGGAATTATAGTAATTAAATCCGCCTACTGTGTCCAAACTTAAGCACTCGAAGGGTTAGTCTGTCGGAGGTACTTCTTGCAGCAATCCATACCTTTTCTGTCTTTTCTTTTTCTTTAATTGACAAGTATGGCAATGTTTAACGTAATTACTAATGTCCTCAGTGATTTTGGGCCAATAATATTGGGGTGTAAGTAATTGCATTGTTTTATTTATTCCAGGGTGTCCAAAGTCCTCATGGGTTCTTTTTAAAATTTCTAATCTCAATGAAAATGGTACTACTATTTTTAAAAAACCCTTCTTTCTCACGTAAATTACATCATTTAGTTTTTTATATATAAGTCCCTGCACATTGTCTTTATTTTGAAAATCCACAATCTTTTGTAACTCGATTAAATGATTTATTTGTTGATTAGGTTCTGAAATAGGATTTCTGGAAAGCATGTCGGCCTCAATGTTCCCAATTCCTCTCTGGTATTTTATTTCATAGTCAAACATACTTAATTTTAGTGACCAACGATAAAGTCTTCCTCTAAGATTTTTAATGTTCCTCAACCAGACCAAGGCTGCATGGTCAGGGTGAATCGTAAATTTCCTACCATGGAGGTAATTATAAAACCTATCCAGGCTGTCAACTATGGCGAGGCACTCAAGTTCTGTGATTGAGTAATTTACTTCATAAGATTTCAAAACACGTGAATGATATGCTGTGGGATGTAACACCCCATCTTCACCTGGCTGCTTTTGAACAGCTCCAATTTCGTGCTTACTCGCGTCCACAAATAAGTGGCAATATTTTGTTACATCATACAAATGCAATATTGGTTTACAAATCAATAAATTCTTAAGATCCTCAAAAGCTTCTTGGCACTTGTCTGACCATCCCCATTTTACTCCCTTTTTCAATAATGTATCTAATGGATGTCTTACTTTTGCATATTTTGGAATAAACTTATTATGCACATTTATTGTGCCAAAGAATCTTTGGAGTTCTTTTACATTACTTGGTGGTTTCAAACATTTTATCTTTTCAATGTTAATGTTGTCTGGGGCAATTTTCCCATTTGTTACATTATATTCAAGAAAATTAATTTGTTGCTGCAGAAAGGTACATTTAGCTAATTTTAACTTGATATTCTCTTTTTTGAAAATGTTAAACAGTTGATCTAAATGTTCAAGGTGTTGCTCTTTGGAGTCTGAAAAAATTATAATATCATCGAAGTAGTGGCATGCAAAGTTAACTTTATATTTATCTAAAATTCTCCCGATAGTCCTATTGAATATGGCAGGGGCATTCTTTAAGCCAAATGGAAGTCTTAGCCACTCGTATAAGCCAAAAGTAGTGGCAAATGCCAATTTCTCAGTATCTTTTGGGTGGACGGGTACATGCCAATACCCTGAGGTAAGGTCCAAAGTTGAAAAGTACTTAGCTTTGCTTAATTTATCCAGAATATCATCAATTCTGGGTAAGGGTTCTGCATCTGTCTTAGTAATTAAATTTAATTTTCTGAAATCAATACAAAGTCTAGTTTTTCCTTCATCTCGATTTTTTGCCAAAGTCACAGGACTTGAGTATGAACTGTGTGATTCTTTTATGATTCCTGCTTCTAACAAATTTTTAATTTGGGTCCTGATTTCTTTTTCCTCAATTGGCGAAGTCCTGTATGCTCTTAAACTCACTGAGCATACAGGACTTCGCCAATTGAGGTAAATAAGAATTTAGGATTATTCTTTGGGGTTCCATTCTTATTTTGCCTATGTCATATTTGTTAGTTGAAAACAATTTATTATTTTTGTTCAATAAATCTTTTAATTCCCTATCGACATCTAAATTTTTGATTTCACCATTAATGTCAACATTTTCATAATTTGGGGTATTTTCTACTTTTATTTCACCAGAATGTTTATTAAAGTTTTCACCTACATTTTAATCAATACAGAAAATATCATTTTATTTCTGAGAGCTCTCTTCATAAGGATTAAACACACAAGAATTTTCAATTACATGACCATTACTGTTATTATACACATGCTTATTATCACATTTATTTTGTAGATGTAATGAAATTTTACTTCTATCACAAATATTAACCAACTACAAAGAAATTCTATTTTGATACCCACAAAATTGGTTACAGTCAATTACTACTTCAAACTTTTTACATTCAGGAAGTCCCAGTATAAGATAAGGCAAGTTATTGTCCAAAACATATGCAGAAATATTTCTAGTTATTTTCCCTATTTTCAAAGTTAATACACATTTAGTTGTAATTAAGATTTCACCCTCAGCTTGCCTGACCTTAATTGGAGAGCTTGAATAACATTTCAGTTTACATTGCTTGACTAGTTTTTTGTGACATCAGACTAATGGTCGAAGCAGTGTTAATCACACAATTTTAAAAATTCTGTTTCTCATTTCTATATAGTCCTTTTGTTTTATCAACCGCATGATTTCTGATAATTTTCCCCTCAATGACAGTAATTGTCATTCTGGCGCCTGATCCCTTTCAAATTCAGGTTCCTCATAATGATGTTTGTTGTCTGACACTGACATCTTATCAAATCTCTCATTAATAGAGCAAGTTTGTTCCCAATGGTAAGCATTACTTATGCCAAAATTAGAACACTTTCGACAGGGTCTAGGTGGTAATTCTGAATACTGTTGGTGGTGATTAATTTGGTTATTGGGTCTATGTGCAAAATTGCTATTCAAGTTGTGATCTCCTCTGGGCTGCCATTGTCTAATTTGTTGTTGACCATAATTAGGTCTAAACTGAGTTTGTTGATTATTATTAGGCCTAAATTGAAGCTGGGAAGAGTAATTTTGTCTAAATTGATGAGGTGGAATGTAATTCATCCTAACTTGAGGTTGGTTGTAGAAATTCTGTCTAAATTGGGGCCTATTCTCAAATCTAGTGTTAAAAAAGTTATCCTGATTCCCTTGATTAGGTTTGTTTCCTTCATTATTTATTTTGATTAGCTTAGTAGCCAACACTAACCATTCTGTCGTTGTTTGAGGAGGATTTGCAGCTATGGTCATTCTCATTTGAGCATTTAGGCCTTGTGTTAGGCCCTCTAGTATTTACTTCTGTGATAACCCCAATCTTTTTCCTATATCAATTTTTTATGAAAATATTTGGTTAAGTCAACATCATATTCAAATTTCAAATTGGAAAATTCAGAGAATTCCACGTTATCTGTCTCAAAGTATAATTCCTGCAAAGTATTTTTTAATTCCGTCCATTCTTGAATATGTAAGCAGGAATTTACAAGGGCAGTAAGAGCTTCCCCCTTTAAGAATTTTGAAATACATCTTATTTTACGTTTATCTGAAACATTTGCTTGGGAAAATTTCTGCTCAATATATGCAAGCCATTTTCTAGTTTCATACCCCCCCTGGGTCAAAAGGAATAAAATCCCTGAATTCTTTCTCTAAATTATCAAGTTGAAATTGTTCCTTGAATTCTGTCCCTTCTTTACTTTTATTTTCTGTTTGTTCCCCCTGATTTTCTGTTTTTATATTTTTCCTCTCCATTTTACAACTATAACAAAATATCATTTAAGAAATACACAGATAAACACTCTAAAAATTCTAGGAAATGCAATCAAAATACAGATCAAGACTAACAATATTAGCCTCTGTTCATTCTAATTTCCAAAACAAAATCTCTTACCTTTCTCTTTACATTTTTATTTTTTTTCTTCTCTTTAATCAATCGATTTTCCCCCCATACAATTCTTAATTCTTTTTTTCTCCCTCTTCTTCTGTTCTCTGAAGTTATCGGTGACATCAGTTCACTTATTCACAATAGGTGCACACCCATTACGACGAAATGAAAACAAATCTTTGGTCACAATCTTTGGCTAATACAAGGCACACAATTATAAAAAAAACCTTCACTCGTGTCCACTCTAATCAATTCACAAGGTTGACATCACACGGAGCAATGGGGAACACAATCACTAAAAAGATTCACTAAAGTTGAAACCAGAAACAAAAAGCAGCTACACAAATTTTGAAAAAACGCGAATGAAGAAGGCAGAACATAAATTTTGTAGACACAATCTTCTATGGCACATCCAAGAAAACTGAAGATACGAAGAAGTAATCAACACAGAAATTTATCTCGGCGTAAAATCATCACAGTAGTTAGCATCTTTCGAGGGTACACGGAATGAAGCCAGCGATCTTCTAATTATCAGGATCCGCAAAGTCAAAACCATATTCTCTTTTCCAGGAGGTCTGTGCTGCTGTTGTTTGCGCGGCACACACGTACTACGACGGAATAACGGGGGGAAAGGGGGACATCGACCTTGACACATAAAGCCCACAGCGTGAGTAGACTTTTCTCCGTTGACCGCAAACAGCACCCGCAAAAACTATGGACTGTAAATCCATCAACACTTCTGGTCTCGCATGTTGGTTCCTGTTCGCTGCCGCCTAGTTGTAATGTACTGGACAACCCAAGCAGAAGACTGGTGTCCAGCACATCACAAGGGATGATGATGTAGTCGTGGCTCGAGTAAAAGGCGCGGCAAATTACGACATTACATTTATTTAAACGGAGAATACGTCTTCCCAAGACAGTTACAAAATCCGAAAGCGTACAGGTTTGTTGATCAGACGGCTTATATAAACTTTGTCATGTGATCATGATAGTGATTAGGGATTTGCTGTTGTCGACAAGTCACATGGGTTTTATGTAATCTGCGCAAAGCTTATATGAAATCTGGAATGACGCTGCGCAAGTTTGAAAAAGGAAGCCATTTAATATTTTCCACCGGAGGACTTTTAGGACTTAGAATTAAAAGCGAAAATTAGCTCGTGCGCCCAGGGGAATTTAGAATAATTTTAGAATTTAAAATGGTATGGGTTTTTTAATGTTATAGAATATCCCCCCTGTCCGAGAAGAGGCTGACCAACAATGCCTGCATTGGAGGACAGACTCACCCAGCCATGTGAGGAAAATGGGCATCGACCACAAATTTAGAAAAAGTTTGAAAAGGAATATATGTGTTAAGTTAATTTTAGTAGGATGATCACATGACAAGACATTGCACATTTCAATATTGAATACACAAAAATACACTAATGATTTACTAATTTATGAACACAATAAAAGCAAAAAAAATTATAGTAATTAATGATCAATTATAGAAAATTGTAAATTATGTAAATTTCTTCTTATATTGTTGCTTTGAAAAAAAATTAAATTTAAAAATTTATATATCATCAACTGAAAACAATGTGGAACAGGGCGGCGCCTCCCCACACAATAAAATCTCAGAAGATAACAAATGAAACCTTTCTTAAAATTTACAAAATTAAGAAAAATTCACTTCAAATATACACTGAAATTTCAATTTAACCTTTTAGGACTTAGAATTGAAAGCGAAAATTAGCTCGTACGCCCAAGGGAATTTAGAATAATTTTAAATTTAAAATGGTATGGGGTTTTTAATGTTATATATATATATATATATGAAACAAATTTTAATCCTATTAAATACTCCTAACATGCTTTTTCCAAATTCGTTTATCTTATTGCAACAGAATACCGTCCCCTTAACTTGGATTACGACCTATATTCAACCAATATCAATTTATTAGTTTTTCCCCTAAAGCCACGCGCGGAGCGTTACATAACAGTCATATAAGATCGAACCGGGTCGAACATTCCAAAACCATCACCCCATATGACACGTTAAAGTCAGGTGCTAATCCTAACCAATAAAAGTTCAGCGAGCCTGTACTCAAGGACATACAACTAGGGGGTTTTCGCGGTTCTTTTTGGGTGTTTGTCTCCGTCCTGGAAACATGTCGTAAATTGCGCTGCGGTTTTTTATATTGCTATGTGCTGTTCCGACAGCCCTAGGACGATATTTCTTATGCATAAAGTCTTATAGCTATTATAACTGGAACTTAAATAGTGTACTTGAACCAGTACATTATTACTTAATAAAGAACTGTGTAACCAGCTATGCGGAGTATTATGCTTTCTCGCCTGGACTCCATCTCTACGCCAATCAGCCACTTTCTACGACGATATTTAGGACTTTTCCAGTTCGCCGTGCCCGCCACTCGTTCTTGATGACATCTACGACTACCAGTACGAAACTTCAATCTCTTATTTTGGATACATTACATATATATATATATAATATATATATATATATATATATATATATAATATATATATATATATATATATATATATACATATATATATAATATATATATATATATATATATATATACATATATATATATATATATATATATACATATACTATATATATATATATATATATACAACCTTTGTCCAGAAAGTTCGATGAATGACGTCATAGTGCTCACGGTCGTAAGAGTTTGCAATCGGCGCATACCGTACCGGACAGGTGAAGACTGGTCTTAACCAGTTCTTGAGCGGTGACGCTGCGAGTTAGCTTATCGTGTGGAAATAGTTCATTGTAGAGTGAAGGTGTTGTGCGCTTGGTCTAAATTTAAAATGGATCAGCGAACGAATATGCTGTTCTGTTTCAAACGTGGAAAATCATCGAAAGAGACTCAGACCTATATAGATTTGATAATGAATAAATATGAAATGCAGCAAAATGTTTGTGAAGAACGTGCTTTTACCTTGAAGTGTGTGTATGAGTGGTTTAAACGCCTCCGAGAAGGGCGGGACACCATTGAAGACTCCCCCCGAAGTGGTGGGCATGCACCCCGGACAACGTACAGAAAGTCAAGGAATTGTTGGCCAAGGATCGTCGTGTGACAGTGTGAATGCTAGCGGATGAAGTGGGAATTGGTCGTGAGATGGCCCATCTCATACTGATCCAGGATTTGGGCAAACGCAAGCTTTGCTCCCGACTTGAGCCCCACACTTTGACGCCAGAAAGAATGCAAATTCGGCTTGACGCCTGTGGAGACTTCACCGACATGGCGGATCAAAACGCAAATTTCCTGAAATCCATTGTGACGGGTGACGAGACCTAGTGACTGAAGTACGACCCCGACGGCAAGCGTCAGAGTATGAAGTGTCGGGGTCCAGGGTCACCAAAAAGCAAGAAGGTGCGAAGTGAGAAATCCCGCATCAAGACAATGCTCGTGGTGTTCTACGACTCTGAGGGTCTCATAAAGAATTCCTTCCTGAGGGCATCACGTTAAATGCCGTAGATATACAGAAACGTCTGCTGCAACGTATCAATCGGGTATGCCCCCAGTATGCCAAACAAGGCAACTCTACCCTGCTTCACGACAATGCCCGGCCAAATACTACTTTTCTGGTGCAAATACTGCGTTTCTGGACAATAGGCGAGTTGTGTCCCTGAGTCACTCACCCTACTCCCCAGACTTGTCTTCCCCGAACTTTCTCTTGTTCCCCAAATTGAAATCAGCCCTGAAGGGCCACAGGTTTTCGAATATTTCGGACATCCAGCGTAATGCTACGACCCAACTGAAGGCCATCCCTAAAGACGACTAAGCCAGGAGTTTCCAAGCCTTGTACAGCTGTTCCCAGATGTGCATTACCGCCTACGGGAATTACTTCGAAGGACAATAACAGCTGTTTCATGTAAGACAACAATTCATCGTAACTATAGACACATTCACCGAACTTTCTGGACAAAGGTTGTATATATATATATATATATATATATATATATATATATATATATATATATATATATGTGTGTGTGTGTGTGTGCCTGTGAATGACAGGCCAATAGTTTAATTTAATTTTAAATTTTCTAGATTTAGATATTCAGTGGCTGATTGCATTTTTAAAAACTCAATCAAAATTGTATCAAAGTAAATCAAGAACATTTTAATGAGATATTTTGCTAACGTACTTGTTCTAGCATAAAAACAATCAGTGTAAGAACACAGGCACCGAAATGAAAAGGCGCTTGCATGCCAAAGAATAGCCAGATTCCTAAGAGATATAAGAAATTATCTTTCGGTATTTTACTAATTATTAAAAATTATTGTAAGAGAGAGAGCATTCTAAAGACTTAAGCTACTTATTTACCTGATTGAAGCAATTGTGCTGCCATATTTTGATCTAAATTGGCAGATGTCGGAAAACAAGAAATGAAAAAACACTTCCCCTGGTGAAGTTCGAACTCCAACCCGGCATCACTCAAGAGTACATCCTTTTCAGTACCGTGCGCTAACCAACTGCGACACAGGTAATCTAGCAAATAGTGTATACAAGAGATTTTATAGCTACTTCTTTACTTGATTGAAGCAGGTGACACCCAAACTTTTTTCTGGATTAGGTTTTAAACTTCATACAAAATTACTGCAAATGACGAATCTTTAAATATTAAACTACAGATATATGCAAGGGCTTTGGGGAGATTTTTAGCCCTTCGCAGCGCCACTGTTGTAAGGCTTATTAATATACACAAATGTCAGGATGATTTGATTTCACTTGAAACTTCTCTATTATCTTTAAAATAAACACTCCAAGTCATGTACAAATGTTGCGTATTTGATACCCCTCTAAGTACCCATTGGACAATAAATTTACTAAGGGGACCCACAAATCTCTCGCATATTTATTAAGTATCAAGTCGGGATTTATTGTGTAAATAAAAGTACGGGCTAAAAAGAGGTATTCATAAAAAAGAAATAAAGAAATGAACAAACATCTTCTGGTTACAATTTTTTTTCAAATCTTAACCGTGATTATCTTAAAATCAGTTTAACAGATATGGCTATTTTTTGCCATTTTCCTAGAAAAAAAATTGTAAAAATGGCATTTTCAGTACAAGAAATAAGATATCATTCAAGCTTATTTTTATTTTTAACCTTACTTTTCACATTTACGTAAGTTTTCGCACAAATTGTTTTGTCGTTCAATGACATGCTGTGTTAAAATTGTTCGACCACAAAAAGACTGCATATTCAATATCAGACAGTGACTTGTTCCTCTAATACCGAGAAGCGACAGGAATACGTGATGTATAAAATGCAATATTTTTGAAAACTTGGACAAGTGATATAGCTGATCAATAATATTTTGAATTAGAAAATAAGCAAATAAAACTAACAAATAATTCGATCGATATCGATTTCATTAGCTAATTTGTAGGAAAGATTGATTTTGACACAAGAATGACGTAATGCGCGCTAATGTTCAATACTTATCAAAAAAATTAAGTCAGTAATATGGAATGATATAACGTAAGGGGATTTTATGAAATACAAGAAGCGGAAATAAAATCGTGTCAAAAATGTTTTAACCCAAGCCACGGTCGTGCCATATTTGGATAAAACCCTCCAAAATATGAACTACTGACTAACCCCGAAATTCCTCTTTACCCCGGTGCTATGCAATATTACCCTGCATATTCTATACACTTGTAAAGTATCATAGTAAATCAAATACTATTATTTACGTGTTATGTTGTTGTTTACCATTAATTTTATGAGTAACAGCAAAATCCCTTAAAGTACATCCTACTTAGCAATTTAAAAAAAGAAATACCCAGTCCTTAATCTAATTTCCTTTCTCAACTGCATTAGCGGCGCAAATGCATGTGACTCGCATTACGATTGTAAGAAACTACACAAAACAATGAGAAACCGATGAAAAACAACGAAAAATGACAAAACCACGGATTGCTTTCCCTAAAATACTCAAGGCAATAAATTTAACAGAAAAATTCAGAACAAATACCAAATGTTTAAGTTATAGTTACATACTTAACGATAAAAGTAGTATGATAGACATAATTATATAATTCAAGTTCATATTAAATTTTTGACTCTACCATAAAGCAAAAAAATATGGCTACCTTTTTTTATTGTTAGGGTAGGAATATCGGCTTGACTTCTTCGGAAAATCTGCTTCAAATGCCATAATAAATAATCCCGAAATTCCACTACACTTTCACCAAGAACTGATTCATAGTCTGCATCAAAAATGATATCAACTCGCAGAGAGGGAAATGAGACATTCTGAAACTCTTTCATGAAACGAGATGAGAGATGATACGATGTTATGATAACCGACCGGAAAATATCCAATGCAGTTGTCCCTCCAGGAGGGGGCAATCGAGAAAGTACACCCATGAACCCTGAATATAATACCGAATTTAGTTCATTAAATGGGAACAGCTCCATGGTGTACAAAATAGGATATCTTGGTCCTTCACAAATCTTCTGGTACCTATTGAAGTGTTCTTCATATTCTTCAGGTAAAACTGTACTGTAAAAACTATCCTCTGAAACAGAAAAGAATAAAAATAAACTTATTTATTTAGTAATTGGAAAGAAATGAGAGAAAATATTACTCTTCTAACTTCGCACGAAACAAGGGAGAACAAGACTTATAACATCCCCATGTTAATAAGGTAGAAGCTCTGTGAAGGTAAAACAATCTTAAATAGTTCAATTATAGTAATATAATAAAATTATTCAGTGTAAAAGCAACTTAAATTCATTCTATGGTCACGAATGAAATAGATATACTTAAAGTAAGCATTCTCATTGGTTATGGAAAACGGATTTACCCCTTCAAAAGGGAAGTTTTAAATCTCCCTTATAAAATTCCTTACACACGGCTGTCCATTAAAATTGCAACACCAGGAAGGAAAGAGAATAACAGAACTTTACTTATTGTACGTATACAGAATAGTAATAAGAAAACATTATTAATTTTGTAGGCAGTTTGTGGGTATACTAGGTCCAAAATTAGTACGCAACTGTCAGTTGAAACGGCTAACCCGGTTATGCATCGAGTCGATCTGGGCTTCGATGACAGATACGGGCAAGTCATTCCATGCTGCTTCAAGTCTATGCTTAATCTAAGTTGGCCGATGGGCGCAACATTGTCGCCACACTTCATCAATCGTAATGGCTAGAGTGCGGTGGCGGCCCAGTCTCTCAGCAACCCATGACCAGATTTTTCAATGGCTGAGAGATCTGGAGAACGTGCTGCTCAGGACAACAGTCGCGCGCCCTTTGTGTCGAGGTAGGTCAGGACACGATGGGCAACATGCGGTCTTGCGTTATCTCGTTGAAAGATGACGTCTCCGAGGCCTCGAAGAAGGGCACAGCCACCGACCTTGAGAAATGTAATGCTGGCTGTTCAGATTAATAACGACGCAAACAAGTGGTGTTCGTGTCATGTACCCAATGGTTTCCCATACCATCACACCAGGTGCAGGCCCCTATAATGATATCGAATGCAAGCAGGCCACGTACGTTCTCCTCGGTGCCTCCAGACACGGATACGTCCATCATGATGCTGCACGCAGAAACGGAACTCGTCTGAAAAGACGACGTGGTGCCACTCCTATACCCAGTTTTGCCGTTGGGCGCAACATTGTCTCCGCGGGTCTCTATGCTGCAGTGACAAGGGAAGCCGCTATAATTGTCGCCGTGCAGACAGTCCGTGATTCTCCAGACGTCGCACTGTCTGTGCGGATACTTGTCTTGCTGCAAACAAGCCCATTTCCTGACTCAAGGTTCGTGATGTGGCTGGACGATCCTGTAAGGCCGACTTGACAACATGTATGTCCTCTTGCGCTTTAGTGGCGGAAGGCCGTTGAGATTCTGCATGGCGTTCAGTATGTCCCTCCTGAACCCAGCGATTGCATATTCGCATGACAGTCGTTGAGTCCGACAAGTGCGAGTAGCAATATGAACCTGGACTCATGTGAAAAGACGACTTGGTGCCACTCCTGTCGAGTTTTGTCGTTGGGAGCACCACTGTTGTCGCGCGTCTCTATGCTGCAGTGTCAAGGGAAGCGGAAATAATGGTCGCCGTGCAGACATTCCGTGCTGCTCCAGACAACGTCGCAATGTCTGTGCGGATAATTATCGTGCTGCAAACAAGACCATTTCGTAACTCAAGGTCCGTGATGTGGCTGTGCGATCCTGCAAGACCTACCAGACAACATGTTTGTCCTCTCGGGCGTTAGTGGAGGGAGGCCTTTGAGATCCTGCCTGGCGTTCAGCATTACCCTCCTGAACCCATGGATTCCATATTTGCATGACAATCGTTGGATTCCGACCAGTGCAAGTAGCAATATCGCGGAACGATAAACCGCACTCTCGATAGGCCACGATCCTGCAGCGATCGAATTCCGACACGTGCTAGTAGCCGTTTCTCCTTCTTATATGAGGCATAACACGATCTTCTCACAAACAACCAACTTTCAAATGCGATTTCCGAATGAGATGCCCACTGCGTAACTTTCCTTTTAAACAGAGTTTGAGATGCCTTTTCTCCCTCCTTCGTCGTTCGATGGCGCTTAAATGCTAATCATTTGCATATCCCAGCATGTTCTCTCTTTCTTGCAAATTTGACATTTGTATCATCTCTCCTTCATGGTGTTGCAATTTTATTGGCCAGCAGTGTACTTTTGACCAAACAATTTAACAGTTCCCTATACAGCAGAAGTATTTATTATAAATTTGAAATTTTGACGTGAAAAATCTCGACTAACACTCGTAGAGAGAGGCAACGAAGCAATGCAACACAATATTTACATGTACTTTGATGCAAAAATATTATCTGCTGCAATGCATTTGCAGTTTTAAAAACAAATATATTATTCACGTTAGTGAAAAAGATTTTTCTAAACCATTTCTAAACAAAGCATTGCTGCATTTGAATAAAGTTTATGATGTTAGTAGAACAGTATGCTGTGAAATTTCCTCTTTCATCACTGACTGCAAACTCACGTGCAATCAGGTCGTATCGCGGCGTCTCTGACGGTAGGTACTTCTTGATGTTCTCCCACCACAGAGGTGAGCCTATGAAGAGGACGACACGGAAACGACTGTGGCGTCACGGTAAATGGTTAAGGCAGTTCTCTGAGGCTTTGCTAAAATTACAACTAATTCATCCTTACCAGGAAAGACAGAGTCCTAAATGAAATTTCGAAGGCCAATTTTTAAAACAAAAACTTAATAATTTATTTACAAAAAAAAATTAACATTAAACCATTGCAACATATTCACTTAATTTACTTGCAGATTTTCAATGCGCGCTCCAGGGCCCATCTCGGCCCAAAAAACAGGAGCCTAAAAAACACGTCTGTTCCCTGAATGCTATAAGGCCGATCTCTCCAAATTCTCCAACTCTCTGCCTATATCTTGTGGCATTTTCTTTGTCGGCGACCCTCCCAATTCCACGAAAATTCCACGTCTGTTTTTCAGAGAGGGGGCCGGCAACCAAGTTGATGACATTTTCTTCGTAACGCCGAAACTTTATCGCATTTCCGTGACAAAGTCTCAGAGTTATCGCTAGGACAGACAGCTTTATGACGGTGATGGAAAACATTTTCTATTTTTCCAAACAGTTACCCTCACCACTAGTTAGGGAAACCGCCCGATAAACACACCCCTGTGTGTCGTGCACTCTGTGGGGTCTTGGGGAATAAAACCCATACTTCCAATACTCTACACGACCAAGCCTTATTTGGCATTCTGCGTGATAGCTCAGAACGCTAACTATGGACGTGTTCTCATAGAATCCGTCAGCGTTAATGATTCCGTAGATGCTGATAGGCTAAATGAGTCAACGATTGGTATAGGATTGGTTAAAAAATTGACGGGAACAGGCCCTGGGTGAGCAGCAATGCGACTAATATAAAGTGATCCACAATATCAAAATAAGTATTCAGTTATGTTTAACGAATTTGGAATCTAAAAATAATCTGGGTCACCCCTCTTAGGGGCCGATTGTTTTGAAATGCTTTCAGGAAGGAATAAAACGCAATGAACGAAAATTTGCTTCATCTTAATTTGTATCTTAAGTATGAGTCGTCCAAATAATTGCTTAGAGCCTTATAACGAAGTATTAACTTTAATGAATTCCTAGAATATCATAGCACTAAATTACCTCCATTTCCATCCTTTTCTTTCAAATTTCAAATTTTTTAAAAATAATTTCTTATAAAAGGAGAAGTTAATGAAAAGAAACAATTGAGAATGTTTACATAGATTCAAAATATGTGTACAATAATACGATTTTTGCTCAAAATCCTATTCAGCAAACAGTCCTGTTAAAGACTATTACCGGAAACTCGCAAACATTCGAAAAACAAATTCCCTTAAGTATAAAAATATTTAAACAAAATATAAAGATCACTAACTATTCCTACACTCTTCATTTTTAAATGAAAAAGAGTTAAAAATTCTTGGAAAACTAAACTTCCAATAAAGTTAGAATTAGTGAAAGAGCTCAGATATAATAATTAAGATTAATAATCAGAATAATTAAGATTAAACGCATTAAATAACTAAAAAATTCATTATTTTAAATCAAATCTTCATTCTTTTTATGGTGGTGTAAAAATGTTTATCAGTTTAAATGAAAGAAAATGACTTTTGCTTATGTGGAGCAAAATACGGTTCTATACTTATCCAATATATGATATAAAGTCAATTACTGGTACTTGTATCTATAAACTTCATTCGTAGAAACTTATAAAACGGGTGAAAAAAGCTTTCAGAAAATGTAATAAATGATGAACAAAAAATGTCTATTCATTTATATTAATTCTTGGAAATTTCCTCTCGGGAAAAGCAGAATAAGGATTTAGAGAGGTAAGACTAACTCCTTTTCATTTAAAATAATTTTTTTTGAAAACCGGTAAAATAATTTTTACTAACTTTATTACCATGCTTTCCACTATAGTGTTCTTCGATATATATATACATATAGGGTGATTTTATTTAAACTGAAACTACTCAGAGCCCCCTGTAGCGCGATCTATCAGCCGGAATTCCACCAAAATTGATAAAGGAACTGAGGACGACATAGGAAGCAGTTTCAATGAAAAAAAAATCCAAAAATCGCCGATAGGGGAATATATGGCTCTGTAGTTGTCGGTGCACCCTAGAATTTACATAAAACGTAAGTATAACATCAAAATGCAAATTCATGACTACGTAGTAGACAGTAGCGCCAGCATTTTGGGCTATATAGATCGGTGCGGAATCTGTTGCGCCATCGCTTTACAGAAGAAAGGATCATCAGTCGTTTTTCCCACTTGCATGGCCACCTCGCTCTCCGGACCTAACCCATATGACTTCTTTCTTCTTAAAGTGCAACATATCCCGGACTGTGATGAACATTCCTGGTGACATGTTACACTCGGCCGTTGAGAACGTAGTGTTCAGGATGCAATGTGTCGTCCACCAGGATGGTCGTCACATTGAAGGAGGGAGAAGTGAATTTGCTGCATACAGCGGTGTTGCAGCGAAATTGTTTTTTATTCATTTGTCTGCTTATTACAACTTTTTCGGTATTTACCTCTTATCTTTATAAAATTCTATTTCGAATCTATCTTTATAAATTTCTATTTTGAAATTCTGGCGCTGCTGTCGACTATATAGTCGTGAATTTGCATTTTGTCGTTTTACTTGCGTTTTGTGCAAATTCTCGGGTGCGCCGAAGACAACAGCGTCATTTCTTCAACCTTCGGTGACTTTTGGAACTTATTTTTTTTCACGGAAACTCCCGTGTTGTCTTTAGTCCCTCTATCAATTTTGGTGGAATTCCGGTTGATAGATCGCGTTACATATGGCTCTGAGTAGTGTCATTTTACTAAAAAAAACCTGGATATATATATATATATATATATATGTCAGAATATAAAATATGGGGGGCGATCCCGCCACCTTAAAACGGGATTTTGGTTATTAAAATATATTAACAATTTAAAAGTCTGGGAGTTCAAATAAGCGGCATAAGGTATTGCAGTGAAAATAGAATAAATGGGTTCGACTTGATTCAATCTCCGAAGAACCGAGGAGGATTTTAGGTAGACGTAAAGCCTCGCAGTTTGGCACTAAGAAAATGCTTAGTTTAGCAAAAGAACATGTACGATATGACATCACGCATAAGTAATCAGCGTCACTAAGCGTTGGTTTTAACGTTGAAACAATGAAAATCTTCAGAGCCATGGATAACTAGGGAAAGAAAAAGACGTGTGCTGTTAGGCGCACAGATTTAAATTGGGTGGGATTCTTAATTAATGTTTGATGGAGTTGAGATTCTTAAAGAAATCTAATAAATATGTTTGGGAACATCAATTGGACTATTTTTTGCCTTTGTGTCGACATAACACTGTTTGATGGAAATATTTAGAGGATAAGCGTCACCACCGGTTCACCGACTGCATCATGATACAAAAGAGGTTCGGATTTATATTAAATAGTATGAGAGTAGAAGTCAAGTACGACAAAAGCCGGTAACGAAAGTCATCTACGCAGGATTACTGAAACCCTAATTTCATCATTATAAAAAAAAAATCTTCGGCTGCTCATCGTTAAAATGAAAACAAGAGTGTTTCAAGTTTGTGCTCGACGTTTTTCTTAGTGCTCATCAAAGGATCACATCATTAAAATTTTTCTTGCATCAAATTTCGTGGAATCGTTCAAAAATACATCGAAACAGCAATCAATTAAATTTAAGAAAAAACGGCGGTGACAAGGCTGTTGAGTACGTCGTCTGAAAGTGTTGTGCCAAAATTTTTTTTCAATTCAAGAATAATTTTGTGGGCCGTGTAATAATGCTAAGGAATTTTTCAAAAACAAGAAATTTATGTATGTTCGAGCTTTCCGGAATGGTGAACTTTCCGGGAACTTTCCGGGAAAAGGTGAACTTTCCGGAATATTCCAAGATGTGTACGAAAAAAGTTAAACATGGCTCTCCGGGACTGCCTGGCGAATATTCAAATAAAATCAGAAAAATGGTTTGCGTTTGAAAAAATACATTTTTTTTAATATGGTAAAATTTAAAGGTAAGAAATTTCATTCTAATTATAATATGCAGATGGTGATAATGTTAAAAAGAAATGTTGAAGAAAAATTTTGTTTGGTAAAGATGTTAAAATTTTGAAATTTAGAATTGAAATTGTATTGATGAAAATTGAAATAAGTAACTAGTATATGTAAAATGGGAAAATTTTGTGTAAATTTTGGAAATTGTGGTGACAAGTTAAAATTCAGTAAAAAAAAAGTTCTGACAATTTGAAACTATTGGTAATAAAAAATGAAAATTTTAATATTGTTAAAATTAAGTACATTTTGAAAATTGTTTTCTGAGGATGATCACTCCAGTCAATCCTATTTTGTTCGGGGAGGGGGGAAAGCTAGATAGCAGAGTATTAGTAATAAATATTGGTAAAATTTTGAAAATTTATGAGTTTTCGTATAGTTATTGGAAAATTTTAGAACATATTAAAGTAAATTGTCCATTTTGGTTTTGTTACTGTTGGCAGTCTCGTCATTTTGAAAATAATTTTTAAGGTTTATTGATTTATAATGTGTTTATTTTCGGTATATTCCATATCGGTTGTCAAGTGTATAAAATTGAAAATTTAGATAAAATTTTATAAGTGTATTTTTATTGTCTTAATATAAATTTATTTTGATAAGTAATGTTTTGTGAGGTAGGGAATTCAGTTTGTATTGGTAAAGGTGTAAGGTATGAGGTTTTTATTTTTGAAATTGGTAGAATTGTGAGTTTTGATTAGGTATGAGTAATGTTAACATATTTAATCAACTTGTGTCTAGAAGCAAAAAACGATAAAGTTCAACCATGTTTACTTCAAACTTGAGTAGGGTATTAAAATTGGTTTTGAATGAAATGAAAAGTTTATGATATTAAAAAGTATAGGAAAGTGTTTTAAAGAAAGTTAATTTCATACCTCAATGATTTAATTGTTTTTTTTTCATATTGATAAATATTGTGTATTTTTGAGTTTAAAGCACTTAAATTTGATCTTTTAATTTGTTTATTGTGTTTTAGTATTAATAATTTGATGTTTATTTTCTTGTGTGTTTTAGGTTACCACTTGGTTTGTTGGCTATCTTGGAGGTCTCCCTGTAATTTTCAGATAAGCATGAGTGTAAAGACATGCTTCATTATTTGTAAGACTCAGAGGTAAAAACGTTTATACATCATGGTGAAAACGAAACTTTTTGAGGTATTGGTGAATTTGAACTATGTTTTAGGGTTATGTTTTTCACTATAGATTTGTTTTGTGTCAAATTTGAAGTTTCGGAGGAATCAGGTATCCCCGGTGATACGCTGAAAGCTCTTAGTAAAATTCCCAGTGCTGTTGTGGAGTATGACCACCATAACAGACATCTGAGGAAGGGCTTTTTAATTTCTAGTAGTAGTGTAAAAAATAAAAGTTAAGTTTTTTTTTTTTTTAAGTTTTGTGACACCCCAATTTTCTACAAGAACTATGTGTCCAAGAACTCTGAACTTTGTCAATTTTGTAAAGTCAGGACTCAGCATTTTCTAGGTTATGGACTCAAAATGCTTCGGCACAAGGTTTGTTTTTCTTGAGCTACAAAAATAGTGTGGGTGTTCACAGGAAATTTTTATTATCATATTCTTACATTTTCAATTTATATTTTGTGTTAATTAACTTTGATTTAGTTTGTTTTATTGATAATATGTTGGTATAGTATTCTTTTATAGTTAATTTGATATGTTGATTGTAATAACTTTAAGTCATTCTGTGTCAACTTCTGTATCAAATGGAGACATTTTTGTAAAATGTAATTTTCTCAGCTCCATAGGGTTAGGTGCACGACTTTAGTAAATAAGAATAATAATTTTAGTTTTTAAATTAGATGTCAAATGGTTAGGGAAATTAAGTTAATTTTAATGTGGTTGAATCAAGTCGTAATTTAGGAATAATGTTGTTGGGTTTCTCTGGGTTGTTGTGTGGGGAAAGTTCCGCCCTGCACAGGAATTTTCAGTTGATGGGGAAGTAGATTAATTTTAGTTATTCTCTTCTGGAGACGTGTTGCAGGGAACTGGCCATTCTTTGTTTGCACGCCTTCAGAAGAACAATCGCACTTTTCTAATCGTAAATGTTAATTTAATTTTAGTTGGTTTAAATGGGTTAACAAGATAATGATGATGATTTTCAGTAGTTAGGGTTATTAGTTAATTTTTGTTGTGTGGGAGACGTCCCAACTCAGCATATTTTCCAGTGGGTTAGAAGAAATCTTTGAAATTGAATTTAGTGTTTTCTCTTCTGAGGACTTGCCACATGGAATTAGGTACTCCATTGTGTGAGTGCCTTCAGGGGGACGGGGGGGGAAAGTTGTCAGAATATAAAATATGGGGGGGGGCGATCGTTCGACTTTAAAACGGGTTTTTGGTTATTAAAATATAGGATTAACAATTTAAAAGTCTGGGAGTTCAAATAAGCGGCATAAGGTATTGCAGTGAAAATAGAATAAATGGGTTCGACTTGATTCAATCTCCGAAGAACCGAGGAGAATTTTAGGTAGACGTAAAACCTCGCAGTTTGGCGCTAAGAAAATGCTTAGATTAGCAAAAGAACATGTACGATATGACATCACGCATAAGTAATCAGCGTCACTAAGCGTTGGTTTTAACGTTGAAACAATGAAAATCTTCAGAGACATGGATAACTGGGAAACGAAAAAGACGTGTGCTGTTAGGCGCACAGATTTAAATTGGGTGGGGTTCTTATTTAACGTTTGATGGAGCTGAGCTTACTTCTTAAAGAAATTTAATAAATATGTTTGGGAACATCAATTGGACTATTTTATGCCTTTGTGTCGACATAACACTGTTTGATTTAAATATTTAGAAGATAAGCGTCACCACCGGTTCACCGACTGCATCATGATACAAAAGAGGTTCGGGTTTATATTAAATAGTATGGGAGTAATAAATATATATATATATATATATACAAGGTCTGTCCCAGAAGTAATGAGAAAAAAATTTCTGCGCATTTCTGGCAAATCGCCAAGGAAACCAGATGGCTCAGAAATGTGGATTGGAATGTCAGTGACGCATTCCATCAGTCGCGCAACTGCTCCTAATTCACAGCGCATGCCCAGTGGTCTAACAGTGAGTCGTTGTGAACGTGCCTCGTTACGCTTAAGATGCACCGATTAAATGAGTAAGTGGTAATGAATTAAGCGATTAAGTGGTAATAACCTTGCAAATGTTAAAGGAGGTTTACAAAGATGAAGCTTTGTTCTTGCTTCACCTATCAAGTGCCATTCAGTTGATTGTTGAGCTGTTTCTGTTTCAAAACCGTATATCTCAGTTTCATCACCGGTAATAATGCGTTTTAAAAGGGAATCGTCTTGATAAAGCATCTCTCGGGCCACTTAAACACGTTGGGTTTTGTTTTTGGAACAAATTCAAAGTTCTTGGAACAACTCGAGAAGCGACGTGTCGCAACGCTAAATGATGTTTTAAAATTCATTGACAGGAACTAAATGATATAGGAACTTGTTCAATAATGTCTCTTACTGTCAAGTGACGATTGCCAAGCACCAGTTCTCTGACCTCATCGATATCTTGATCATTAATCGAAGTGGATATTCTACCAGATCGCGGAATATTTACGACGGATTCTCCACCATCTTTAAACTTTTTATACCTATCAAATACTGTTGTTTTTGATAAACAGTCATCTTTAAAGGCTTTTTGCAGCATTTCAAATGCTTTTGTAGCAGAAATTTCATCGCGAAAAACACTAATGTATGTTATTTGCTCAATAACATTCGCCATTTCGGAAAATCGACAGAGTGAAAATTCTTATCTCATTAAAACAAATTTATTTTCAGATGGTAAAATGAAATAAAATCCTGACTTTTGCCAGATGTTTATAGAAGTCGTAAATATGTTTGATAAAAGTTTCCACGCGATATCTACTATAGATGTATTTTAAATGAAGCATTCCGGATACTTTTTGATCACAGTAGTATAACGGGATCGCCAGGTATAAATTTGTACGTCACAGAATCTGCTACGACACGCAATGGTAAACTGACGAATTTCGAAAAAGGTCATCGAATATAGTCATAGAACACGAGTTAAGAAAAGAGCCTTTACTCGAAAATGGAAGACTAGCAGTAGTAGATACTATAACGAATACCCGATCTGGGAGGCCGCGCAAATTATACGATCCAGGCAGGAGATACTCAGAGAGGATTCTAAAGAAGAATCGATCTTTCATTGCATCTGTCGTGGATTACGACATATCAAAAAATAGAAAAGTGCAGACAAACCAATTAGGGCGAACAAACGGGACGGAAAATGAAAAAGTGAAATGACACCAGCCGATAAAAGAAGAATATCGTGGGGATACGATATGTTAGAAGTTCGAAAAGTGCAGACAAGCCAATTAAATCGAACAAACGGGGGTAAAATGAAAAAGTGAAATGACGCCTGCCTATACAAACAACCGGATGAAGGATAAGGAATTGAAAAGCAACAGTTAAGAGACGAAACAGCGAGAGGGCGACAACAGGAAATGCGAAGTATGCGGAGTTTGTCAAAAATAAGCTAAATATATGCAAAAATAATCTAAAGATATTTGAACAGGTAGGACAAAATCAAGAAAAGCGGAATAAACAATACGCGAAACATAATAGAAGAGTCAGAATAACGGAAGCACAAGTAGGTGACTTAGTATACTTGAAAAAATTGACATATATCAAAACGTTGGAACCGAAATTTACAGGACCATTCCGTGTTATTAGAGTATTACGAAATAGGAATGTAGTGATAGAGCATGAAAGCGACCCAAGGCAAGTAATGAAAATACACCAGAACAAACTACGAATTATCCCACAATAGTAATGATAATAATAATAAATAAAAATAAATAAAAAAAGAGGAAAACACACAAAAAAAATCTAGTGATAATAAATAATTGAGCAATTAAACAGTTAAAATATCCGTAAATAAAGTAACAATAATTCCCCAATGCACAAATGAACACAATATTGTCAAGGCTGCTGAAGGTGTTTAAAGAAAAGGGATATGGATAGAAGAATATGACTGAAAGGTATAAATTAACTACAGGACAGAAAATAAACGATAGTAATTGAGAACGATGGGCATAAATATCGATAGGAGATATACGAAGGTAAAAGATAAACATGGCTAGATAAATAAATGAGAATTATGAAAGGGTGAGAGATAATTAAGGTGTAAAATAAATGAATAAAGATTACGAAATTATCAAATTACTAAACAAATATCGGCATAGATGGGGTAATGTTGAAATGCGAAATGTGATGATTGAAGTTAGATTGAAATACACAAATAACAATTTTTCGATCGACAGGAACTGCTTAAATAGATAAAGGTGTGAGAGAGGTTAGAAACGATAGATAAGTCATAATTAGATACGACGAGGAATAATTAAGATAAGATAATGGGCGAAGTAAAATTTTAAAAAAAACAACCTAAATATAAATAAATAAGTAAACTAAAGTAACATTGATGATAGCAAGAATAAGAATGCATATTCAAATACTACGGCAAGCATAAATACATAACCAATTAAGCAAGTAAGAAAATATTAGTTAAATATGGTTGAAATTAAAATCGAGGGCATCGAATAGTGAGAACAGACAATCATCAGTGATGAATAATGAAACGAATAATGATAAATGCAAGCATAGATGTGCAATGCACATTAAGTCGTGTAAAAGAAAGGATTTTTAAAAAAAATTTAAACCATATAAGTAAAGAAGGTACGCCAGTAAGAAATGAAAATAACGCAAGGATAATAAAACATAGATAGTTAGGTAATTAAATTGCAATTATTCAGTTAAGCATACAAGGATACGTTCATAAATCAATACAAAAAGAAATCACAACAGATATCAAAGACGATCAACAAATAAATTTTTTAAAAAAATAATAATAATAATATCATTAATTAATGGCAAATTATTAGCACAGTTACGTTAAAGAAATTAAAGCAAATACCTGGATATTGGGAAATCTGTTGGGCACGTGGTTGAAATAAAATGGAATCACTGACACAGGCTTTAGTGATAACTACGCAAAGTAGAATATCTCCAAACTAACGAGAGATAATGATAAATTCTATATGCATTAGGGCACAAAATAAAATGCAGTCCATATGCATTAGGGCACAAAAATCCACTAGATATAAATATTCAATTATACAATGGCGTAAGATTTTATTCACGAGAACGCAAAATTAGCACGTGCAAACGAACGCCGCGAAATTAAATTTACCTGTTGCCAAATTCTAGGCAAGGAATACCCAAGTGAGACATTCCGCAGGTGGTCAATTCACAAAATAACCAATGAGGAGGTGATTCAGGTGTCACACACAGGTGTCACGATACAAAAATATCTCGGCACACAGGTAAACAGGTTTCCAAAGTATACTTAACGGCAATCCGAGCGATAAACAAGAAAATACCGTTCGTTACTATGGAAACATTTAGGCTTCGTTACTAGGGTTACTAGGGGACAGGTGCAAGTTAGTGTAAACATAAGTGAATTTGGGATTCTCCTAAAGGGAAGCGATAGTACGTGCTAAGGAGTGAGGCTACGAGTACAGGCATTTTAGAAAAGACGGGAAAATGTATTACAGGCTACGTGCATGTACTGTTGCAATTATGCTTAAAATTTGAGGTGTTAGTGAATAATTAAATAAATATTAATAGAACTATATATGACCGGGATAACGAAAGACTTTTGGCAGTGGTATAAAAGGTATTATTGTGTTATATATTGCATACATAGAACTCTTATATACAAATATACTGATGTCCATAAAGAACTTTCATCAAGACCCAGAACTATTAAAAAAAAAAATTTTATAATTACTCTCATGAACACTATAAGAGATAGATGAGGTGACTGGTACAGATACCAGACACAAATTTCAGTATGGTATAATCATAAAATTTAAATATGTATTCTACCAATATTCATATCTACTATATTGCAAAGAGTTTGTGTTTTGTTGTTATTGTGATTGATGTATTATATTTATGTGTATTCAACGAGCAATATTAATAATGAAATAATTATGTATTGCATTATATATGTCATATTATATTAATGAGTAATATAATGGATTAAATCAGGTATCGTTTTAATGTAATGTTGAGGTATTTGTAATAATATTTTAAGATCATATCAGTACGCAATTTTACGAAATATTTGTTGGTCCTACACTAAGAGAAAAGGAGCATCTAAAGCGGTATGACTGAAAGTTGGCAAAAAATTTTATAACGCAAAAGACGGATAATTTGATAGATAGAGGATGCAATGAGAACAATATTTTTTTCCTCAAAGGAGGGGGAGAAATGTCGTGGATTACGACATATCAAAATATAGAAAAGTGCAGACAAACCAATTAAGGCGAACAAACGGGACGGAAAATGAAAAAGTGAAATGACGCCAACCGATACAAGAAGAATGTCTTGGGGATACGGTATGTTAGAAGTTCGAAAAGTGCAGGCAAGCCAATTAAATCGAACAAACAGGGGTAAAATGAAAAAAAAATTTGACGCCTGCCTTACAAAAAACCGGATGAAGGATAAGGAATTGAAAAGCAACAGTTAAGAGACGAAACAGGGAGGGGGCTACATGGAGGGGACATTGAGATGAAAAGAGAATTGTTGGCAAAGAGGAGATGACCCCACACATAGGGAATGTTCTGCGAAAACATGATCCCTAGAAAGGCAGGAGAGAGTCGAAGGCGGAATTGTTTGAATATGAAACGCCCTTCACTCTGAATGGTCTAGAGAAAATATTTAGGTGGTAAAAATCAGCGAATCGAAGTGGAAGTGAGAGAAAAGATTGAACATAATTGACGAATGAAAATGAAAAGGGCGGGGCGTTGAGAAGATAAAAAATAGAGAGAGTGAGAATATTAAAAAATATATGATTGATTTTGGCTCTCAGACTCGGCACACAGCTATGAAGTAGTAGCCTCGTAAGCGAGAAGTTTCAAAAGCGCATATGCTAGATTGCGCCCAGACTTAGCGCATCGATATAAGCCTGCAAGCCAACGATGATAGGAGAATAGATGAGTATTGGAGACGATAGAGATTGCCCAAACCCTGCAAACTAGCGATGAGAGGAGCATAGAGGAGCTGCGGAACCAAAATAGATTGCCTAACCCCCTACAATTCAACGATGGAGAACCGATACTGCCGTTAAAGCCCGCTTCTTCCCGCGCCATACAGCGATTCTGATGATTGCGTTCTCCGGAGAAAAGTGAATCCCGATAAAAGATACCCCAGTTGATGCTAGTGAATACGCCGGCGAATGTTTACCTCTGCAGTTCGCTAAAAAAATGGAGGTAACCTTTCATTACCTATTGCCAAAAAGTCTATAAATCCCCGAGTCATATAATACAGGCTAAAACTACGAAGTAGTATATTCCGTACTGATAATGAAATCAATTTAAATAAGTGAAATAGTATAATTAAATAATCCCTTGATATAATAAGTGTTTCTTTATGTTAATAATGATCAGTAATATAAATTAATGTACACTGCTGGCCACTGTATATGCAACATCCTGAAGGAAACATACAAATAACATGAAATTTACAACATGCATTAGCGGAGGTGAGATATGCAAATGATTAGAATTTCAGCGCAGACGCACATCACGCGCGCCTGTGGCGCCACTTCAAAGCGCTATTTAAGGCTTGGAGATTTCGACGATTTCAAGTTCGGTAATTGTGTTTTTCTTGTGGTTTTTTCAAAAAACGATCAATTATGCCTCGTCGAAAACAGCGATCATCTTTTGATCAAGTATCCGAGTTCGACAGAGGAAGGATAGTGGCCTACCGAGATTGTGGATTATCTTTCAGGGAAATCGGTATTCGTGTTGGACGAAACCAAACAACTATAATGCGGATATGTGATCGTTGGATGCAGGAGGGTACGACGGACCGGCGTGTTCCATCGCATCCACCTCAGCGCACCACTTCACGTGATGACAGGCAAATTGTGCGCATGGCAGTGACGGATCGCTCAGTCACATCACGAACCATAGCACAGCACATGCAGTCTGTAACGCATCATCCAGTGTCTGCGCGTACCATTCGACGCCGTTTACAGCAGAGTTGTCTGTCCGCAAGACGTCTATTGCTTTGTCTACCCTTGACGCAGAGCCACAGACGTCTCCGCCGCCAATGGTGCGATGACAGAAGAATGTGGACGGCAGAATGGAATGAAATTGTCTTTACTGACGAGTCACGCTTCTGTCTGCAACACCACGATGGTCGCATTCGAGTCTGGAGACACCGTGAAGAGAGGATGCTGAACAGCTGCGTTATGCACCGCCACACTGGTCCTGCACCGGGTATTATGGTATGGGGCGGTATTGGATATCACTCTCGCACACCTCTAGTACGCATTGCCGGTACTTTAAACAGCCAGCGTTACATCTCCGAGGTGTTGGAGCCAGTTGTCCTTCCTTACCTTCAGAGCTTGCCCACAGCCATATTTCAACAGGATAATGCGCAACCACACGTGGCACGCATTGTCCAACGGTTCTTATTCAATCGCCAGATTGAATTGCTTCCCTGGCTGCCTCGCTCTTCGGATCTTTCGCTGATAGAAAACATGTGGTCCATGGTTGCTCTACGATTGACCCAGATTCCATCCCCAGCTGCCACAGCAGATCAACTTTGGCAACGTGTGGAAGCTGCTTGGTCTGCTGTACCCCAAGAACTCATCCAAAGTCTCTTTGAATCAATGCCGAGGCGTATGGCAGCGGTGATCTCTAACAATGGCGGATACTCTGGCTACTGATTTTGGCAGGAACCACACTTCACAGAAGTCTATAAATTTAATCATTTGATACTTGGTCAACATATTATCTACAAAATAAATTTTGTTGTGATATCTCTTGTCTTTCTTGGTGTTGCAATTTGGGTGGCCAGCAGTGTATAATTATATATATGTTTATGTTAATAAATCACTGTATTATTTAGAATTCAGAGTAATGGTATCATTGCCTACCACTATACTAAATCACGACCACCCCAATTATCACTATGACAGCATCAATGTTGGTTTTAGAGGTGCACCAAGCCACAGGAGTTGATATCAGTGTAGCGTGGAATTGAACACTACAGTTAATGTGTGCTAATTTTGCCCAAATTTAATCTAGAATTTATTTAATATCAGGAAATACTTCTTCGTCATATTAATTCAGTCACTCTGTCAAGCAATATTTCACGTTAACAGGTCTGTTTCTAAGCCCCAGCTTGGAATTCAGGGTGGTCTCCCTTAACAACATATTTGTTCATTCATGCACATCTGTGCGTAAATAGAATCAACTCGATATTGTTGAAAAAAATCTTTACGATTCTATTTTCCCTACGTACGGTTTTATTATTCCCAAGTTACGATACTCTTGTTGCAAGAATTTCTTTAAACTACGGTTTCCGGTTTACGGGCTAACAAACCGCGTACCATCTATCAAAACCCGTTTAGAAAGCAGTTACTCATTTTCATGGCGCTCAAGATGACGTTTCCATAATACACGCCATTTCGCTTGCCCCCAAAGGCAATACCGTCAATTGATTCTGTGCACCTTTGAGAAAACCGCTTTGGCGATAAATCGCCAAATTTTGGTGAATTTCAAAAGTTGCCAGGTCTCACCTGCTCAGCCAATCACCGCTTTTTAAACTTGCCGCGCCTTTACGTCATAAGCAGAGGGTTGCAACTTTTCGCCCGTTATCGTCCTTTTACCTTAATGCGCGTTTTGCCTTCACACTACGTACGCTACGACGCTTGGCATCTTGACACACAACTTTCGTGTAACCCCCGCTCCATATACTTCTGTCTGGGAAGAACTTGAATGCATATACTTTGAGAGATCACGAGTTTTTGCTGTATATATAGGTCGTGCCTTTTAGAAGCCCCTCCAGAATGCGGCTCCTTCTTCCCTAAGTCTGTGAGGAGGCTATACCAGTTTTGATGTATAAGTATTTTGAACCATCATGGTCGTTTTATGTATTTTGCTAATAACTATGAAAATTTCCGAAGTGATCTTGGATAAATATCTCTTCGACCTAATGATTGGCTCGATCTCTTATTCTTCTTCGTTCACACTTAGTTCCTGGATTGCAGAAGACGATGGCTCCGCCTGTGATTATTGGTGTCAACTCTAGAAAAAATCACTATACAACGACGTTACCGGCCAACATATCTACTGAAGCTAGTTAGGCTTCTAAATTCTGCATCACGTTTTATTGAAAAGCGGTTATGATCATTGAAGTAATTTTTGCTTGTTCCTAGCTCCACGAACCTTCTTGACTGGGTTCATCGGTTTCTTCTTCGACATATACTTTCGGCCATATTCTTCCCGTACGAACAGTTCGTCATCTAGATAGACATAGTGCCGTGCCGCTTCCTTTTCCTACCACTAACTAAGGTGCAATTCTTCAACATAGAATTGCTGTCCTATTTCCCCATTCTTCATTAGAGAATGGATGCCGCTTTTCTTCATTAGAGAATTGATGCCGTTCCCTCTCTTCAATATAGAAATAGACATTATTTCCTTCATCAGAGAATTATTTCTTCATTAGAATCAGTGCCCGTAAAGTTGGTCCAGAATTCAATAATATGGGATAGCATGACAAATAGGCTGCACGCAATCCCCTCATTACTCAGTCGAACGCCATAAAGAGGTTTCAGTGGTGTTTAGTGACAGAAGAGAACAAGGCTATGGAAGTGATGAATTATTCTTCAATCTTTTCTAGTCGAATGGGTTTAGCTTTTGCTCAGGGGGTGTTTTCAATCCAACTGAATGCTCCAACTATTAAATTCGGAGGTGTCTGGGACTGTTTCTCATAGGAAGGGCTGAATTCGTTATTGATTTTTCTAAAGCTATGAACTCTCAGAGGTACATAAACATTTTAGATTATTATTCACTTCCTACAATGGGGAAAGACTTTGGAACAGACTTGTTTTTTCAACATGATTCGGTCATGCGCTACACATCGAGCGCTTTCAAAGCCTAGTTGGAAGAAAAAAACAAATAAAGTTTCGACTGCCCAGCTAAGAGTCCTGATCTAATCCTATTGAACAGTTACGGAACGAGGTAGAACACCCAATTCGTCTCCGACTAAGAACACCCACCACTGAGAACTTTTTCACAGACGCTTCCCCTTCGGCGACCACTCGAGGAATAGAGACAACAGCGCCCTTTACACGTATGCTCTTTCCCGCGTGAAACCACAATTCCGCGCTATTGAGTGCACGTGTATAGGTGTCGGAGAGGAAGGGAAAGCTGCTTTAGAGCGTACTGCAAGTTTTCCCGCGAGCAATCCCTTACGCTTCAAGCACTCGCGAAAAAGCGTACGTGTAAAAGGCGCTATTCGCAGAGGACACATACCAGAAATTGTCGAAAACATGCTCAGTAGGAGTCAGGCAGTCATTTCAGCCAAAGGTGGTTTAACAATGTACTGAATTTTGAAATAAATTCATTTCTCACTCTTCCGACATAGTACTTGGCCTATTACTTTTGGCAATAAAGTGTATATATATATATATATATATATATATATGTGTGGGGGGGGTGAGATGAGTGTACACATATGCACTCCTATGCACAGGAACAACAATGTAAACCAAATATTGGCATGCTTGGGGTACTATGAAAAGGAATCTATTTTAGTTAAAATAATGTTTTTAGTAAATACTCAAGTAATAAGATCGTGAAGCCGGGAGATTGTAACAGAATTTAAGTAGAAGGGTTGCGATCGAAGCCTCAGCTGTTGATCTTCTTTTAATAAAGTATACAGCATTTCCTTACAAACTGCTTCTTTTTTAATTTATTTTTAAGAGGATGTAAAGTTTATAATATACACTGCTGGCCACCCAAATTGCAACACCAAGAAAGACAAGACACATCACAAAAAAATTTATTTTGTAGGTAACATGTTGACCAAGTATCAAATGATTAAATTTATAGACTTCTGTGAAGTGTGGTTCTTGCCAAAATCAGTAGCCAGAGCTAATGCATGTTGTAAATTTCATGTTATTTGCATGTTTCCTTCAGGGTGTTGCATTTACAGTGGCCAGCAGTGTATGTTTAGAAACAAATGAAACTGTGCTTTTGGGGACAGAAAGTACTTCGTATAATTAATATAAATAAGCATGAAAAGGATTGTTCATGAATTTCAACAGCCAGAATGGCTTTTATTCATCGGGAGCTAAGCATGAGAACGCCTACATAACTATAAATGGGAAGCAATATGCGTCAATTGGAAATAGGGCACTTTAATGACTTTTGATTCTACTTTTGATTAGGTGACCATGAAGAGTCAATATAGAAGTAAATGAAGCTTTTCTATTCATTTGTACGTTTTTTAACTCGTCTTTCTTTGTCTTAGTCCTATTATAGTTCTCTCCTATTATATGTATATAGAAACCAGAACTGAACTCTTAACTATGAACTTTAAACTTCATAAAATGTTATTTGTAAACGCATATAATGTCTGGCGCAAGAGGGCGCCGCTAGCAGGAACATTACCACGACCCCTCTACTCTATTTGTGGAGAACATTTAAGACTCCCGCTTTGGATTCCGTCGTGGACGGACTACGTATTTTTTCAATTCTTTGTTAATAAATGTTAATTGTTTTTGTTATTTACGATGGTTTCTAGTTAGTTTATGTTGTGGATGTTTTACTCCAACCCCGCGCCCCACAACTTTGGTGACGGAAGTGTGATTACGTATGAATTAAAAAGTAATCAAAGAAAACACGACGTGAATCCCCATCAACGCATTACGATGCAACGGACTCCGAACTGAAGTAAGACTATTTTTATGAATTACGATAGTGACTGTTTTGTTTCTTCGAATTACGGCTAATTACGATAATTCTATTTATACGATTTTCGAGCATTATTTTATGTTAACGAATAATTACGATTTTTGCTACGATTAACGATTCTAAATGGAAAAAATGAAATTAGCTGATATTCCCCGAATCTAAGCAAACTTGAAGTCTGCATCTGTTAAATCTATAAAATGTTTGCATACTTTTGTTTATGAAACTGAAGGTGATCGATTAAACCGGAAACGGTTACGAGAATTTTCTGGCTTTGACTACCAGAAAAATGACGAACATTATGAGAAGAAATTAACTTTTGCTGTGAAACACGTTAGGCTTGCGAATTTAATTACAATTTGCAATATTTTATGTACTGATTGTGACGGAAATGAAACTGTTCTCGCTACTCGAATTCTCGATAGCCTATTAGATATTAAAACGCTTAAAAATGATAATTTTGATTCTGATAGCGACGATGAACACGTGAATAAAGAAATTCGTAGCGAAGTTAGTGAATTAACCCGTGTAGAACCATCAGTAGATAAATTTTCTAAATTTACTATTTCCTATCATGATATCGAAGACAGTTTGAGAAAGTTTGACGGGAAAGATAATTATTCCATCGAAAAGTGGATAACTGATTTTGAAGAAACGGCGGGTATTTGCGCATGGAATGATCTTCAAAAATTAATATTCTCGAAACGATCATTAACTGGATTAGCGAAACTCTTTATTCAAGTTGAATCTGGCTTAACTTCGTGGGCTAAGCTTAAATTAGCTCTTGAACAAGAATTTGCTTCGAAGTGCACAAGCGCCCAACTCCATAAAATGTTGACAAAACGTCGTTTAAACAACGAAGAATCTCTGCAAGAATATTTTCTGGTCATGAAAGAACTAGCAAGCAGAGGTAACATCGAAACAGAATCCCTAATTCAATATGTTATAGATGGTATTCCCGAAAAACCGTCTAACAAAGTAATTCTTTGCGGTGCGAAAGATTTAAAAGAATTTAAGGAAAAATTAGGTATTTAAAAAAATACGAAATCATACTACGATTCCATCTGAACCACAAACGACAAAAAAGAAAAAAAACATTTCACCCCTCTTTCAGACGTGTCTCCCCGCTTTCAGCGTTGTAAAAACTGCAGTGGTAAAAATCATAGTGTTTGCCCATTTAAAGATCGCGGAAGAAAATGCTTCAATTGCAACCAGTTTACGAATGACCACGTTTCTGCTAACTGTCCAGTGAAAAGTCATAAAACCCCGACTGAAACCTTGAATATCAGTCGCCATGTTCCCACAGAGAAAAATTCTCTTGTACAGATAAGCGTCAAGTTGAACAATAATGAGCTGACGGGTATTTTCGACAGTGGTTCCAGTTTGCATGTAATACGATCCGCTTGCTATGAAAGACTTTGTCTCCCAGCTGTTTCTCCCCCCGCCATAAATCTAGTAGGACTAGGCTCTAAGAATGTGCTTACCAAGGGTTCTTTTATGCATAGCGTGGAAATCAACGGTCTCTCCTTCGAATTGCTGTTTCACGTTGTCCCGAACGAAGCGACGAATTTTGACCTTATTATTGGCACCCCCTCTGTTAGATTTCGCTGACGTTATTTTTAAAAATGATTCTTTAATCATTCAGAAGCCCTCCAACACGAACAACTTTTTATTGTTGATGGAAAATTTACCCAACTTTGTTACTAACGAATTAGATTTAAACCACATTAAAGATAAGCAAAGAAGAGACACTATTTTTAAACTTGTATCTAAATATACGCCAAACAAAACGGAAACAGTAGATATTTCTATGAAGATAATTTTAAACGACGATATTCCCGTGTATCAAAGACCTCGACGTTTAGCAACTCCCGAGAAATCATTTGTACATCAACAAATTAAAGAATGGTTAGAAGCCGGAATAATTAGACCTAGTTGCTCTGATTTTGCAAGTCCGATTGTTCTGGTTAAGAAAAAAGACGGATCTACGCGACTATGTTGATTACCGAGCATTAAATAAGAAAACAATAAAGGATCGTTTCCCCTTACCGTTAATTGAAGACGTTCTGAATAAATTACAGGGTGCAAAAATATTCACAACGATTGATCTCCGAAATGGCTTTTTCATGTCGATGTAGAAGAAAATAGTCGCACATTTACTAGTTCTGTAACTCCTGATAGACAATATGAATTTTTGAAAACACCTTTTGGTCTCTCTAACAGTCCCAGTGTTTTTTAGAGATATATCTTCCACGTATTCCGAAACCTCATTAATGAAGGTATTGTTGTATTGTATATGGATGATATAATTATTCCGTCAGTAGATGAAGAGGAAGGCATTGAACGATTACGTCGAGTTTTAGAATTAGCCTCTCGATACGGATTAGAAATTAAATTGAAAAAATGCCAGTTTTTAATGCAAAAAGTAAAATTCTTAGGTCACGTCATCGAAAACGGAACTGTTAAGCCATCTCCGTCAAAAACAGCTGCATTGCAGAAATTTCCTCAGCCAACGACAATTAAGCAGGTCCAAAGCTTTCTAGGCCTCGCGGGATATTTTCGAAAATTTTTCCCCCGTTACTCTACTATCGCAAAACCGTTGAGCGACTTGCTTAGAAAACCTGAGAAGTTTATTTTTGGTCCAAACCAACAAGAGGCATTTTTGCGATTAAAACAATATCTCGCTACTGAACCCGTTTTGAGCATATTTACACAAGGCAGAAAACTCGAAGTGCACACTGATGCTAGCAAACTTGGATACTGAGCTGTGTTATTGCAAGAAGATGAAAATGGAAAATATCACCCCATCCATTACATGAGCAAGAAGATGTCGCAAGCTGAAGAGAAGTATTGCTCATACGAATTAGAAGTTCTCGCGGTCATTGAATCATTGAAAAAATTTAGGAATTACTTGCTCGGTTCCAAATTTACAATTGTAACCGACTGTGCCGCTTTCCAGATGACAATGGGTAAGAAAGACCTTTCACCGAAAATTGCAAGATGGTCATTATTCCTGGAAGAATTTGACTATGAAGTTATCCATCGGTCAGGAGCACAGATGAAACTTGTAGATGCGCTAAGTCGCAACACTGTGCTAATTATTTCAAATACGGACGACGATATAACCGCCAAAATTAAAGCTGCCCAAAAACGAGACGAAAATATTGAAACGCTTAAAACCTTGATAGAAAAGGGAAATGATGAAGAACATTTTGTCAAAAATGGAATTTTATATAAGTATAAAAATGAAAGAGAACTTTTAATGGTGCCTCAAGAAATGGAAAAAGAAATAATCAAACGAATTCATACTAAAAATCATTTTGCATCATCCAAGACCGAAGGCGTTCTAAATCAAAATTATTACATACGTAATGCCAGAAAACAAATTGATAACGTCATTGCCAACTGCGTAGAATGTATCCTATGTAACAGAAAACGTGGCAAAGGAGAAGGTTTACTTAATCCTAACCCTGAAAGAAAATTCACCGTTGAGCACGTATCACATTCACTTTATAGGTCCTATGCCTTCTACGAACAAGAATTATCAACATATTTTCACTGTCGTCGATGCCTTTACGAAATTTGTATGGTTATACCCAGTAAAATCGACATCGTCACGCGACGCAATAGAAAAGTTAAAGCTACAACAAACTACCTTTGGAAATCCTTCACGAATTATCAGTGACAGAGGAAGCGCATTTACTTCGAATGATTTTGGGACCTATTGCGTAGAAGAAGAAGAAATAGAGAATATTAAAATTACAGCAGGAATTCCCCGTGGTAACTGTCAGGTTGAAAGGATGCATGAAACTTTAATTCCTATACTGTCTAAACTTTCAATTTCCGATCCAACGAAATGGTACAAATACGTGTCTATGGTTCAACGAATAATGAACAGTACCGCTTCTCGAAGTACTAAATTCACACCATTCGAACTGTTGACAGGCGTGAAACTAACAAGCATAACAGACATACGAGTGAAAGAAGTCTTAGAAGAAGAGTACCTTAACGCGATGATGAAAGAGACAGATAAAATGAAGGAAGAAGCAAGGCAAAATATTCTTAAAATTCAAGAAGAAAATCGGAAATCCTATAATAAGAAGAGGAAAAGATCGTACAAGTACAAAGTAGGAGAACTGTGTGCAATCAAGCGCACGCAGTACGGAACTGGAATGAAGTTACGACCGAAATTCCTAGGTCCCTACCAAGTGACCAGTGCCAAGCCCCATGACCGGTACGATGTCGTCAAAGTCGGACAACACGAAGGTCCTAACATCACGACCTCCGCTGCCGACTACATGAAACCGTGGCATCCCCACTATCCCGATTCAGATGACTGACGAGTTATCCCGCCATCCTATGTCAGCACAAGAGCACCCCCTGCATGGTCCCGTGTACTCGATGTCAGCACCAGCACACCCCCTGCATGGTCCCGTGTATTGTAAGTGTGTTCCATTTTATTTCTTTTTCAGAGACTGTCAGTGCCTATTGCTTAATGTCATCCGAGGCCGCATGACAGCTAGGATGGCCGATCTATAGAAAGCAGAACTGAACTCTTAACTATGAACTTTAAACTTCATAAAATGTTATTTGTAAACGCATATAATGTCTGGCGCAAGAGGGCGCCGCTAGCACGAACATTACCACGACCCCTCTACTCTGTTTGGGGAGAACATTTAAAACTCCCGCTTTGGATTCCGTCGTGGACGGACTACGTTTTTTTTCAATTCTTTGTTAATAAATGTTAATTGTTTTTGTTATTTACGATGGTTTCTAGTTAGTTTATGTTGTGGATGTTTTACTCCAACCCCGCGCCCCACATGTATCCACAATGGTATCCTGGATGAAAATTAACTGGTGAAACAGAAGCCAGTGTTTAATAAAAAATATGTGAATAAATTAGGGACGAGAAAGTGCGATCAATTATTTTATTCTCCTTCATAAATATCAGAGGAAATAAGAACCATATTAATGTACGTGCATTAAGTGAGTTTAAATGTAAGCTTTTAAGTTGAAAATCAAAAAGTAAAGTCTTCCTTTTAACAGTGACACTTGAAACTTGAAGCATTGAGAAATTCAAGATCATAGTAATAATTCATTGTATACGTAGACTACTGCATTCTTCAATCCGGAACGGAAGATTTTTTATTTATTGATAGAGAATACATCTGATGTAAAAGAGATATGGCTGAAGACGATGTTCTATGAACCTTTTACCTCTGGAGGTGCGGGGTCAAGTGTGCCGGTCTCGTCACTTGACTCGGTTCAAAATTCCGGGACCGACCCATAAGGGGTAATGCTGATCCACCTATACGGTGCTCCCAGAAAGGTGGCCAGCAAAACCGCGGTGTCATATGACGGTAAGAATAATGTCCAAGAATACTGTCTGCTGTATCGGAGAAAAAAATTGTTCTATGAACCCCTTGTTCCAGGGAGTTAAAAATCCTATGTTGTGTAGGGGAGAGTAGTACACAGTGAGACAGGGTACACAGTGAAACAGAGAAGCTTTTATAATGAAGCTTATGTTTGTGTCGCTAGATGCCAGGCTGTTCAGTGGCGTTTTATTTGGAGTAATTGCCACCCACATTTCAAGCATGGATGTTCGTTCTGTTGGAAGCTATGAAACGAAAGCGATTTTGTGAACCTAAATGCAAGTTATTTATCTCTGTTATATGTCATATATCTTCCGTTTAATTGTATCTATTACATTGGATTGAATATTATATATATGCTGCACTATTTCTCCACTTAATACCAAGGATTTAACTAAAGAAAAACAATGGAAGGGATATTTAGCCATTTTTTTAAACAAAGTGAAATGGTACACAGTGAGACATGGAACACTGGTACACAGTGAAACAATGTCTCACTGTGTACCATGATAACTAAATTTATTTCATAATAGCAATGTGCATTAAATGTTACTGTAATGTATTTGTTACTGTAATGTAATGTATTTAGCATTACGAATTTTCTCAATTTTTATCAACTCAATTTCGAATTACTAAGATTTTGCTATTACACAATATAATGAATTTTACATCTTAACATTGTAACTTGTGATATAACATCTTAGCTTACATTGCTGTACAGATGCACAGAACCGAGACTATCATTAATAATGTTATTTATATATTTTCTGGTACTAAATATGTTTTTTCAGAGTTGTGACGGTACGGCTTAAGAATGTGCCAAGGAAAATTGGAACAACTGGAAAAGAACAGATGGCTGCAGCTGTGAAATTAGTCCTACAGCATTGTGATTTTGAAGTCACTTATCTACGCAAAAGTGAGAAATATAATGCCTTTGTGGTGCCAAACATTCCAGATGTGGCCTCCGTAAATAAACTGGATATTGTCATGGTTCTTCCTCAGCCAATGCCCATGAAAAAAAAAAGATTGTCAGGATATGTCCGTTTTAAAGTGCGGCTTGGCCTTATAAATGTTTGGTGACTTTTCCAATATTAACGATTGATTGCCTCATGAAAACCTGTGTATATTGAAGCATTGTTTGCGTTTAGTATATTTTTGACGAGAGACATGACATTTTGGCGAGAGACATGACAATATATTTTTTAAATAAATAAATTAGCAATGTCTCACTGTGTACGAGGTGTGGTACACAGTGAGACGAATTCTGATATTATTTTAACGTTAATTATTTCTGGTTTATATTTATATTTATTAATAAATTTTGTGTGAAAGATTTTGCCAATAAAGCAGATTTAAACATCCAATAGCTAAATTTCTTCAGTCGATTGTATTTAGCTCTTAATTCATGTTTTTTGAAAATTTGTCTCACTGTGTACTACTCTCCTTTATACATAGTTTAAATTAGGGTTATTAAAGTGTATATAACTAGATAGGTTCCGTTCGAAACACATAGTTACAGTAGAAAATCAATCTCAATTACAAGTTGCCTCAATACTCATTTATAAGTTGCCAACGACATGCGAGAAAGTCTTCGATATATTTTTGAGGTATGGCTCTCTAGAACAAGAACTATGAGCATTTAATAAATCCCAAAACTCTAATTTAATAAAGAGTCTCGAAAGAGCAAACGTGCATTATCTAAGAAACACCAAGTCCTATTATCATTTGCGTCAGAGAGAACAGTCAATCATTCCCTGCTCATGTAATGATACTGTTCCAACTTTGATATCTTCATTTAACAAACTTTGTCAAAATATTATAAAGAATGGAAAAACATTGCGATTTCCTTGAGCTTCATCACCCCTTAAATGAATACTACACCCAGGCATAATGTATGACCTAATAAGGGACCGATTATATCATTCATGTTTGAGAGTCTTTAGAAGTGAGTCTTGTAATAGTGAAGATATCCAAAATTTAGTCAATTCTAAATTTTAGATCCTTTTCGAACGAAATACAAATGTGTTAATTCCTTAGAAAAGCAGAATTTTATGAATCTTGAATCCGAACAGTATGATTTAACCAATCAAATTATAATTCAATATATATGTTGTATTCTCCTCTTTTAAATTCCTTCAAGTAGCGCCGGGTAATAGCCGTATGTCTACGGATTCAAGCTCTACCGCTGGCATGGGTGATTGTAGTTGTTCTGAACGACCTTTAAAACCGTAGCTTTGGGTCTGTCTAGCCATATTGTAAGCAAAGGATGACCATTACGCACAGAATCAACCAACATTAAATTATCCTGGTATTGAATATAGAGGTGCGTTCATGAAAGATTTTTCTATCCTTAATGTTTTCTTTTTCCCAGTTTCAAATTCAGACAATGTTTTGCATCATAGAACTTGAATAAATGGTTATTTATGTTATAACACATCTGCAACAAAAAAAATCGAACTTGACATTTTCATCTACTCTTCATTCCAATAATCTCAAATTTCATGTCATATTCACCATCAGAAAATATCGTTTTGGCTCGGTCCTTAAGTATATAAAGCTCGGTAAAATATCCCACTACATAAATATTTTATAAGCAAAACATAAATAACAAACGGCTACAAAGGTACTGCGTTTATAAAATATTTCAAAATAAATTGCCTTATATTATGCAGTGCCGGTTTGTTTTCCGCCTTCTAACATAGCACGACACACTGAAACACGCGCAGGCACGAAATGATGTATATATTTTCTTCGTAAGACAGTTTGGATATGTATATCGTGACTCCACATATTTAGAGTTACATTAGCTACATTATTAAAATGAAAGGAAGGTTGGATGTATCATGTAATGGAGTTTCTCAGTCAATCAATTAAATAACCAGTTAGAAAAAATTTAAGAAAGATAATATTGAAGGATTTTTACATTTTCCTCAAACATGTGGATTTATAATAAATTAGACTCAGACCTTCTTGATCCGCTAGGTTTAAGAAGACAGATTCTTCCTCCTCTATCTCGGTCATTATGTGAGCCAAGATAATTAAACACTTGAATTTCATCGACAAAATTCTGGTAATGAGATTCCCAATTATTATTCAAATCGTATTACAGGTGTCTAAATATTTTGGCATCAAGTACAGGGTATACTGAACTTGCGAACTTAGTATGCCTTATTAGATGTTGTAAATAATTTCAGTTAAAACTTTCAACATAATATCCTCTAAGAAAAAAGTTTCAAACATGATCCATTCCTTTATAAAACACTAGAAATGTGAAGAAAATGTGGATTTTTTTATTTCTTTTTTAACAGAAAACGTACCGAATGCATAACACTTAAGATATTTTTTAATGGATAGAATTTACTTATGACATATAGAGGGAATTTATTCCTAGATTTGTTTACACAACAAAGTTCAGATATTGATGTGATAATCTTGTGAAACATAGAATCAGAGTTGATAGTGTCGAGATTGAGGAAATATATCTAGCTTTAGAGAATGTATGGATTTTCCATTGCTGATCATGCTATTCTATAAACAGAAAAATCCTTTTTCTTTTATTCAAAATTTTCCCTAGATGTTCTATTCCTTTTTAAATATCTCAAAACAAATTCTGTATTGTCTTTGATAATATTGCGTTTACTCCTTCAATCTGAAAGGTAACTTTTTTCTTCCTGAAAATATAAAATATTTTCAAAAGTAACTACGACATTACGACAATTTTTTCTAAAATAGTTGGAACAGTAGTCGAGGAAATTATGATCAAAAATAGAAGACTGCAAAACTTTCGAGAAATTTACACAGAGACGCGAAGTCAGTATGTTTTAATAAAACTACTGCCTGCAGGAGTTGTTAAGTCAGTTACGGGAAAGCCCAGATCAAGGTAACTAAGTTGTTAACACATACGTGTTTCTCGGAGAGTGACAGCAAGGTGTTATATCTTAAACTTTAAGTCTTTGAAATGTATAGTTAATTAGGCATAATTGGCTAATAGATGGAATATGAGTAAATCCGTAAATAAAGAAATAGACTGAATGATCTTTAAAATTTGAGAGATTACTGTATACAGTATGCCCACTAAAGTCCCTTCCCACCCTCTTAACTTCGGAACGGCTGCTGCTATATTCATAAAAGTGGTGTCTAGGTAAAGTAAAGTAGCCATGCGCTACTGAATGAAACCACCTACCGCGCCACCTGGTGGAAAACTGCGGAGTTAGCATTCCTATCTCGAAAACGGAACGAGATAGGGGAAAAAAGGATTTACAAAGTTGTAGAAAATCATCGATTTAGTACGAAAAGGTACCTTGTGGACATTAATGAGAAGACTACAACGGTTAAAACGTGCATTTGTTTTTTCTTGATTTCTTACACTGTGCCGTGACAAAAGGATCTGAGAAAGAAAAAAAACTAATTTTAACAATATACCTTTATTTGAGATGTTCAAACTTCTCACCGTCAGCTGCAATACACATTTGGATCCTCGTTTGAATCTCGCGTTGCACACGTTGGAGCACAGAGCATGACACGTTGGCACAAGCGTCCGTAATGCGTCGTTTAAGGTCCTGCAATGTTTGTGGAGGGGTCGCATGCACCTGCTGTTTCAGGTATCCCCACAGGAAAAAAGTCCAGTGGAGTCAGATCAGGCGAACGTGGAGGCCACTCTTCGAAACCACCATACCCAATTATTTGGTCCCCGAATTCCTCGACGAGGTACTCTGCTTCACTGGAGATCTCAGCTTTGGAATACTCAGCCATGACCACGAGCATCAACATACTACAACCCCAAGAAGATGTCTCTTTTATAGCTGTCTCAGGTTAACAGGCGTGACGTTTCATACGTATTTTCATACTGGAAAAAATTCGAACACCAAGCGCAAGTTGCGTGGAGTTGATGCGATATTATTTTACAAGATCTACGTATTGTCTACTCTGTTTATAAAGACAATCAGTACGAGGATGAAACCCTCGAGGTTTGAACCGAGGTCCTTTTGATTGGGGGATCAAAGCGAATATACCACTGTGCACATTGCCGTGTCGTGTTTTGCCCGAAAATAATCATTTCTCCTTTCGTTCAAGTTTCATGACGTCACAGTGTAGAAAATCACAAAAAAAACAAATGCGCGTTTTAACCGTTCTATTCTTTGCATTAATGTCCACAAGGTATCTTTTCATATTAAATCGATGATTTTCTACAACTTTGTAAATCACTTTTTTCCCTATCTCGTTCCGTTTCGAGATAGGAATGCTAACTCCTATCTCGACCAGGTGGCACGGTAGGTGGTTTCATTCAGTAGCGCATGGCTACTTCACTATACCTAGACACCACTTTTATGAATATAGCAGAAGCCGTTCCGAAGTTAAGAGGGTGGGAAGGGACTTTAGTGGCTTACTGTATATAATGTATATATAGGGTGTCCGGCTAAAGGTATCCAAAAGTCATGACTTATTTTTACGGAACTACCCATTAGAATTTTTAAAAAATATTTAAATAGAAAAAACTTCTTACCAAGTTTTAATATCAATCATAGACTTTGATCATAATATTTTAGATTTCGATGTGTGCACGTTTTGTAGCACGACAAACGTCTAAATGGTAATCCAGTTCTCTCCAAGTGTTTCGTAGCATATCAGAAGTTATTACATGAATTGCTTGAATGATACGCTTCTTCAACTCATCCATAGTTTCAATTTTTTGTTTATACACAACGGATTTAATGAATCCTCAAGCAAAAAGTCTAATAACGGCTGATATTCTACGAAACACTTAGAGAGAACTGGATTACAATTTAGACGTTAGTCGTGCTACAAAAGGTGCACACATCGAAATCTATGATACTACAGTATGATCGAAATCTATGATTTATATTAAAAGTTGGTGAGATTTTCTTTCTACATAAATATTTTTTTAATTCTAATGGGTAGTTCCTTAAAAATAAGTCATGACTTTTGGATATCTTTAGCCCGGACACCCGGGCTAAAGATATACAGGGTGTCCCAAAACGACCGCATAAACTCTGCACAGCTAGATTCCTCATTGGGAGTACATAAAAACTGCCCAAAGAAGCGTTCCTGTACGATCCATAGTTTACGAGAAAAATACGAAAAACAAAGTATGACGTCACTGCCAGTGCAAGAAAAAACACTTTATTGGACATATCAACAGCATGCACAATTTAAAGCAGATGTTCAAAGTGTCCGCCGTGCATGTCGAGGCAGGCTTGAGCACGCCGTGGAATGGCTGTCATCACACGTTGCAGCATCGCGGGGTCCACCGAAGTACAAGCAGCATGCAGACGAGCAACTAAGTCCATTTGTGTTGTCACTACGTCTCGATACACCAGTTCCTTGAGATGGCCCCATAGGAAAACATTCAACGGTGTAAGATCTGGCGAACGTGGCGGCCATAGAACCGGACCCCCTACGTCCGATCCAGCGGCCGGGGCATTCCATATCCAGACAACCACGTACAGGAGCACAGAAATGCGCCGGAGCCCCATCATGCTGGAACCAAAGTCCGTGTATTGCCGTTAATGGTATGTCATCGAGGAACTCGGTTAAGACCTCATTGAGAAACACCAAGTACGACTGTCCCGAGAGCCGTTCAGGCAACAGATATGGTCCAAGCAGGCGATCCCCGAACGTTTTAAACATTAATCGCCTGGAAAGATATGCAAATATTGTTGTTGATATGTCCAATAAAGTGTTTTTTCTTGCACCGGCAGTGACGTCATACTTTGTTTTTCGTATTTTTCTCGTAAACTATGGATCGTACAGGAACGCTTCTTTGGGCAGTTTTTATGTACTCCCAAAGAGGAATCTAGCTGTCCAGAGTTTATGCGGTCGTTTTGGGACACCCTGTATACGTATATATATATGCATATATATATATATATATATATATATATATATATATGTAACATATTCCGCTTATTCAGTGATCAGCAAATCACCCTGACTTAAGGCTGCTATGTACTAAGAAAAAAATCGTATTCCCTTTTCTCTTCTTTCAGACTCTTGTGGTGAGCGGAGTCCAGTTGACAGTTCGAGATTCCACCCTCCTTAGGAATGACATTTGAGGGATTGTAATGGTTCTTCTCTATAGGGGGGGTTAAGCGCTGCCCCCCAAATTTTTTATTTAAAATATATTTTTGTCAACTATTTACAGGTACATAAATGCTGATAATCAAATAAAATTGGTATTCTCAGATAGACTGAACTTTTCTGCAAAGCGCTACAGGATTCATTTTATAAATTTCGTCCACCGAAGGAATTTATGAGCGTTTAAAACACACTATACTAGATTTTGCCCCGAATAATTTAAATTTTTAAATATTAATTGCATTTTTTAAAAAACGAAAATGTACACAAATGTAAAATTTCTTTCTCTATGACGGAGTACAATTTTTTTTTAAAATCTTTGAATCCAAGTCGGCAATCCGTGGACAAATTTTCTCCATAGGTTAACATTGAGGTGAGCGAATCTAATGTGGTTAGTACATAGCAGCCTTAAGTAAAAAGGTGTTTTGCCAGTCTTTTCGGCATGTCAAAAGGTATGAACTGTCAATTAATGATTAGCTCAGAGAAGCTCCTTTATGTAGACGAATACATTATTATAGAGACTAGGGGTTTTTTCCCTTTTCTTTTCCTACCACCAAGGAGGTTACCTTCCCACCCAAGAAGTTGATCCCATTGAAACGGCTGTAATCGACGAAAATACGAAACAACAGTGAACAACAGTGTAAGCTTATTTGCATTGATTTTTTTATAACCAATAAGATTCTTATGTGGTTAAAAATCTTCAAAGGCAATATGACTTTGTTTAGTTTTATTAATTGGTGCAAGATTTCCTGAATAGTGTTTGTATCTAAAATCGGAATTAAGTCATCCACGTTCATAAATGTATTATCCTCTCTCTTTCAGAAAAAAAAAAGTCAACATTGACCCAAAATTTTTCAGTTTTATTCAAGGCTTGAAACTATTCTCTCACATTTGTTTGAAAACATGAAGAAGTGTAGTAAATTTATGTCAGTTTGATATAAAATAAAATTTATCTCTAATTTTATAAATCAACTTACAAACAGCTGCTTAAAAATGTCGAAAATAAAGAACAATTTCTTATTAATATTTTACCAATAGATTTTTTTTTATTTCCCATAAATCATTCTAGAAATTAATCATATTTAGCAAAGAATAATCCATTCATTTTTTTCCAAAGTACAAAATACCGTGATCAATAAAAATTTTTCATCTTGTTACAAGATGCCTTTTCAAATTTGTTTTTCCTTTCGTGTCTATTAAGAGGTTATAAATGATTATGTTATCTAAAGTTTATTATCGTTATACTCTAAATGCAAAAATTTCACTACTACAATTCGAAAACTTTGAAAGCTCGTAGAGCCCTTTATTAAAAGAAAAAGTCTGGGCAACCCCTTATTTTAAGCTACTGAATTCTAATGTTTAACTAACTACAATAAATATAAGTAACTTTTTACCATAAAAACTTATTTTCTGTTATTAAAACATTCATTTAGAATCTTTAAGCAGCAGCTTAATAGTACAGAAGTTCATCCCTCATTTACACAGGGTTACCAAAATAATAATAACACTGGACTTTTCTAAAGAACTGTATTCTAAAGATAATAATAAGCTGTTGGTCCACCTTTGGCTTTCAAAACAGCATTCGACGTGGTTTAGAGCGATTTAAGTCCTGTGCAAATGATATTGAAATTAAGTGTCATTTAAATGCGCCGGACGGAGTAAAACAAAGCTACTAGACTTTCCAGGTGCGATCCTAGTAGGCGAGGGTAATTTGGCACCATTTTTCCCAAAACAAATTTTAAAACAGTTCCAGATACGTTGGAGGGAGCAGGGGAAACGGGATCGAACCTTCTTCTTCAAATGTTAAGACAAATTTTCAATTACATTAAGATCAGGTGATTAAGATGGCCAGATGTGTGTTATACCTCCTCCTCATGCTGTTCAAACCAGAAGTTGACATGCCTCGAGGGATGCAAGAGTGCGTTATCGGTCTTGGAAACAGGACGGTCAGTACGTAATAACGCCTGCAACAAAGGATGCAAGGGGTCCGCTAGAATGGTTTCGTAGCTTAAGATTTGAAGAACAATTAAGAGTTCTAAGGAATATTAAGAAAAAATCCCAAAAAGGATCAGAGATCCAGTGCCATGCTTGACTATGGACACCAAGCAGTCGTGAATAGATTCTTTGGAAGATATTCTCCAAACATAAGCTCTACCAGTGGCAGGAAACAAAGTGGAGCTCCATTCATCCAACCTGGTGACACGCTGCCAATTATCTGAACTCAAGTTTTGTGTTCGGTGCACCTCCAGTAACCTTTTCTTGCGTTGGTGTTTGTAATTAGTGACGTTTGGATTACAGCGCTACCATAAATACCAGATTTATGCAGCTCCCGACAAACTTTTATTACTGAAACAGGATCGTATTCACCACTGCTGGTTATTTACTCTACAGTAGCCTTATGTTTTCGTCGTTCAATCCTTATCAAGTTCCGCCTCTCCATCGCTGACATCTTCCTGTGGAGTCCACTCTTTTTGCTTTATGAACAGAAGTTCTGTACCGTATCATAATCTTTGACACTGTGCCTTGTATTAATACACTATGTAGCGAATTGTTATAGACGGCGCCCTTGTCGCCGACATGATAGCATTCGAAGCTACCACTTACCCCGCCAGATAGAGCTTTGTCTCTTGATTTGATGGAAGCAGCCTGTGCGCTGTCTCCTTGATAATGTTTGATTTAGCAACTATATATGTTGTGTTGTGATGATAATTAATAGTTTTAGAAATAATTAACGTTTATATTAATATCGGGAATTGAGATAATAAAGTAAGTAAGTAAGTAAATATTAGTAACGGTTGTGCTTTGTTTTAATCAATTTATTAAGCCTCTGCTAAATATATGTGAGGGTTAAACTTGTGGTGATCAAATATAATTGATTTGATTAATGTCATCGCATTTGGAGAAGTGTGCGCAAGTGAAATATTATGTGGTGAATCCTCGAGATGCATTTTTCCTCAACAGAATGTGGTGGAACGAGAGAGTAAAGATCACAGAAATGTGTTCGTGATTAGACAAACTTCCGCTGATTTTGCGGATCCAATTAGATTGTGTAAAAGTGAAATATGGATCAGTGTGTTTATGTGTGCACGTCAAGTATTATTTATGACTTGCAGTGCGATTGTCAAAGGTTCTGGTAAGCCTTTGTTGTGGCCCTAAGTGTCATCGAGCGACGAAGTGTTATTTTTTTAGTGCTTTTTTTGTGTGTGTATTTCTGATCACGTTGAGTGATATGTTCATCTCATCGATTCTTGCTGCAAAACTTTAGTGAAGCGAGTCGAATCAAACTTTAGTAAAGTGCGTAGTAACTAACTGTGGTGTTTCGAGACATTCAAACTGGTGAGTGAAACTGTATTCCATTGTGCAAACTTTTAATGTCTTGGTGTTTACTTGATCCTGAGCACAGTGTTTTTATGATCCTGATGAACAAAAATTTGTGTGGTGTCTTCTGTACATCTGTTGAATACCAAATAGGGGTACGTTACTTTTTGAAAGTGTTTTACATGATCCTGATTACCCAAAAATGTGTGTGGTGTCTTCTGTACGTCTGTTGAATACCAAATAGAAGTACATATATTTCTTTAAAGTGTTTTGCATGATCCTGAAGTGAATTTTGTGTGGTGTCATCTTTACATCTGTTGGATTCCCTTAGTAGTACATTATTATTATTATTATTATTATTATTATTATTATTATTATTATTATTAACGTAAATTTGCGTGTAAATGTTGATTTATTATTTTTCATGCTTATGAGTAGTATTTGTTTAGGTATTGTTATATAAGTGACATTTTATTAATTTCAATTTGTGAGTAGAAGTAATTCAATACTTTTCATAATCCTAATTAGTAATTGTTTAGTGTGTTGGTATGCAATTGCTTCAGTGGTATTTTATTAATTCAGATTTGTGAGTAGAGTTTATTTAATGCTTTTCATATGCATTAATAGTAATTGTTAGTGTGTTGTTATATAACTGTTTAAGTGACATTTATTAATTTAAAGTTGCGAGTAGAGGTAAGTCAATAATTTGCCATGTTGATAATTGGTAATTGGTATAGAATTGTTTATTGGTATTTTCATAATTTGAATTATGAGTAATGTGTATTGATATGTAGATACTTGCGTTTGAGTATGTCAAGTTTAGAATTTAGGGTCAAACATTACTGATTTCAGATTAGTGTTTGTCGTTTCAAACCCCCAACACATATCTTGCGGGGGAGGTGTAGTGTAATATTTGACTAGCAGCGCTGGTTAAAGCGAAAGTGTTGTGCCCCGTGATTCCCGCACCCCTCTTACCAATCAGCATTGGCTGCTGGGACGTTGAAGACCCAAGAGGGTGGAGGGGATCGTCGGCAGTTAGTAAGAAAGGGGCAGACGGAGAGCGTCTCTAGTATGGAGTCCGGGGTCTGGTAAGATGCAATAGGCTTTGCCCACCTCGTGCTCAAGTTTTGGTTATAATCTTTGTTAAATTGTCAATAAATGTTTGTGTCGTTTAGACGAACTAGTGTTATCTACCTCATTGTTCCTATGTGCCAGAGAAAGAACCTCGGTGTAGTGTGAATACACCACATTGACATTGAGAAGAATTAAGTTGAAATAGATCAGCACATGTATACCTTATTGTTAAAATATGATAATTAATAGCCTTATAACCTTGTGAGCGGCTGGTATGGTGCGCTGGTGGATTTTGGGTTCTTCTATTTAATGAATGAATGCAGAATTATAGTGTGTCTTTTTCTTTTAAAGTTAAATCCTTCCTTTTGAGAACCCCTTTTTGTCAGTTTATTGTAAACCGAGACAATCCGTGGCGACTGGTCACGGATACCCTCCCCGATTTGGGACGTTGGAATGTTGGCGCTCCCTGCGCGGTTGTAATACAGTGGCTTGTAGATGGCGGCGTTTCAAGGAGGAAATAAGGAACAAACAATGATGGTAATAAAATAAGAAAATGGAAAATCAACGATCAGTCGGAGAAAAGATTCCTTCGGCTAAGTCAGAACTTCAACGTTTTCCTCGTCCGAGATTGACGGAGCGGAATTGGGACCTTCTTACTTCCCGCGGAATACAAAGTGAAGAAACAGGGCGTCAACTCGGGGGCGGAGGGGTGCGAAGACACAGAGAGGGGAGAGGCGAGCCAAGAGGCTGGGAGCTGACCTCGGTGTCATGATGGAGAGATGATGGCTGAACGGAAAGGTCCGACGACGTTTATGTCTTGGCGTCATGCACGCTTTAGGAAATGGCGTTAAGGCTCCCCTCATGACTTCGTAAAATAATAGTTTTTTTTGTGCTGCAGCATTTTAATTGGGTAATATGATTTTAATTTCCTTTTTTTATTTACTGAATTTTTGTTTAGTTTTTCTTTTGATTTTTTTTCATCACTTTTTCATTTAGGTTTTTTTTCTCACAGCCACTATGATATAACTGTAATGACTAATAGTAAATTGTACTGTAGGCAAAGCAAGAATTTGTGATTATTATAAGTTTATTGGAGAGATATGAATCCTCAAGTGTTTAAACCATTATTGATAAGGTATTGTGTAATATTGTGAAGGAAGTCGGAATGAATAATTTGTTATGTTAAAGTATATCTTTGTCATGTCGGTCTATGCCTTTGAGTTATTTTCTGATTTTCAGCTTTAAGTTTTTTTTTTTTATTTCAGCAGAGTTGAAATTTTTGAAGCTTTTTCTTTAGGTGATGTAATTTAATTTCTAGGTATACTCCAATGATAGGGAGGTAATTTTATTAGAGTTAATTCCTCCTTTTCTTTTTGGCTCATTAATCACCACAGTGAAGCAACAGTAGTATCGAACCAGTGTTAATTATAATATTAATTATTATGGGTTATTGCATTAAAAAAAACACAACGCAACCTTACCATCTAACTTATATTGCACTAACCACTAATGGCTAATGGCATATATTGTACTTAAATTTAACTGAAACCTACCTTAGTTAGTAAGATTTATTCCTACCTTGAATTAGTTAATTAGTAATTAATATATAAAGTTTTAAATAACCCCCCAACACAAATATTCGTTTTAACAGTTGCATAGATACGGAACTTATGTTCCAATAATTCTTCAACTCCTGTTGGTTGGATATGCTACTAAATTTGCAAAATGTCTTGTTTTCATGATTGTAGTTTTTCCTTTTAGTTTCTTGACAAAGGCTAGTTGTTCATTTTATAAGTTTGTTTTCAGAGTTCTGAGGCAGTGTTAAAACGTCGCATTGTACTGCAGGCAACACTTGAATAAATGCGTAATTCACTGGATGTGCGGTTTCTTTTTTGTGTGTGTTGTAGATGCCTTTAGCCCGCATCGATTACCTGTAAACATGTAAAAACCTTTTTTTGTGTTTATTACGAAGACCTCTTCTTTGGTGTTTTGAGTTACTTATATCTTAGAAGTCGCAAAATCTGTGACTTTTTGGTGCATAACGGCCACCAATGTTAGATTGTTTTATCCCCCTAAAAGGTTAGCCTTTATTGAAGTCTTCACAAGGTAAGAGAGTAATGCTTTATATTTGAAAAAATGGCGAATGAGAATATAGAAAAATTAAAATTAAATCGAAAAGGCATTGCGATCGGCTGTAACCAAAATCATTAATACGATAGATACAGACCTTGAAATTGAAGAAACTTTAGATTGAAAAAAAAAAACTCATGAAGAAATTGAAATAAACGTGACGCTCATTATCGGCTTAGGTCTAAGATTAAATCCATCAGTTCTATGCTTATAGCTGTTATTTTGAAAATTTTGCCAAGCGATCTTTCTTTAGAAATGATTCGAAACAAAATGTTTCTGGCCTACGTAGCACGGATATTCAGGAACTCTTAAATTTTCTCAAACAGAAATAATTAGCCAGTGAAAGAACATACCCAAACAAAACAAAACAAAACAAAACAAAATAGCCATAAATCCCAAAACACCAGACTTCCGGTCGACGAGAACTTCGTCACTGCGTACGAATTTATTGCAACGGTCGAAAATAGAGTTGACTCAAGGACAGATGTTTATTCTGCAAAAGCGAAAATACGGGTCTGAATTGTGCTTTCGATGTGGAAAAAAGAAAAGATATTTTGAAACAACAGGGAAGGTGCTTTCCCTCCGCTTAAAAGCTAACATCGAATTATGGAATGTACGAAAAACATCAGTTCGTAAATTTGCGGTTTTAAAAACACAGGTCCAACCATAACGTTATCTATACTAATAAAGGGACAGGGAGAAGTCAGATCACGTGACCGTAACTCATCCGGGCGTGCACCGATCCTCGAAAAAAAATGGCCGACAAATATACAGGAAAATCGGTGTATTTTTTTTCTCATGAAAGTACATAAATGTTACATATTTGGAAAGAGCTTCGGAAACTGATAATTTTTTCTGCGTACACTTACTCTGTTAATTCAATAGTTTTAGAGATATTTTCATTCTAAAATCACTCACTGCTGAGAAACCAAATCATCTTTTGCAGTGGTGCTGCCATCTGTCGGTAGCGACGGGAATGAAAATTGAAAAGAATTGATTTGATTTATTCACTTTGATTTAATACATTTGAGGGCTTTTTTTTCTTTTGTGGGGCCCGAAGTACATAAATATGTTACACGGATGGCTTGAGAGTAGCTAGGCGAAGCCCGGCTAGTAAATTTAATAATTCAAGAAAGAAAGAGAAAAAATCAGAGTTAAGAACACCACAAACAGAAACGAAAAATTGTATCGGCTGTTTCACACACAGGGAAAAATAGAATACTTCTTCAGACATGCTGCTTAAAAATTAAGAATAAAAGAAAAATAATTTCGCGACTCCTTCTAGATTGCGGAAGTATGAGGACCTTTTTGTGCCAAATTGTTGCTGACAAATTGAATTTACGTCTCATTAGGAAAGAAAGATTGACGGTGTTTACCTTTAGAAGAAACCAAATTTTTTAGATAGAAAAATTTGGTTTATAGAAAAATCCTCCAATAGAAAAAATTTACGGCGTTGTGAAAATCACACTAGAAAATAAAATCCCTAGAGTCCAAAATCGAAATATAAATTTTGGTGACAGATCAGATATGCAGTTCAGATATCCCTCCCCCTCCGGATTTAAATCAAATTACTGAAAATAAATATTTACAAAATGTAACCCTTTCAGACTCTACTGCATGCAAAGAAACAATTTCTCTGTTAGTGGGAGCAGATTACTATTATAATATTGTGTTAGGGAACATTAAACGAATAAATAAAGAATTAGTCCCATCCAGACAGTGTTTGGTTGGTGTTTGGCAAGGGAACGAAGTGTGAAAATCTTGCATTAACTGACTATGGAAATATTGGTGGATCGAGGAAAATTTAATCTCTGAACAGATTAAGAAATTTTGGGACTTAGAGATTTCACGGTCTCTTTAATTCGAGAGAGTATTTACAAATCCTTCTGAAAATGAAGTTATGAAACCAATTTGAACATGAAGTTGAATATGAAAAGAAACGATAACGCCGTCAAGCTTCCTGAAGCAAGACAACAACAGCTACTTGATAATCGAAAAATCACGGAAGGTAATTTCTAGGCTTAAGAAGGGAAGGCTTAAGAAGATAGAAGCTTAAGAGATAGAAGGCTTAAGAAGAGGTTTGTAGAAATCCCGATTTGTTCTTTGATATAGGGATATTTTGCGAAATTACTTGAAAGAAGGGATTATCGAACCTATTTTAATTGAAAATTAAAACAATGAATGTGCAATCTTCTATTTACCCCATAGAGAAGTTGTTAAGAGGGACCGTATTTCAGTAAATCGCGTATAGTAATTGACCCTCTTCTCATGACTCAACTCTCTCTCCCTTAAAATTGTTTTGTATATTGGCCCTAATTTGTATGAAGATATTTTTTAAAGTTTTGTCTCGATTAGGTTCATTCGGTGGCATTCACCGCAGATATGAACAAGACTTTTACAAATTGTATTTCATGAAAAAGATAGTGATGTCACACGTTTTTTGTTCACAGAAGATCCATTTAATGATTCCACTTCCCTTCAGATTTTCAGATTTTCGAGGGTTTTGTTCGGATTGAGCAGCAACCCATTTATATTGGCTGCGACCATTAAACATCACTCAAGAAAATTCGATAAGAATACCCTGAAACTGTTAAACTTTTGAGGGGGGGAAAACCTTTACGTCCCGATGACATAATTGGAAAGTCCTCCTTGTGTAGGAAAGGTTTCGATCTACAAGCACTTAGAATCGGTTAATATTTTCCAAGACGCGAGTATGCAGTTACATAATTCACACACGAATTGCAAGACAACTGCATGAGCTCTGGATAAAAAGTGGTGTTATCTCTGTAGTTCAAAACTTTTGAAGAAAGTTAGCTTCTAATACAGTTTAGTTTTATGGTGGAATAACTAAATGACACACTGTACTTTGACACCTCGAGATTCGACGAACTTTGTCACCAAAATATTGATACAAAAAGATGTTTTGCAAGTTCTGGCTCGAAATTTTTGATCCAATCGGTGTCCTAGACCGTGACAGTTAGAATAAAATTTCGGTCGTCAAGCTAGAGTGGGATGAATCGCTAACTGAAGATTTAAAGGTTGCTCTGGAGAAAGTTGGTGTGAAGAAGCCTTGTTATATAATTTTTCTGTTTCCGGTTTTGGGGGGGGGGGGGGGGGGGGACATTATTTCTCGGAAAATCCAGACATCAAGATTGGTAATCTTCAGCTACACATCCTTTTCCTGACCTCGGACATGAAGGTCATTTGGTACAGTTGCCTATTTTCGAATTGCAACCCCCGATATAGAAATTCGAACAGTATTTGTGGCCTCTTAGAACAGAATAGCCTCGTTAAAGAGTCTCACATTGCTCAGATTAGAACTATCGGCTGCATTGTTGTCATCAAAATTGTGCAGCAATATCTTAAAAGCCCTGAACATTGACATCATTGTTTTTACTGGACAGATTTTAAAATTACATATTTTTGGATAAGAGGGTCTCCCGAAAGGTTCAAACCTTTTGTTAAAAATCGGGTCGAAGAGATTCATGGATTATCTGATCCCTCCAACTGGCATCATTGTCCAAAAGCAACCAACCCAGCTGATCTCGTCTCAAGAGGGACAAAAGTTTCGAAACTCATTAACGACAAAATTTGGTTATTTGGACCAGAATGGTTGAGTTACCCCGAAGAATTTTGGCACAAGGCCTGAAAACGAAGAAGAAATATATGTGAATAAATTAGAATATAATAAGAAATCAAAAGAAATCCTCCAAAATGAATGCATAGTTGATGAATTAGAAAATCCCATAGATATCTGTAAATATAGTAATTTAGAGAAACTGTTAAGAGTTACAGCTTGGGTGAAGATATTTTTGATAAATCTTAAAAATTCCATTAAAAATCGTGGCCCTTTGATAGCTGAAGAAATGCAGTTGTGAAGAGTTTTGGATTCGAAACACGCAAAAAAAGTTCTTTAGTTCAGAAATTTCAAACTCGGAAAATGATCAAAAGATAAAACCTGATTCGTCTATTTATTCATTGGTACCATTTTTAGACTCCAATTAAATACTTAGGATCAAAGGCAGACTCACCGAATCGGACCTTTCCTTCGATGAAAAATAACCGATCCTCGTTTCTAAAACTTCGAGGTACACGGAATTGTTGGTGAAAACAGAACACGAAAAGGTAATGCATAGCGGTGTGTCCTTAACACTAAAAAGGATGAGGAAAAAATTTTGGCTTCCTTAAGGGACGGCAGTTAGTAAAGAAGATTATTGGCAAGTGCTTGATTTGCAGGAAGTATTTGGCAAAACCTGCTGACCAAATGACAGCCCCTTTACCCAAAGATCAAGTATTCCAAACACCTCCCTTTAACATTTGCGGCGTTGATTTCGCTAGATCGGTTCACGTAAAAAATGAAACAGGTACATTGAAATCTTACATAGCACTTTTCACTTACGCTGTCACCAGAGCGATACATTTAGAACTGGTGACAGCGATGTCGACTAAATGTTTTTTGCTGGCCTTTAGAAGATTTGTGGCCAGAAGAGGAAATTGTCCCATCGTATACTCTGACAATGCGAAAGCATTTAAAAGGGCCGGTAGAGAACTGCAAAACATTTCCGATATATTATTGAATTATAAGCTACGAGATTACCTTTCTTCATAGGGCATTACCTGGAAATTTATTGCGTAACAATACCCATGGTGGGGTGGGTTCCATGAGCGTTTAGTAAGGTCAGTGAAAAATCCGTTAAAAAAAGTACTAGGTCGTGCTTTATTGAATTTTGTAGAGTTATCTACTATTCTGACTGAAATAGAAGTGATTGTGAACATGAGACGACTGACGTACGTTAACAACTGTCTAAACGAACCCTCGCCTTTGACACCGCCTCATTTCTTAAACTTTGGGAGAAATGAAACTGAATTTCCAATAAACTTCGTAGAACTTGAAAATTCATCTAGAAAAGGATTAAGATGTATCAAACGCAACTTCTCAAGCAAATCTGGAAGAAATGGAAGATTCAGTACTTACTGAATTTAAAAACCACCTACCATTTTAAATCGCCTGAATCCTCTACGGGAAGAGATGGACATGTTCGGACTTGTTTGGTGAAAACCTCTAAGGGACTATTTAGAAAGCCCACACAACTTTTGTACCCACTCGAAGTGAACGTACTTTAGAACTTAGACTTTGTTCCAGCATTTATTTGATCAGAACAATTTTTGAACTTTTGAGTACTTAGTAATTTCTTTATTTAGTTGATTATTTTGTCTTATTTTATATTTTAGTAGATATTCAAGGACTTTTTTAATTTGTAAGAATTTGTAACAGTGAGTAATTGTAAGTATTTTCATCATTTTAGTTTTGATTGTTATTCTTCTTTATATAGTGAGTTTAAAATTTAGTTTGTTGATTTAACCTTTCTTAATTTTAAAACTGTAATTTCTAATTTGCATAATCATTTATAATGATTCATATTTTATTATTTGATTTCAATTTGACATTTATGTGTTTAACATTTAAAATTGAAATTCGATTAGCTGAACCACACTGTAGATTTGAAACTTTGATTGTTATGTAATGTTGAATACTTGAAAACTATTTGAAACTTGTAACATTTTGATGTTTGAAAATTTTGAAAAAAAAATGTGCGGTCGGGGGACCCCGTCAGGAATGAAGTTCCTTATGTTATTTTTTCAACTGTAAACGTGATTTAATATGTAGATTTTTATTGATTATATTAGTGTATTTTTAAAATAACAAAAATGAACAACTTCTCTTTTTGTATTATTATTAAAATAATGAAAGTGCACGCATATATTTTGATTGTATGTTCTGGAAAATATGAATAAACAATCTAAATATCCGTATTCAAACTTCACTACTTAGTATACTTCTTGCACTAATGGATTTTGGAGCAAGCATTTAAGTAAGGATGAATTATAAAGTTTGCTGTCGAAGGACTGATGCAAATATTTGAAGATGTAAAAATTCTTATGAGAGAGGAAAAAAGGCAGTTACGTCGCCAACATTGTCTATTTCATGAGTGTAATAGGACGTTTGGTCGTTGAACATCATCAGGTTCCTCTTATGGGGCTTCAATGATGAAAACTTGGACTTATTACTGCTGAGCTTCAATATTTATTGGTTGTTGAATTATGAAACTGACTATAGATTAATTCTTCACAGTTTGTATCATGGTCGATGATTAGTTTCTTTATTATTTTCGATTAATACCGTCGGTAATGAATCTTCTTTCGATGATAGAACTGAGTCAATTTCAGCACATTGCTTTTTTAATTTCAATTTATCTCTATATCTTTTAGCACGTTCAGCATTTTTTTTTCTAAAAAATTAATATAATTTTTTATTGTTATTAAGGTTGTTCGGACAATACCAAGCAAGTCAAAAAAATCTAATTTTTTTAATTAAAATTAAAAATTTTAATATATAAATTAATTATTTTTATTAAAATTAAACATTTTAATATATAAATTAATTATTTTGATTCAGATGTTACCTAGCATAATTTTTAATCGGATTTTATTTAATCACCAACAAAAATAAAATAATGACATAATATAAATCCCATGTGAATTAAAACAATAACAAACAAAAAATAAGTTTAAATGATATTTACTAGGCTTGGGTGATGTATCGATACATCTTGAAAAACCGGTGTGAATCCAACATCGTCACACCGGTTTCAAAATTTTCAAATCAGCGATACATCGTAACATCGCGATTTCCCGGTGTCATAAACCTAGCGGTGTACGCATACGTGCGATTTCCCGATGTCACACAAACGGTTCCGATATTTCTGTGTGCGCATGCGCGATGTTACGATGTCGCATCTCTTAGTCGACGATTTCCCGGTGTCCGATGTCTGTACGCATGCGCGATTTTATGATATCACATCGCTTAGCTTGAAGGGACGATTTTCCGGTTACATACCGTCAATACTTAGACTGACGACTTAAAGTACTTGCTACAAAATATTTGTCAATTCAAGGTTCAAGTGTACCTCCAGAGAGAGTATTCAGCACAGGCAGGAGTGTTATTACAAGGCAAAGAGCTGCATTGCTTCCAGAAAATGCAGAAATGCAGATATTCTTGGTTCAAAATAAATAATATTTGAAGGTTTAATTAGTTTAGTCTGTTGCAAAACAACAACCTGGTCTCATTTTTATGTATGAATCTATGTTTCTTTTTTAGGGAGGCACACTGCCACCTGCTGGCTACGTTCGTGGTTAACATCGCGATACATCGTCACATCGCGATGTTAGACTGACGATGTATCGCGATGTCAAAAATATAACAACACCCAGGCCTAATATTTACCCGTGTTTAGAATTGAGGTTATACAGATGACCGCACACAAGCTTGCTGCTCGGAATCACGATACTCGCACGAACAACACACACTACAACTGCAGTTTCTGTTTCTCGACGTTCCATTATAAAATTGCAATAATGACACAATATAAATCCCGTGTGAATTAAAACAATAACAAACAAAATTAACCAGCAGGCCCAAACACAAGAATACCATGCAATCACCCAATAAACCTGACATTACTGCCGAGGTCCGAACTCGGGAACTGTCACACTCTATGGCTGCTATCGGCTGGTGCTATCAGCTTGGTGCTATCGTCTTGGTCTGATAGCACACTGCCGTGGTGTTATCAGACCAAGCCGATAGCACCACACCATCCCGATGATGCAAAAACCGACTAAAAAAGAAAGAGAGGGAAAGTCGCCTGAAGGGGCATAACGCTTTTTCGTTACGTGGGCGATATTTCTGCCAGTTCACTCTACTGTAAGCCGCGTAAAGAACTTCTTTCCAAAAATGTGTATAAATAAAGAGTGAACTCGTGGAGTTCAGGTGGGGGGGGGGTGTAGCGATTGTTATTCGGGAACTTGTCGCCGACAGGATCGCGTTCGAGGCTTTCACTTTCTCCGCCAGATAGAGCTTTGTCTGTTGATGGATGGAAGCAGCCTATGCGCTGTTCACCTTGATACATGTTTGATTTAGAAATTATATGTTGCATAGATACGGAACTTATGTTCCAATATTCTTCAACTCCTGTAAATAAAACCTTTTTGTTGTGTTTAGTACTTAGACCTCTTCCTTGTGTTTGAGATTTTACTCAGATATCAGAAGTCGCAAAATCTGTAACACAACTAACTATAGTGTCTTTTTCACTAATATAAAGTCTAATTATAATGCCTTTTTGTAGGTCGATCAGATCCAGCATTTTGTTCATTAATTGCCCAGAGATCGTGGGGCGATGGATTTCGGGTCCCACCGGTAAGTATGGTATTCTCTAACTGATCAGAAGCAGCTTTAAACTGTAGGTCCCGATCAATCCAACCCGGAGAAGGCAAAAGATGACATGACCCGCTGCAGCCAGCTAATACTGGCAGACTCCTTTTACTTTTCGCCATTCTAGGTACTCCTGCCAAGGCAATTCTTAGGAATTTTTCCCTCATTTGTCCATCATACTGAAGCTTTTTTCTAACTTCAGATACCAACAATGTCCCACTTATGATATAAAATAACAAATATTGTAAATATGTTTGGATGCCGGCCAGCACCAATTATTAGACATATCCTCGACTATGAATAGAAAATCCCAAACTTCCCGTCCAGGTCAAACTACGAAGCTTAATATACCAGTACGCGATTGGAACATGATTAAAAGCTTATTTCTGTAGAAAACGTCGCCTTTGTTTAAAGTCAGCACCACTCGTCGTTATTATTCACCCGAATCATAAGTATGTTATTTCATGTCATGCTGTTATTCAAAGGTACATATCTCCATCGGATATTTCTATACTTGTATTCAAAGTAACCCCCTCACTGATAGCTAAGTGCATCAAGGATTCACATCTTGAAGGATCGTCAGCTATAAGTATTTTATATCCTTTTTCAAGGAAGTGGGAAAGAGAGTTTATTACACGTGTTCAAAGTGTTTTGACGGTATAAAAGATTTATGGGTTTGAAAACTAAGTTCTTGAAAAACCTATTTTGTTTATATTTAAGTTTTGTTGAAAATGCGATATTATGCTTTCAAAAGAAACAGAAATGCTCTTTCTCAATAAAAGAGATTTTTTTTTGCTTATGAGTTGGACCACCGTTAGTTATAATTAAAGAGGCAACTCCTCTAGGCATATTTTTCTCGAATTTCGGTAAGTGTCGACAGTAATACCTATTAATCCTTCCTGCAGGATCAACTGCCAGATAAAGATGGAGGATAAGGTCAATGGGACCCAAGACATATCTATCGCTCCAAATTTATCTCAAATTTATTTCGGATAATCTATTTTGGATAGAATTACTTCTCAACTCATCCTGTCATTTGCCTTGGAGTTTTCTGAGGCTGAAAAAGGGCAACTTTCTAGCTCAAAGAAAATATGGCGGGAAAGATATAGAAGATCTAGATACTTATCAAACTTATAAGTTTCAAGTTGAAAAAAAGAAAAAAACCTACTCACCAATTCTAAACCCTTTCATTCCCCATCCTGACAGAATCATCACCATACTTCAAATTTAGAGTAAAATTTTCCTTGAAAATCAGTGCTGTTGCACTTACACACGTAACAGTACAGGAAATAGGGAGAATTGCCCCAAGAAAAAAATTATACCGTCAATCCAGTAATGGTGTATACCAAATTAAACGTCATTTCGTTTTCATACCAGTGATGTTAAATTTATAGGGCTTGTGGCGGCCCAGTGGTACAGCGCGCTGGTTCTCGGTGCTGAGGGTGCTCGGATCGAATCCTGGCGTCGCGCCACGAAAACTGCCTCCGTTTGTGTCGTCCCTTCATAGGGGGTAACGCTGTCCGCCTATATGGTGCCCCCACAATAAAATGGGCTGTAAAATTACGGCGTACTTTAGGCGAATGTTTGACGACAAGTGCCTCCGCATTGAAAAAAAATGTTTTAATGCAACCCTTTATGACCAACACTAGGCAACTCTCTTAGGGGGGACATTGCAAAGTAAATTTCATTCTATTAATAATTAATGTTTGATAATGCTTCAAGCCGTTCAAAAAATCAACAATATTGAAAAAAAATGTCCAAACTCATTTCTAGCCTCCTACCTCACCGTTATTGTTAGCTCAGGATCCTTATCGCTTCTTGAAGGGAATACTAATTGCGACTTACTCTCTGAAAACAGTTTGATGGAAAAATAACACTAATATGCAAGGTTTTGTTGTTTTGAAATGAATAGGTGTATCTGATTGGATTTTTTGCGCAGATTCCGAGAATGACCTTCAAAATTCCATATCACGTCGCGTTTTTTCACAAATGACGGAAATGTAAAAATAAAAAACGGTATTTTGTTATGACCAGGCCCTATTTTCCATTAGGCCCAGTAGGCCTGGACCTAGGGGCTCCCGAATGTTGGGGGGGGGGGCCAAAAAAAAACTTTTATTTTAAAAGAAAAAAAAAGAAAAAATTCCCAATTCAATTTTTTTTAATTTTACCTTTTTTATAGCAATTTTTTTATATACCCTTTCAAATTTGATTTGTTGGTTCATCATATGTACAGTTATATGTATAGTTCATCATATGTATGTTATAGTGTGTATAAGGGATTAATAAGTTTTTCTGGTTGCATTGCATTGGTGTTTTAATGATGAAGTTAATATGTTGTATTGCTTTTTTCTTATTTGATAATGTTCTAGGCTTCTACGCTTCAAATAGCCAATTCTTGGTAAAATGGTATTTTCAGAATGATTCATGATTATTATTTTTTTGTGTCAATTTTGGAAATTTTACGCCCACATCAGTGTTAGGGCGCCCCATCCCGAGTTGTGCCTATAGTCAAGAATTTTCTAAATCGGACCCTGGTTATGACATCGTTATAGGACAACGTTCGTAACTCGTGAAAATGTTCTCTGGAGGGGCAGAATGATTGTTTAAGGAATAGATAAACATCAATATCTAGCTGTTAATGGAAATGCAACTGTTTTATCTGAGGCAGATCGTGGTACAATAGTCAGTGCAAAGAAGGGACTGCTCCCGTTCGGTTGTTTCTTCGTGGCTTGTGCAATGGCTTCACGTGGTTGTATAAATCATCGATACATATTTTGCTACATATGTGGCTGTTATACGACAGAAAAAAAACAGAGGCAAAATATTACACCTTTCGCGAAAAATGCTTATTTTCAATACTTCGGCATTAAACTGGCAAGAATGGGCTCCTCACAAAGTGTGTCATGTATGTGTGGAGGGGTTGCGGAACTGGAAAAGTGAAAAAAGGGGATCAATGCCGTTCGGTGTACCCATGGTGTGGCGTGAGCCAAAATATCACAGTGATGACTGCTACTTCTGCACAGTGAATATCGTGGGCCATACCAGAATCAATAAGCATAACATTGTGTATCCCAATATCCTATCTGCCATAATGCAAGTGCCCCATAGTGAATCCATCCCTGTGCCATCCCCGTCCAATATGAAGCCCCCAATAGACACCAATTCAGACGATGTTACAAGTGAGATGTACAAACCGGACAGCATGGAGGTCGAAACCCCAGTGCCATTTACACGGCATGAACTGAATGATGTGGTTCGCGATGTGAATTTACCTAAAGACGCAGCAGAGCTTGTGCCCTAATACGAGATTCCCCTTGTATAGACACTGAGAAGCAGAATTAGTTCCGTTTTTTACTGAGGAAGGCGGTTTGGTACATTGTCGAGACATTCCGGCAGTCATGAAATACTTCAACATCAATTACAATTTAGGACAGTGGAGGTTGTTCATAGATGCCAGCAAATCCAGTTTAAAAGGCGTTTTATTACACAATACTAACAACCATCCATCCATTCCAGTAGCACATTCTGTGACTTTGAAAGAGACATACAAGAATCTAAAACTACTGCTGGAAAGTGTGCTGTACAAATTTCATAAATGGTCTTTGTGAGGGGATTTCAAGGTGATTGGAATATTGCACGGCCAACAAGGAGGCTACTCAAAATTTCCTTGCTATTTGTGTCAATGGGACTCCAGAGCAAGGACGGAACATTGGGTTCGGCAAAAGTGGCCAGTCAGAAGTACATTCCCACCTGGCGAAAAAAACATTGTTTCAATTCCACTGGTTGATCCCTCGAAAATACTGTTGCCACCTTTACACATCAAACTTGGCTTAATGAAGCAATTCGTGACAGCTTTAAGTAGGGACAGTAAATGCTTTCAGTATCTGGGTGGTAAGTTTGCATCAATCACGACTGAAAAAATTTAACGTGGCAATTTTGTAGGCCCTCATATACGAAAATTAATGGCAGACAACAAATTCGAGGAAACCATGTGTGAGTGCGAATTGCGAGCATGGACTGCATTCAGAAATGTGGTATACAACTTTTTGGGGAGCACGAAGGCTTCAAATTACACTACTTTAGTTTAGGAGCTGCTGGAATCTTATAAACTGCTTAGTTGCAATATGAGCGTCAAAGTTCACTTTCTTCATGCTCATCTCAATTACATTCCTAACAATCTTGGTGATTTTTCGGAAGAACATGGCGAGCGCTTCCATCAGGATATTAAAGTGATGTAAAAGAACTACCAAGGAAAGTGGATTGTACATATGATGTCCGACTATTGTTGGATGTTTAACAGAGAATGTTCGGACGCACACCGAAGACAATGCAAATAAATAAGTTTGAAGGAGAGCCTAGTGGTCAATGTTAGGTATGTTTGCTTTTGAATACGTATTGATGTTAATCTGCTCCTTAAGCAATCATTCCGCCCCTCCATAGAACATTTTCACACGTTACAAACGTTGCCATATAGCAATGTCATTAAAAAATAACTTTTTTTTTAAATTTCACATTTCCATCATTTATGACAAAACCTGACGTGATACGGAATTTTGTAGGCCATTTTCGGAATTTGCGCAAAAAACTCCATTCAGATATACATATTCATTTCAAAACAACAAAAAAAAGTTTAAAAATTGCAGATCAGTGTAATCCGTTTGTTTTCAGTCATAAGATGAAAACAATAAACCACTCACGAAAGTATCAGCTTCAAGGTGTAAGAATGCAAAATAATATTCTAGATGAAAGAAAAGAACTACGTTACAAAAGTATATTGTAATGGTTTAAATAGAGGGGATTGTCAGGGCCCCAAAATGTGATCGTATAAAATATGGTCAATGGACTAATTGGAATAATTAATTGCAGTACCTAAGTACAGCCCAATTAAAAGATCCATTATTTACCCAAAATAACAAACAAAAATGACACATTGCGTTGTGATTAGAATATAACATGGCAATTCTGATTGAACTTAATAGACGGATTTATTAGAAGAACACATATACAGTCAATACAATACATCTCAACTGAACTTGACCAAATAACTTTGACTCGACTAAGATTTTATGCACACACTTAAATGCATACAAATATACAGGGTGTCCCAGTTAAAAGTTTCAGAACTTCACCCTTCGAGGGATAGGGTGCATCCTGACGATTCGAAATCATATAGCAATGTTGGGTCGGAAATGCTTTCCTGAAGCGGTGATGTACACAGAAAATCATAAAGAAAGAGACCGTAAGTGAATAATCGTTTTAATAATAAATGTACAAAAACAAAAGGTACAGGAGTCAAAGTAAATGTTCGAAGTTTTTTCCACCGACTGCAATGCAGACCTCACATCTCCGGCGCATGGAATTCCGAACATTCTGGAAAAATCCAGGCTCATCTCGATTTCGACGGCCGCTGCTGCGATTCTTGCAACCACCTCCTCAGCATTGTCAACGGGGGTGTCATAAACCCGTGTTTTCATATGTCCCCATTGTGGTGATGATTACGAAGAGATTTACGTAAGTTAGTGCTTACACCACTAGCACTTTTTCGCTAACCCAGGTTCAAAGGAAACAAATACTTTAGCCTTGGTTGCCTCTGCACAATATATGTCCTTAGAGTGAATAAATATGACAGACACTATCAAATACTATCACATACATTTAATAAAGAAAAATATTACATTTCATTACAGATCAAATAATAAGGATGAACACATCATATTACACATTAGTTCACATCACAAAAACATATAAATTTACCCTAAAGGAAGGACTCTACTTGGTGTAAAAAAAATTTAGAAAAGGTAATTATGATATATAAAAAAAAGAAGAAGAACGTCACCCGTTTCACAAAATTTCGCGCGGTGAAGGAGTTCGGTTGAAGGGCCTAAATTGTAGTCTCCAGGCTTCCGTTCGATTCTATACTCCTAAGTCGTGAGGAAGAATGCGACTCCGGGATCAGAATTGTAGGCAATTCATGGGACACATCTGATGAATTCACGCAGTGAAGGAGCTAGGTTGAATGGCTAAGAAGGGCAGCGCTCCAGCTTCCGGCAGGGATTGCACTCCTGTGTCGTACAAAATGTCGGCTACTGGATCAGAGGTTCTCTTGTTTCCGGGAACCCTTCTCCTCGGAGAACAAGCCGAGTATCCTCGCAGAGTTCACTCCAGCCAGAGAGAGAAACTTTCCCCGACCTCCACGCTCACGCATTCACTCGATACTGCCGCACTCCCGCCAAAACCTGTCTGGTGGCTCAGAGTCCACGCTGCAGCGCCGTCTTTCATTGGACCAAGAAGTGGTCATTCAAGCCTAAGTCCGACCCTTCTCCCCCAACACTTCAAGAAAAGGAAAAACGTGGCGGACATTTCGAACAAAATGACGAATTCGCCATTTAGCCAAAAAAAATAAAAGGGGGGATCGTAAAACACAAAAAATAAACTATTAATTAATACTGAGTTAGCTTTTAAGTGAGATGATGATAAATTTCTATGACATTACTATTATTTGGTTTAGTTAGTAAAACTTATGGAATGGTGAAAAAAAAGAAAAGTCGTTATTCGACAGTTAGAACAATCATCACGACACCATAAATAAAAATCAAGACATGATAGATCTGGTGACCGAGCAGGCCAACGCACGAAACCACCACGTCTGATCCACTGTTGGCCAAATCTGACGTCTAAGTAGTTACGGCGGCTGCCTCACTACAATCTGCAGCCCCGTACACCAAATGCATGTCGGCTAACTCTGCTTTCGTATAATTAGCTATCCTACTAACTCTGAGTCCTTGTGCGGAATGTCGATTCCCTGCACGAATGCTCGGAACTTTCCCGCAACGCCATCTACCGCTTCAGGAAAGCATTTCGGACCCCCCCCCCATTGCTGTATGATTTCGAGTCGTCAGGATGCACCCTACCCCTCGTAGAAGTTCTGAAACGTTTAACTGGGACACCCTGTATTATAAACTACACTGGTTATCAAACATTAAGTAAAAGTCACAAAAATAGCGATTACTCAAAAAGTTACGCATAGAATTTAATGAAACTTATACATATTATACAACACATAGAAAGGTATAAAATAGCATAAAAAGAAATCGCCAGACAATTATGGTGTTATAGAAACTAGCATATGTATACAATGAACAAATCGGATGTGTCAGTTTCGTATAGGAAAAGTACCTTTAATATGGCGTATGACCCCCCCCCCGAGAAGCAATACAGCACAAACAGCCATAAGTGATGCTGTCAATTATGCGGTCTATGCGTTCGGTAGGAAGAGAGAGCCATTGCTCTTGCAAAGCAGTTCAAAGCGTGGCTAGGGTCCTAGGAGGAGAATTGAGAGCAGCTATACGTCGTCATAAAGCGCACCAAACATGCTCGATAAGATTCAGGTACGGTGATCGAGATGGCCATTCCATGCGCTGAATTGTTTCCTGATCAATATAAGCATCCACGATGCGAGCCCTGTGCGGTCTCGCGTTATCGTCCTGTAGCACGAAAGCATGACCTATTGCCCCGGCATAAGGGCGCACACAAGCATCAAGGATGTCATCTCTATAGGCATGAGCATTCACATTTCCAAGGGGAAAGACATGGAGGTCTGTGTGTCCACCCAAAGAGATACCACCCCCAAACACAGACACTGCCTGATCCGTATGCATCTCTTTCACGAATGTGTGATCAATGAAAACGAGTTCCAGGTTTTCCCCAAATCAATATACTCCTACTATCACTTTGGAGGCTAAACCTGGACTCATCCGTAAAGAAAACAGCCCTCCATTGATCACGAGTTCATTGGACATGTTGACGTGCCCACTGCAAACGTTCTCGCCTATGGCGTGACGTGAGCGGGACGAAAATGGCTGGTCGCCTCGCAAAAAGACCACCTACGTGAAGCATTCTACGCACGGTTGACGATACCAACCTTCCGGAGCTTGCAGCGAGGGAGGATCTGAATTCAGATGGAGTTGCGGTTCTATTCCTTAATGCGCATAATGACAAATATCGGTCATCGGCACTCGTCGTAGAGTATGGCCGTCCTTGGCTGAACCTCCTGGATGCCGAATCCGTGGTTAGAAATTGTTGCCAAAGTCTATGAACCACAGACGGACTCACATTTAGCCATCTGGCCACTTCTGTCTGACTTTGTCCTGCCTCTAGTCTCCCAATGTCTCGACATCGCAGTTCTTCGGTCACATGATGCCTGGCGGTCATTGTTACAATTTGGCTATGTCAGATGTCTAATCTCAGCCTCGCAGCGACAACTGCCGTCTTGCTCTTAGACATGCACTTTTATACTCCTCGCAAATGACGTATTCCGACTGCAGCGCCACTATTTTGCATAATGTAGTACTGTTCAGCACCTTTTACTTAACAACATATTCAAATTTTAAACAGATTGGCCTAGTTTTGAACGTGTTATCCCTCTTTTTGTGATTTTGCCTTAATTTTTGATAACTAGTGTAATTCATCATCCAATTTCTCTCTTACAAAATGGCGACTACGATTATTGTAGAATTTATTAGATCTTTAAATTATTAATCTCTTTTTACCTAATTAAATATTATCATGAGGCAGTAAAGCAATGCATATACAGTGACCAAAAATGAATATAAGAAATACCTTATAATGGGAGCCACGTCGCATCAGTCATTACCCATCAGGTAGGCCCGGAATTCGTCTTTGTAATACAGTTCATTTGTTGAGGCACTCTCGTATACACATTCAACTCTTTCGGTGGCTATCTGGGCTTAGTAGGGGTGTCACAGTTCGTCAGTCTTTGTCCGGCGATTACCTTCGTTGACAGATGTGGTCAGACGGTGTCTTTCAGTCATTCATCTGGGGCATGGCTAATACACCTGCAGCAAACTTCTTTTCTCGTCGTCTCCTTGATTCTCGGCGACGTGAGGGGTCGTTCACTCCGGTTGGGGAAGTCAGGCTCTGGCCATCTACGGTGATAATCATCAGCGCTCGAACTGTCATTGTTTCTTGACCCTCTTATTTCATACCAGTTAGTAGCCGTCACTATCGGTCAGCTTAGACTCTGTGATTGCTCCTAGTCATATCTAGTTCATGGCAGCTCAGATTTTCATCTGGTGGTCAGCTCTGCATCTGGAGTCTCTGTTCTATGTAAATCTACTAATTCTATTGTACAATTTCTCACTGGCTTCACCTTCTTCTTATTTCTTACTGGCCCCTATATTTTCTTTTGATTTTATTGGCTCCTACTCATCTTTCTAGATCATTCTATTACCCTCCTTCTCTGAGGGCGTGGCTCCTATCTTCATTACCACACTTCCTACTTTTCCTATGGTATCCACGATCGAACTTACATCTGTTTTCCGTTCTTCTCATTACTGCTAAATTACTTTTCCATTCACAGTTCCCTTCTTCTTTCATCTCTGAGCCAAACTACCACTTCACCACATCTGTTTCCCTTTTTCCCATCCTGCTGGTTCACTTAATCGTTGCTTCTTAGCCCTATTCTTTTTTCATCTCGTTAACTATTGTCTTTATATTGGCTACCTCTACCTGTGCCGCTTCCTGTTCTCATCCATTATGTGCCTTTTGCGGTTTCTTGTGCTATTCCCCGTATATTTTATTTATCCTGCCATGAATTTTTCTCCATTTTTCTCCATTTTACCTCGTTTCTATGGCCCTTTTATTTTAATCCATACCTTCGTTTAATGTCGACAAAATACTCTGCGACATATATCAAATAATTTTAACAAAAGAACGGAACTTACACTCGTATGCAAAAAAAAAAACGACGCACCAAGAAGGAGTTATCCGAATGGGACGAAAATCGGTAGATGTGATGTACATGTACGTAAAAACGAATGATTACAATTTGAGAAAAATTGGAGGATCTATTCAAGAGAAAGAGCTTCACAAAGTGAAAAAGTCACTGACGCGTTGGTCCAACTGTGGCCCTTATGCAAGCAGTTATTCGGCTTGACATTGATTGATAGAGGTGGCGGATGTCCTCCTGCAGGATATCGGGCCAAATTCTGTCCAATTGGCGTGTTAGATCGTCGAAATACCGAGCTGGTTGGAGGGCCCTGCCCGTAATGCTCCAAACGTGCTCAGTGGGGGAGATATCCGGCGACCTTGCTGGCCAAGGTAGCGTTGGGCAAGCACGAAGACAATCAGTGGAAACTCTCGGTGTGTGCGGGCGGACATTATCTAGCTGAAATGTAATACCAGGATGGCATTCTTATACTTGAAAAACTATTTGAAACTTGTAACATTTTGATGTTTGAAAATTTTAAAAAAGAAAATGTGTATAAATAAAGACTGAACTGTAAGCGTGATATGAAGGGGAACGCAATGGGGCGTAGAATATCGTCGACGTACTTTTGGGCTGTAAGGGTGCCGCGGAGGACAACCAAAGGGGTCCTGCTATGAAATGAAATGGAACCCCAGACCACTCCTGATTGTCGGCCCGTATGGCGGAAGACAGTCAGGTTGGTATCCCATCGCTGTCCCGGGCCTCTCCAGAAATGTATTCTCTGGTCATCGGAGCTCAATTCGAAGCGGGACTCATCACTGAATACAATTCTACTCCAGTTAGTGACATTGCAAGTTGAATGTGCCCGACACCACTGCAAATGGGCTTGTCGATGTACAGACGTCAATGGTAGTCTGTGAAAGGGACGCCGTGAGTTCAATCTGTTTCTCTGAACCGCCTATCAATGGTCCTTACGGTCACTGAAGCACCAGTTCCACGTACGATCGATGATAATGATGAATCTGGGGCTGTGTGTGCTGCTCTGACGATTGCTCGATCCTCACATTCTGTCGTTTCTCTAGGCCGACCGCTTCCTTCTTGACGCTGTGTTCGGCGATGGTTCACCCATTCCTGCCAACGTCGTCCAATAGTGGCATCGTGCCTATCCAAATGTCGAGCGATTCGCCGATTAGACCAACCGTCTTCTTTGAGTCCAAATGCACGTCCTCTCTCAAATCCTGACATCTGCGCATATTGTTCGCGCACCTGTATGCGAGGCTTAGTTACTGTCTATCTGAGTACACGGAATGAAATTCGCAAAGAATTTATGACCCGGAAATGAAATTTCTCCTCTTTAATATCCTGCCAGTTGCGCAGTTAAGATGCGCTGCAGCGTCACATGTTCATTCATTGACCGCCAAACTTTAAAATTTTGCATTTTCCGTCCAAACCAGTATGCATATCAATTTGTGTCCAATTTGTATTACCCCTTTGTGCATCTTTTTTTTTGTTTGTTTTTTGTCTAAGTGTGTATTTTATATCACTCAATTTCGATTACTATGTGATGTGCCTTATATAAGTCATTTTATTTTTTTTTAATTGTGGCCACATTAGTCTGTCAAAAAATATGTCGGGATATTTTTTCAGTATTTTATTATTATAAAAACTCTCCTGAAGTCCAGAGTCTTTCGCAGCCTATGAATATTCATTCGGAAATTAAGTTCATTAGTCGAGGATTTTCAGCACTCACGTATGTAGAATTTTAAAAATTTTCAAAAGAAAGTTTAGAAAAATGAGACTCTAAGCTATAAGTTGATAATGATGGTATAAGTAATACCAAAAAATATTCCAGAGAATTTAACTTTTTGGTCGATTTTTGGATTCATTTATTCCGATTTCTTCTCTAAATATGTTCCAACATTGTCTTATATATCAAATACACTGCTGGCCACTGTAAATGCAACACCCTGAAGGAAACATGCAAATAACATGAAATTTACAACATGCATTAGCGGAGGTGAGATATGCAAATGATTAGAATTTCAGCGCAGACGCACATCACGCGCGCCTGTGGCGCCACTTCAAAGCGCTATTTAAGGCTTGGAGATTTCGACGATTTCAAGTTCGGCAATTGTGTTTTTCTTGTGTTTTTTCAAAAAAACGATCAATTATGCCTCGTCGAAAACAGCGATCATCTTTTGATCAAGTATCAGAGTTCGACAGAGGAAGGATAGTGGCCTACCGAGATTGTGGATTATCTTTCAGGGAAATCGGTAGTCGTGTTGGACGAAACCAAACAACTGTAATGCGGATATGTGATCGTTGGATGCAGGAGGGTACGACGGACCGGCGTGTTCGATCGCATCCGCCTCAGCGCACCACTTCACGTGATGACAGGCAAATTGTACGCATGGCAGTGACGGATCGCTCAGTCACATCACGAACCATAGCACAGCACATGCAGTCTGTAACGCATCATCCAGTGTCTGCGCGTACCATTCGACGCCGTTTACAGCAGAGTTGTCTGTCCGCAAGACGTCCATTGCTTTGTCTACCCTTGACGCAGAACCACAGACGTCTCCGCCGCCAGTGGTGCGATGACAGAAGGATGTGGACGGCAGAATGGAATGAAATTGTCTTTACTGACGAGTCACGCTTCTGTCTGCAACACCACGATGGTCGCATTCGAGTCTGGAGACACCGTGAAGAAAGGATTCTGAACAGCTCTGTTATGCACCGCCACACTGGTCCTGCACCGGGTATTATGGTATGGGGCGGTATTGAATATCACTCTCGCACACCTCTATTACGCATTGCCGGTACTTTAAACAGCCAGCGATACATCTCCGAGGTGTTGAGCCAGTTGTCCTTCCTTACCTTCAGGGCTTGCCCACAGCCATATTTCAACAGGATAATGCGCGACCACACGTGGCACGCATTGTCCAACGGTTCTTCGTCAATCGCCAGATTGAATTGCTTCCCTGGCCGCCTCGCTCTCCGGATCTTTCGGCGATAGAAAACATGTGGTCCATGGTTGCTCTACGATTGACTCAGATTCCATCCCCAGCTGCCACAGCAGATCAACTTTGGCAACTTGTGGAAGCTGCTTGGTCTGCTGTACCCTAAGAACTCATCCAAAGTATCTTTTAATCAATGCCGAGGCGTGTGGCAGCGATGATCTCCAACAATGGCGGCTACTCTGGCTACTGATTTTGGCAGGAACCACACTTCACAGAAGTCTATAAATTTAATCATTTGATACTTGGTCAACATGTTATCTACAAAATAAAGTTTGTGTGATATCTCTTGTCTTCCTTGGTGTTGCAATTTGGGTGACCAGCAGTGTAGTATAAAAGAATTATATGCTATGTATAATGTGCATTTATATAGAATTTATTACGCAACCTAAAAGGAGTGTAGAAAGTTTTCTAAAACATGTAAATAAATCTTCTTTATTGCAAATTTGTAGTAACATTTTTTTGACGAATCGCGTAATTCTTTGTAATACCAAGGGATTTACGACTCATATTTTTCTCTTTATTTTTAATACTGACAATATTTTAAAAGCTATTGTATCAGTTGAAAAGGCAGAAAAAAAATAAGTATTAACACATTTCAATAAAATGATATTATACTTGGACCATTAACACTGTTGTGAGATATATATATATATATGTGTCTGACTTGCTCTTTACGCCCATATCTTATATTAGTCCGGTCCCAGTTTACCAAGTTACTCCTTATTGCAGTCGGCTCCCAAATAAATCCTCCTTCATCTTCACAATGCAGTCATCGTGGCTCGAGTGGGAAATAAAACAGGTTCTTGTTCTTTAATTACGGCTATTATTCATTCAAAAAGTCTCCGGCTCCATAATTAATCCTATTGACTTTCACTAATTTCCATAATACCTAAACTTCTATAATTTTGAACGTCGAAGCCTACATTGTCTCTAAAGTTAATTCCTTTGTCTCAACCTTAGCTAATTCTTTTCTCCGATGTTCTCGAACATTCCTGTGACGTATGCACCGGAGATGACTGTGTGACCCCCCCCCCCAGTCTGATTCTATTAATAGCTCAATGCCATTCTTTTCGCTACTTCCTTATTCATTTTCGCGATTTCAACTCTGATTAATCTGGTGTTTAATGTTTTAATTCCTCCCTTTATTTTCTCTAGAAAAACCCCTTTTTAGACCCCTTACGGTTTGCCGTCCATAAAATCCTTCATATATATATATATATATATACACTGAAGTGCCACTGAATTAGGGATAGCAAAGCCTATGCAAATTGTGTAGCGCTGCGCTTCATGTATACGCAAGTGAGGGCGCTGTGGTAACTGCATATATATAGCGCGTACTGTGGTTGTTCTGAATTAGTTGTTGGAATTGCCAGCATGGGTAAACTGCCTGATTTAGACGCCTTCGATCGCGAACAAATCGTAGGTGCGCGAAGCATGGGCCATTCAATTTCCGAAATCGTCAGACAGCTAGGATTTTTAAGGTCGACAGTGTCAAGAGTATACCAAGAATACATGGATGGTGGAAAAAAACTAGCGATCGGTCAAACTTCAAAGGACAATTAGCCTTGACAGTGCGTGGTGAGAGACGGATCAGGCGCATTGTACGTAGCCAGCGAAGCCAAACATTAGCTCAAATTACAACCCAGTTTAATGACGGTGCCAGTCGTACAGTCAGTAAACGGACTGTGCAACGCTCGCTTCACCGTATGGGTTTCGGGAGCCGTCGACCAACGAGATTACCATTGTTCTATACTCGCCATCGGGCTGCACATCTTGCCTGGGCAAGAGAGCACAGAGACTGGAGTGTAGAGGACTGGAAACGAGTAGCATGGAGTGATGAGTCTCGATTCCGACTACTTAACGCCGACGGGAGGCTGAGAATATGGCGTCAGGCTCATGAAGCCATGGATCCTGCATGCCTGGCTGGAACTGTACAAGGGCATGGTGGCTCAATCATAGTCAGGGGTGTTTTTTCGTGCACAGTTTGGGATCTTTGGTGCGTGTACCAACCTCCCTCAATGCAATTCGGTACGTAGAGTTGCTGGGTGATCACCTCCATCCGTTTATGCTGTTCTGTTATCCGCATGGTAATGTAGTTTTCTAGCAAGACAACTGTACCTCTCACAAGTCCCGGTTGGCTACTGGCTGGTTGGATGAGCATTCCTCATCTAACCTCTGTTATGAATTGGCCACCTAGAAGCCCAGACTTAAATCCTATTGAGCATCTTTGGGATGTTTTGGAACAAGGCGTGAAAGGCCATCACACAGCACCAAAGAACCTTACTGAATTATGGACAGCTTTAGCCAATATTTGGCAAGCCATTCCCGTGTAACGTTTCCAGAAACTTGTTGAATCTATGCCTCGTCGTGTGGTAGCCGTTATCAAGGCCAGAGGAGGCCTAACTCGTTACTAGGTAGGTATCCCTAATTCAGTGGCACTGCAGTGTATATATATATATGTATAGAGAGAGAGAGAGAGAGAGAGAGAGAGAGAGAGAGAGAGAGATGTTCCCACCCATATTTTGTTACACCCCCTTAATTTCTAAACGGTGACAGCTTAGCCATAAAGTTGGTGTCTAAGTATAGTAAAAAGGCTATGCGATAACACAACTTACAACTATCTCTATCAGCAAAATTTGGAATTAGCGTTTGTATCTCAAAAACGGTACGAGATACGGGAAAAAAGTCAATTACAAAGTTGTTCAGCATCATCGATTTAGTAAAAAAAGATACCTTGCTCACATTAATACTCAAAACAGAATGTAAAAAATGAACATTTGTTGGGTCCGGATTTTTAACACTATGGCGTCGTTAAACGCGAAGCTCGGATAGACCACCTCACGGACTAAATAATCTAGTCCAGAGTGCAAATGTGTATATTGGCTAATGGAGTGCATTTTCAGTAACATAAATAAATGAACCTGAAGGTATAGAAGTGTCTCAGTTTCTTTCTGCCACTCTTTATGACATGACAATTTTCTACATTCTGTTTTAAGTATTTATATGCGCAAGGTTTCTTTTCTTATTAAATCGATGATGCTGAACAATTTTGTAATTGACTTTTTTCCCGTATCTCATACCGTTTTTGAGATAAAAAGCTAATTCCAAAATTTGCCGATAGATGGCGTTGTAAGTTGTCTCATAGAGTGGCGCATAGTCTTTTTACCATACCTAGACACCAACTTTATGGCCTAAGCTATCACCGTTTAGAAGTTAAGGGGTGTGAAACGGATATAGGTGGGAACCCTGTATATAATATAATATAAATATATATATAGTGGAATCTCGATCGATCGTTTTCGGATCCATCGTTTTTCCGTATGTGTCGTTCATTTTATCCAGTCCCAACTATCATATTGCTTTGTTATGTTTCCGCATCTATCGTTTTCCCTCATTTATCGTTCATTTCAATCAGTCCCTTGAAACACAATAGATCGAGATTCCACTGTATATATGTAATGAATTTTCACGGAGTAACGATAAAATATCAAACCGGTGATCTCCTAGCGATCAGGATATTCGAGGATTTTCCGAGTAGTCGTGGAGAGCTGCTGATTGGCGTAGGGATGAAGTTCAGGCGAGAAAACATAATACTCCGCATAGCTGGTTACACAGTTCTTTATTTAAGTAATATTCTACTAGCTCAAGTACACTATTTAAGTTCCATTTATAATAGCTATAGGACTTTATGCATAGGAAATATCGTCCTGGGGTTGTCGGAAAAGCACATAGCAATATAAAACCCGCATCGCAAAAATCGCATGTTTGTCAGACCAGAGCGAAACACAAAAAGACGCGCGAAAGCTCTAGTTCAATGCCCTTGAGTCGGGCGGGTTGAACTGTAATTGGTTTAAACGAGACACCTGACCCAAGCATGTCACATGGGGGATCGTTCGTCATGATTCTAGAACATGTGTTGTTATATAATTTGTAGGCGCGTGGCTTGTTTAAGGGGAAACTAATAGATTACTTTGGTTATTTCTAGGTCAAATTTAAATGGGGATAATGTTCTGTTGCAATAAGACAAAAGTTAGTGAAGGGAAACGTTATTGTTTTATATATATATATATATATATATATATATATATATATATATATATATATGTATGTATATTATATTAACAGGGTGTCCCAAAACGACCGCATAAACTCTGCACAGCTAGATTCCTCGTTGGGAGTACATAAAAACTGTCCAAAGAAGCGTTCCTGTACGATCCATAGTTTACGAGAAAAATACGAAAAACAAAGTATGACGTCACTGCCAGTGCAAGAAAAAAAAATTTATTGAACCTATCAACAGCATGCACAATTTAAAGCAGATGTTCAAAGTGTCTGCCGTGCATGTCGAGGCAAGCTTGAGCACGCCGTGGAATGGCTGTCATCACACGTTGCAGCATCGCGGGGTCCACCGAAGTACAAGCAGCATGCAGACGAGCAATTAAGTCCATTTGTGTTGTCACTACGTCAAGATACACCAGTTCCTTGAGATGGCCCCATAGGAAAAAATCCAATGGTGTAAGATCTGGCGAACGTGGCGGCCATAGAACTGGACCCCCACGTCCGATCCAGCGGCCGGGGTATGCCATATCCAGCCAACCACGTACAGGAGCACAGAAATGCGCCGGAGCCCCATCATGCTGGAACCAAAGTCCCTGTATTTCCGCAAATGGTATGTCATCGAGGAACTCGGTTAAGACCTCATTGAGAAACACCAAGTACGACTGTCCCGAGAGCCGTTCAGGCAACAGATATGGTCCAAGCAGGCGATCCCCGAGTATGCCGGCCCACACGTTAAGAGACCAACGTTCCTGATGTTTCTGAGGCCGGATTGCATGCGGATTGACCTGGGACCATATATGGCTGTTGTGATGGTTGAATACCCCATCACGAGTGAAACATGATTCATCAGTCCACAGGATATGTGCAATGAAACCATTATATGTGTTCTGTTGCTGCAACAGCCATTCACAGAAGGCCACGCGTTTCTGAAAGTCATCTGGTTTCAGACCTTGCACGGTTGTGTACCGAAATGGGTGTAGCCTCTCAGACCGAAGCCTGTGCACAGTACTTTCAGTAAGGCTTGCCTCGGGCGTCTCTTCTACCCGCTGCAGTATTGCATCCGCCTGTGCTACCGTCAGGCCGCTCCGCGGTCTTCCAGTATCGTGAAGATTGGCTGTTGGCAAGACGCTTCCCGTATTTCGCAGTCTGTCGTCCAGCCTACGATGACGTTGACATCGGGAGGACGGCGGGACGGATATCGACGGGCATACTCGCTAGCAGTTCGTAAGGCATTTCCATTACATCGGCCGTACATCAAGTACATGTCGCAGTAGTCACGAACGGAGTACATGGCCACCATACGAAGACTACCGGTAGCTGCAAGATGCAGCCTTTTAAATACCAGTTCAACGGCGGCTTAACGTCATTCCATGGCGCGCGCGTATGCATGACGCGATATGCGCGGCGAACGTTTTAAACATTATCGTCTGGAAAGATATGAAAATATTGTTGTTGATATGTCCAATAAAGTGTTTTTTTCTTGCACCGGCAGTGACGTCATACTTTGTTTTTCGTATTTTTCTCGTAAACTATGGATCGTACAGGAACGCTTCTTTGGGCAGTTTTTATGTACTCCCAACGAGGAATCTAGCTGTGCATAGTTTATGCGGTCGTTTTGGGACACCCTATATATATATATATATATATATATATATATATATATATATATATATATATATATATATATATACTACGACTGGGCAAGGTCGACTCAGCCTTTCATCCCTTGAGTGGGTCGATGAAATGAGGGCCAAGTATGCTTGGGAACTAACTCTGGGGGTCCGGCGTCATGTTCACAACCTTACCGAGACATGCTGCATGGCACCCCAAGCCTACGGTCAAGAATGCAGAGATGGACACCACCGGCCTTGGTCCACACGGACTGTTGCGCCATGAGTTTAGTTTTAGTTTAGTTTATATATACACATAAAATTACTTACCTTTTAGTAAGGAGCAAAATGTATACAGTAACACTTTCTTTTTGCCTATCAAATCCTCACAATCACTAAGTGCCTAAAAATAAGAAAATTACTAATCTTGTCACTAAATACTAAGACGAAAAGACAAAGAAAATTAATGTATTGTAAACAAGCATATACATGTAATTAAAATCAAATAATCGAATAACATGCAGAGAAAATGAATGGAAATCAAAAGTGTGGGAAAATGGCTGAACATAATTCCACGTGGAAAAACAGGATCTACCATTAATCTATCTTATTAATAAAAGAGAGTGTTTGTGTGTGTGTGTGTGTGTGCGATCCACAGGCAAATCTGTGAAACTTACAGACGTCAAATTTGGCACACGGGTAGTGCAGACTATGGGAAGGTGCACCTCGAAGCCCGAATTTTAAATTTTATTCTAGAAAATTTTTTATTTTATGTTTTGTGCGATATTTTATGTTTTTTTAACTTCAGATTACGATATCTCGGCAAAAAATGATCGTAGAATTTTGATCTTTTTACAATCTAAGACTACAGACATTTCTCGTTCAAACAAGACCTCATTTGTTTAAAAATAATTTTAAACAGACTAATATTTTCATCAAAATATTAAAACCACTTTTTCAATTTTTTTACGCCCTTTTATGAATCTACGGTCGATGCTCTTCGTATTTTTATCTTACAAAGAAAATATTTACATCATCTGGAAGCTGAAAGCTTTCTCATTCATATGAACCTCATTTCAAGTCTCTATCTTAAAATTTTGATTTTTAATTGAATTTTAAAGAACAATACGTCAACGCAAATTCCCCGCTTGAATCTTCAAGCGCGGTTTGATTGAAGAACCCTTTTTTCACCCATAGGCGAGGGGGAGGGGGGAAGGCTCGAAGAAAGAATATTTCGCCCATTCGTGGAGGGTTGGACCGAACGAAATTTCTCGCCGGGGGGGGGGAGAATTTTTCTTCTGGATGTGACTGTTAGCAGGAAGTGGAATATGTAGCCAGAAAATTTAGATACCTTGATTCGTTGTTTTTTAGTGTTTCCATTCTCTGAAAATGAATGCTGAAGGGAGCGAGTCCCTAAACCGACCGGCTAGAAGGGCGAAGCCCGTGTCATGGGTTATGTCACAGTATAAATAACATAGAAAATGTCAATTTTTTCTATGTTATTTATACTTTAATCAATTTTTAAATTGATTTTGGTTAACAATCATTCTTAAAATCCCGGGCAACGCCATCTGTAATTAGGAATACCTGCAGCTTTTCCTTTCTTACAGAACAAAACTCATTTCGGAAGTTTCATTGAAGGTAAAACGAGTAATTTCTGTTGTGGCATCTAAAAAGGTATTTTAAGTAAACAATTAAACTTTGAAGCGTATTCCCATCTTTAACATTACAGTGATAAGCATTACATCTTATTAATAAAAGCGAATGTTTTCTTATTAATAAAAGCGAATGTTTTCTTATTAATAAAAGCGAATGTTTGCGCTCGCGTGTGTGTGTGTGTGTGTGTGGGCGGCCCCCAGGCGAATCTGTGAGACTTACAGCCGTGAAATTTGGCACACGGTTAGTGCAGACTATGGGAAAGTGCACCTCGAAGCCCGAATTTTAAATTTTATTCTAGAAATTTTTTTATTTTATGTTTTGTGGGATATTTTATGTTTTTTTTAACTTCAGATTACGATATCTCGGCAAAAAATGATCGTAGAATTTTGATCTTTTTACAATCTAAGACTACAGACATTTTTCCTTCAAACAAGACCTCATTTGTTTAAAAATAATTTAAAACAGACTAATATTTTCATCAAAATATTAAACCCACTTTTTCGATAAATTTATGCACTTTTTATCATCTACGGTCGATGCTCTTCGTGTTTTTATCTTACAAAGAAAATATGTACATCATCTGGAAGATGAAAGCTTTCTAATTCATATAAACCTCATTTCAAGTCTCTATCTTAAAATTTCAATTTTTAATTGAATTTTAAAGAACGATTATAGAGTTTCTATGCTCACTTCTACCCAGACTTGGGTGTATATAATTTGAAGTGGCACTCTATTTGAATTTTATACAAACGCAGTTTATACATGAAACAATGTTTATTGAATTCGTTGCACATATAATTGGCTTTTACAGCAATAAGCATACGTACACCTGTACGGAATATAAATACAGCTTTCAAGAACAATATATTTTCTATACTCACGAACAGTAAGTCAAACCAGCAGTACTGCCATGTAAACTTCTGGCCCGCTAAGCACTAGCGCAGGATAACACCTTTTCAACCTTAACAACCTCTCCTTTTTTTCACTAATGACGCTGCGTGGTATTTATACTAAGCGCGTATGCCGAAATTAGCATATCTAAAGCAGCTTCTTTAATTCACTCAAAAATTCGATTCTTGTGAATCGAATCTTGTGTATACCTTACACTGGCCTCCCTCGAAAAAAAAAATTAGGTAACTGAGGTCTGAACGGCTTCAGTTAACTAATTGAAAACGCGTGCTGGTCTGACTTTTTACATAATGGGTGGCAAAGTCAAAAAACCTTCCACACGTTGTGTGGAGGAAAAACGCCACTACCATTTTACAAAACTAACCCCGAAGGGTCCAGGTGACACCATCAAACAGTGGATTTGCAGAGTTGCGGATACTGGGCTGCCAACTGCGCCCTAAAATATCTATTTTAATTAAAAGTGACAACACAATTGCACAGCATGACATTCCTTGACTGTATCTGCTCTCCCCCAATTTATAATGTACATGTGTTATTTTTTTTTGTGAAGTTAGTACATTAGTGGTTAATTGGTATATTGTGCAGTATGTATTTTTTTTCTATTCCCTACATGTCCCCTTCAAAAATTTATAAAACAACAGTATGCCGTTTATTTTTCAGTGGCTCACCCCTTCCCCTCAAAATGTTTACACAGTATATATAATGGGGAATTTCAAACCAATTTGGTTCGGTTTTATTAAAGGGTGGGAGTTAGAATAAGAGAATTGATACAAGACTTGTTCATGAAAGCAGCAACTTCCTTGCACCATTCTGTCCATTCCGTGGAACCTCTCTTGATGGTCGCAGTCCTAGTAAAGGGGTTCGTTGACCGTGTGGGCATCCTTCGTGCAGCAGGTCGTAGGTCCTGAGGCGCTGGTCCGGCTTGACGATGGACAGGAGGTCTCTTGGGAGGAGGCCAACCTTGCTGGGCGGCAGAAATCTTCCGATTCCTGTACTTATGCAAAGGAACTTTAAAATTGTCATTCTTCCTTTTAATAACCTTGTGTACCTTATCAGCGACGCATTCATCCTTTGATGGAGTTTTTGTAATGCACACTTTACCTTTCTTCGTACTTTTGCTTGTATCGGTATTAGATTTTAATGCAGATTCTATTTTGTCAAATTTATACGCCGCACCAACGTGTTTAGTTACTGGCTTTATCTCTCTACTTGTGTCATGTTTTTCAACAAACTGACTCTGTTTTTGGTATTGGTGCTTATGCGACTTCTTGTTTACCGCCTTAATTACTTCAGTATTAGCAGTTTTAATGCTGGAACCTGAAGTCGCTTTTTCACGCTTTTTATCCCCCTTAACTTTAGTTTTATTCTCTTTTGACGAAAAAGTCTCTTTGAAACTTGCGACATCAGAATCGTTATCATATATATTCGTTAACACTGCTTCAGTTTTAGGAAGATTAAGCTTTTCGTACTGGTGCGTTTTAATACAACCTGAGTCTATAACTTCCGAAGCATCAGCTAAACTACTTACATTATAACTCTGTGTCAACTTTTCATCCTGATTCTCAGTCTGGTTTTCATGTACTTTATTTAAAACCATATTATCAACCTGGCCTACAGCATCCTCATTCGGATGGAAACTTGAAATAATATCATCATTACCTAGCGAGTTCCTACTATCGTTTAAAGAATTTTTATTGTCGTCAACTAATAAGTATTCACTAACTTCCGTAAAGCATTCTTCGGCATCTACTAAATTTCCTTCATTAACAGATGTGTGAATATCATCTAAAATATCAGGTACAGCATCAATAATTTCAGGTATAGCATTAATAGAAGTGTCAGATGATTTATTTTCTAAACCACTAGCATTAGTATCGGCACTATTTTCAGAAATTTGTACTGGAATTACCTCATCATTCCAGCTAGACTCACTTTCTTTATAAGCCACAAAAATACCCTGACTTTCACTATTCTCAAAATAATGATTACTACTCGGACAAAATAATACATTTGACCACACAGTTTCAACAGGTTGAACCATATCATGTGAATCAACTTGCCAGTGCAAGTAAGGTGCTTGCATATTATTTTCTTTAAGTGCACTAATTTCATTATAACGCCGTGCGCTTCTATTATTTTGCCTGCGGTACTGCTTACGCTGCTGGTTTGAAACTCGCGAAAAATTTTGGCGCGGCTGTATAAAACTTCTCGTACCTGAATGACGGTACGGGGTAGCGAAGAAATGCCTATTGTCATGTTTAGCTAAAGCTTGAAGGAGGGTAACCTTGCTTGTAATTGTTTGATTATCTAAAAAATCTTGAACACTTGACTTCAAACGTTGGATAACTATTTTTAAGATTACCGCTTCCGTTACCCCTTCTAAATATTCCTCACACTTGGAAATCTTTTCTGTAGCAAAATCTAACGCAGACTGACCTTCACGTTGCCTTAGCGAATAAATTTCCGCTTCAATTTCACTTTGATTAAAGGTCTTTGGAAAAACGCTAAGAAACTGTTGCTTGAATGACAAATAGTCAAAAATCAGATTACTGCTTTGCATACACGTGTACCACTGATATGCACTACCTCTTAAAGCGGCTAGAGCAATTTTAAGTTTATCCCCCTCTGGGGTGCATTGTTGCTGAAAGTAATGCTCAATTTTCTTTAGGAATTGGCTTGAGGGGCCGCCATTGAAGGTGGCTTCGAATGGCGCAATTTGCTGAACCATAATTACCCGAGGAAAATTTCCAGCAGGATTTTGTTCTACAACACTCATTTTTTTAAATAGTATATAAGTACTTGCAACAATTTTATCAATATAAGTTCACAGTACACAGTTTTTAATTTCAATTATGTTGTTCGTTACAAATGTAACGCTAACTACCAGGGTATATATAATTTCGGGCGCCAGTATAGAGTTTCTATGCTCACTTCTACCCAGACTTGGGTGTATATAATTTGAAGTGGCACTCTATTTGAATTTTATACAAACGCAGTTTATACATGAAACAATGTTTATTGAATTCGTTGCACATATAATTGGCTTTTACAGCAATAAGCATACGTACACCTGTACGGAATATAAATACAGCTTTCAAGAACAATATATTTTCTATACTCACGAACAGTAAGTCAAACCAGCAGTACTGCCATGTAAACTTCTGGCCCGCTAAGCACTAGCGCAGGATAACACCTTTTCAACCTTAACAACCTCTCCTTTTTTTCACTAATGACGCTGCGTGGTATTTATACTAAGCGCGTATGCCGAAATTAGCATATCTAAAGCAGCTTCTTTAATTCACTCAAAAGTTCGATTCTTGTGAATCGAATCTTGTGTATACCTTACACGATATTTCAACACAAATTTTATGTGGTTATTTCAACGCGGTACTCTAGGCGTTGGAATCAATCATTCATAAGAAATGCGCAAGCGCACAAGGAAACGTTTTATTTACTTTTTCTGTATTCTGTCAATTTTTGTTTAATTTAGTTACTTTTTTGCATATTCCTTCTTTTTATGCTTCTGTCTGAAACTCTGGAATATTTTTTATTATCATTCTAATAATTCGAAACTTAACAATGTTTACCAGGGGTGTTTTAAAACAACTGTTAATTATGTTTGTGTTTAGCTTTGAGAAAAAATAATTTTGTAAAGGTTTTTTTGGTCTTTTATGCTAAAATAGAACTTATAAATCAAAAAAAAAGAAAAAAAAACTTACCTGTAAATAGCATACCTTTTTTATAAATTGATCAATTTGAAGTAATTTTTAATGAAATTTAGCTAAAACACCTATCATTCTGCACAAAATCCTAAAGCTAATATTTTAAACTAATTTTAGCTTTTGATTGTGGAAATTTTTTATGTTAAAGCATGTTAACAATGTATTAAATATGCATTATTTTGTACGTCAAATATAGTTGCACATTAATTTTATAGAAATTTGTGGTATGACTTTCTTAAGTAGCATGATTTATTTTTTCTCGATGATATCTTTTTCTTAATTGTCATATTTAGAGAACATAACTTTTTTAAATTAAAAAAACACAAATAACAGTTTAGGTTAACAATAATTATTGTCAAGAATTATATTTCACATGATTGGATAAGCCACAGGTCAAGAAGTGTTGAAATTAATGGAGGTAAGGTTAATTTTTTTTACATGCAGTAATTTTTTCATGTCCTGATTCATAAATTAGAATCGATAGCTGATTTATACCTCATTTATATTTTTAGAATTTAACTTCTTACTTCTGTTTTAACTTTCCTTTCTATTTTACCATCATGTTTTGTTTTGCTATTATTGAAGTGTGTAAAATATTTTTCATTGCTTACTACGATTTAAAATTTTTTTTGTATTATTGGCCTGTACTTTTTTATTCATACTGTGTTATTCATACTGTTATTTTTTCTACGTTATTTATACTGTATTTAGTTTTTAAATTGATTTGGTATTGTTTACTTTTCAGCTTTTCCCGAATGATTTTCCGAATCTTTACCCCGGAAAGAGAAGCAAGACTGGAAGAAATCAGACAACAACAGCAAAGAATAGTTGGACAAAAACCACAGGATGGTCATGATTTCTTAGCAAGAGTGTTTCATGAAAAACAAAAATCACTTATGAGTCTCATCACAAAGGCAAAGATTTTTGGAGAAGTTAGGTGTCATATGTACACCATAATTGCAGTTTTGGCTGATTTAAACTCTGTATTCTCACATTTTGATGCCCCTGTTGCAGTAGTGGATTACATGGTTAACTGGAGTTACTCATTTTGTTCCATTTTAAAGGAATTAGGCTGTGGTTCATATGGGAATGGCGTTTAGAAACATACGGCATATGAGGCAGATATTACGGATCAAATAATAGCCAAAGATGACACCACTTCAGTCAGTTGTCACAAAACAACTGTCTCTGTCCACATGTTGCAGAAGCCTCCTCTACACGATTTCTTCATTCGGGAATGGCGTTTAGAAACATACGGCATATGAGGCAGATATTACGGAACAAATAATAGCCAAAGAAAGCAAGTGTCTATAGACAATGCGTGGATTGTCCCGTATTACCCTCTACTAACCACAAATTTCAATGCCCATATAAATGTAGAGTACTGTAATTCAGTTTTATAGTGTGGCGTGTGAGTGGAACACTGACGTGTGTGGAAATTAATTGACTGGTTTTCAAATGATTTTAGCTTTTACTGGAAATTAGCAGAACATTAGCATCCAAAACAGTAATCGTTTGGAAAGTTTTTATTTATATACACAACTCACTACCATAATACTCTTAAAATTTATATTTTAACGCATTTCGGTTACTGCTGTTGTTTGTAAACACACGATCTTCATTGCCATGCTCATTTCGGAAATTTCTCATCCAGATGATGCTCATTTAATGCGTGTTTTCAAAATACCATGTTCTGTAAATGCCCCGAAAATATTTCAATACTGGAGATGTAGACAGATTAAAGAATTTAAGTAAACTTTTGTGTAATTTATACATTTGTGTGTGTTTAATTATTTAAATTAATAGATTTATATTTTTATACGTTTTATTCTTGCATTCTTTTAGGGGTTTATAGTGTTGCGTGTGAGTGGAACACTGGTGTGTGGTTTTCAAATGATTTTAGCTTTTACTGGAAATTAGCAGAACATTAGCTTCCAAAACAGTAATCGTTTGGAAAGTTTTGAATTTAATTTATTAAATGCTGATCACGAGATTTCAATTCTTTTTGTGATACTTTAAATTAATTTTGCGTCACGTGCATAACAACGAAATTAATTCACAAAGAAAATATTAAAATACAGTAAAAGATAAAATTTAACCACTAGACAAATTGAGATGGCAATTTTTAAAACTTTTGTTCAAATTAGTATGTTTTATGGATATTAAATCAAATCTATATATAAAACTGTAATTTCCTCTCAAAATATGCTTCGCCATGACGATAAATAAGTCCCAAGGCGAAACTTTAAAATATGCTGGCGTACATTTACGAGAAAATTGTTTCTCGCACGGTCAGTTTTACGTAGCTTGCTCACGCGTAAGTTCGCAGACGAGCCTGGTAATATTAGTTCCGCCCAATGAAGAAACAAAATATATTGTTTATAAGAAAATCCTCTAAAAAGCAATTTCACAACTTTTTCATTGTAATTATCCTAAAATGTACCCCGTAGCGAAGCACGGGTATTCAGCTAGTGAAAGATAAAGTAGATTGGCGTTTTTTATATGCGCTGAGTATACATTATTTTATACTTAATATATTCTTTTTTTCATTTAGAAAGTTACATCCTTCTGTAGATTTTAATTTATTCATCCGTTTATTTCGCTTTTTCGCACTATCTCTTTTGTTATTTTCTCAATTTTTCAATTAAAATTTGGGGTTCAATTAAAAATTGAAGTTCCTTAGTAAACTCATATGAAGTGATAAAGAAGTTTCGCTCATAGGAATGTCATGAACTGTTAAAAACTATATCTGATATTTGATCTTGGTCCTGGTTTTTACTGCACATTTATTGCAGGGAATGAAACATGATCCAGAGACCAACGAACAAGAAATGGAATAGAGAAGTAACACCCAGCTTCGACAAAGAAGTACTGATTGTCATCAAAGACAAAAATTATACTGATAGCACTTTTTCCAATTCAAAGAGAATACTGTATCAAATAAAATTAAAGAACTCCTCAGAAAAATCTCAAAATTGTTTTACTTCAGTATTTGTTGCCATCATTTCTAGAAATGGGTGCTTTTGAAGTTGGTTTTTGCTTCCTAAATGCTCATGATCCGATACTGCAATGTCAGTCTAACAGTTCAAAACACACCACAATCAATTCACTGTGATCTATAATTCTATTATTTACCTCTCTGGGACTTGTTCCTGTTCTTCAAAATAATACGACCAGGACCAAAATAAAACTCCAGGAATGGGGCTAGCATCTTTAGACAATGGGAAAACTGTCAGTTGATTCCTAGGAATCTCATTTTGAGGGTAACTACCAATAATTGGGCCTTTGGTAGTCCTTCATCCTTGATCATTTTTGTTATTTCTAGTTTGGAGCCTTTTCATATGCAGGTTCTATTAATTCAGTTTTTTTTTAAGCACAAAAAAGTGCATTATGTCATAATTAATCCGAGATGCCCTTTATACTTAAGAAACAAATTGCACTATGTAAAAGACTCCCGTTAGTTTTAGCAGGAGAGGCGTTTTACAACCACCCTGAGCTGAAATCCTCTTTAAGTTAAGCGTTACAAAATTATCAGTCCAATGAAGTGAATTAAGTAATACATCACTTTGCTACATTTTAATGGAGACTATAATGATGATCGATTTAAATAAAGGTTTAGCATTTCGATGGACTGAATTTTCTCGTACTTGCTCAGAAAGGTGTTTGAAGAGTGTCAACGCATATTGAAGCAGCATGTATTACGTCTCACGTGCATTATGTATTATGTCTCACATAAATAAAATTCCTAGTCCATGTTAGTAATGACATTTAGAGCTGTGACAGCGAAATATATGTATATGTGTGTGTGCGTATTATAGAGAAAGAAAATTTTTAACTATTCACTTTTCTAACGATTTCAAGGTACGTAATATTACTTTCATTCAAAAATTTTCAAGTAACGAAATTTTCAAATTCTAAATTCATTTTGGTAATGTTAAAAAATATTCAATATTAAGACAGAAACTGACCTTATTTTCACTTATGCACTGAACATCGAGGAAAAATATAAAGAACGTAGTCGTTGCCCCGAATAACACCATGAATTCATCAGAAATTCGAAATAGAAGTAGTCTTCTTCCTTTAACAAATAAACAAAAGAAATTACGAGTATTTCACATTTTAACATGTCAATAAATACAATTTTAGAAAAAACTGCCTTAAAATATCGTAGGAAAGGTCAAAGAGATTTAATCAAAAAGGCCTTGTGTATTGAAGTATGTGCTTTTGATATTGAGTGAGCTTCAATTACTTTCAGAGGGTTTTTTTGTTGTTTCCGGAGCTAATTAAAAAAAGGAAATGGTAAATGTCATTCAAAATCTCGAATTTCTTGTAGACTCAACAGTAAAAATTTAAATCCCTAAGTTCATACAGAACATGATTATGCTAATAACATCAATTTTTTTCCATGACAACTGATAAATACCCAATTCGCATTAATCCTAAATTTTTTTTTTGTTTTTGCTTTCGAAGTTAAAGTTTTTTTCCCTTTATTTCCTTTTTCAAAATTTTGCACTGAATATTGTTATGACCTTCTTTCTCAATTCCTTCTCTCAGGTTCTGATGAAAAATCCACAATGATTTGCTTTTAACCTTAGCGAATAAATTCTTTGCAAGAAACTATGCCTATGTGAGAGCAATTCATTAAATGAAATTTGCGTGCATTTCTTCCCATCCTCTCTCAGTTTTGAAACAGTTTCTCTTTCGTGAGTATTTTAGTTGTATCAAGGCGTAGATTGATAGAGCCTAGATAATTCAGGCAGAATTAAGTTTCCTCAAATACTTACAGTCAAAATTAGAATGTTAGTTTCAATTTACATGTATGTATGGGTTTTAATAATTATCTATCAGGTGTTATGGATTTTAATAATAACATATTTTGCTATGTATATAATTTAAAAGTATTTGTATTACTTCAAAAAATACTTGTTTTCCAAAAAATACTTCCGCACGTGTTACATTCTTTCGGTTCAGGATATATATATGTGTGTGTGTGTGTGTGTAAGTAAGTAATTATTTTAACGAATTATTATTTTTAGAAGTAATATGATTTTTTTTGCTTTTCATTGTAACAAATTTTATTATCGAAATTTTTAACAATTTAGAGACAATTATTATAGCCTGTAACACTAAATTTTAAAATAAGAGCATGCTGATCTTGAGTTCTGATCATTTAATAAACTGTTACAATATTTACTCCAATTACACATGTATATAGATCCATATTTTTCTTCATATATACCTCAAACTTTAGTTTATGCTCTCTAATTTAATCTTGCAATTTTCAATATAACTCCTTTTTTGACCTTCACAAGAAGGGCGGATGCTGAAATTTGCTGATTTTTCTCTATAATATATTTTTCAAATTTTTTCTACAAGTCCTCTATATCCTGTTTATCTTATAGAATTTAACACTTTTGTCCAATTTTACATTTCAACCCTCTTTAAACTATCCTCAATTAAACTATCTAGTCTTTTTCGCATGCTGGGATATAACGTATGCTTAAAAAGCCTTACGACAGCACTTGGTGACTAGTGAGACTGCCATTGTTAGCGATCCAAACGAGAGAATCAGTCTGCCTCCGATAATTGAGTGGTAATGACCCCTCAGTCACTGCTTAGCCATAAACTGATAGTCATCGTGTAAATTGGGAATCGTTAAACTATTTTTACATTAATCTTCTGTAGAATGTTTACGTCAATGTAACTGTTTGACAATTTTTACCTGACACCAGATGTTCTTTAAGTGGAATCGATATCTCATAACTGCCCATAACAGTCTCTGTTTATTTGCTCTACCCTTTTGTAAAATATACATACAGTGTTTTAAGCTTTCATTATTAATTAAACTTGCCTTTCGTTCCCGTTTTATTTGCATATTATCCTCCTTTGAAAGAAGTTACATTGTATTACTAGTTATTTTCTCTAAAATGAAGTTTTGTATCTATGATTACTAAATGGATATACTTTTGAATAACCCATTTTGTATACAGATATGTATGTTGGGGGTAATATTGAAATTCCTTCATACATTGAATTTTAAATTGAAATAAATTACATTTAGTAAAATTGTCTTAACTCCTTCTCTCCGAGAAAAAAAATCAGTTTTACTTTCAGTGCTAAAAATTTACTGCTTTCTCTTTAAAGAATTCCTTTTTATGAAAAGTTTCTCGTGTGATATACTGCACTATATATTTAATGCAAATAACCTTTCTTTATACTAACAAAATAGTGTTAGTAAAATAGAAGGGGATAAAGGAAAAAACTTCAATTCTTTTCCATTAATTCTTATGACTTTTCTTTTCCATTTTACTCTTTCACTAAATAAAGAAGAAAAAACGTTACATTAAACATAAAACCATTATCTAGATTCCACTTGTATTTTACAAGTTGAGGGAGAAATTATCAAAAATAACACATTCCCCATCGAAGGGGTGTTTCAGTTGGAAGAATAATTCCGGTCTCGAGGTTTCGGAGATGTGCATTCGAAGTCTGTTATGAGAAAGCAGACGTTTTGATGTGTTAACTGCTATTACTTCTTTTTCTACGAAGATTCAATAAAACATTTATCACATATTTGGATTCGAGTTCTACGCATGGCATGGATATTTGTAGCCGTTCGGAATCGGTTTTAAATCGTAGACCTTGGTCTAATTAGTGCTCGTGTAGCAAAAGATGCTCTCAAACAACAAACTACCTAAGTATATATTTGGTTACAAGAAAATAATAAAACGTTTTTCTGCAAATAGGACACCCTTTTGGGGATAAATAATCTGGTTTTATGGTATTCTGTCACACAAGAGAAAGAACAAGTGTAAGGTATACACAAGATTCGATTCACAAGAATCGAACTTTTGAGTGAATTAAAGAAGCTGCTTCAGATATGCTAATTTTGGCATACGCGCTTAGTATAAATACCACGCAGCGTCATTAATGAAAAAGGAAAAAAGGGGAGGTTGTTAAGGTTGAAAAAGGTGTTATCCTGCGCTAGTGCTTTACGGGCCAGAAGTTTACGTGGCAGTACTGCTGGTTTGACTTACTGTTCGTGAGTATAAAAATATATTGTCCTTAAAAGCTGTATTTACATTCCGTACAAGTAGTACGCATGCTTATTGCTGTAAAAGCCAATTATATGTGCAGCGAATTCAATAAACATTATTTCATGTATAAACTGTGTTTGTATATAATTCAAATAGAGTGCTACTTCAAATTATATACACCCAAGTCTGGGTAGAAGTGAGCATAGATTCTCTATACTGGCGCCCGAAAAATATATATACCCTGGTAGTTAGCGTTACATTTGTAACGAACAACATAATTGAAATTAAAAACTGTGTACTGTGAACTGTGTACAAGTGTGTGTATATTGATAAAATTGTTGCAAGTACTTATATACTATTTAAAAATGAGTGTTGTAGAACAAAATCCTGCTGGAAATTTTCCTCGGGTAATTATGGTTCAGCAAATTGCGCCATTCGAAAGCCACCTTCAATGGCGGCCCCTCAAGCCAATTCCTAAAGAAAATTGAGCATTACTTTCAGCAACAATGCACCCCAGAGGGGATAAACTTAAAATTGCTCTAGCCGCTTTAAGAGGTAGTGCATATCAGTGGTACACGTGTATGCAAAGCAGTAATCTGATTTTGACTATTCGTCATTCAAGCAACAGTTTCTTAGTGTTTTTCCAAAGACCCTTTAATCAAAGTGAATTGAAGCGGAAATTTTATTCGCTAAGGCAACGTGAAGGTCAGTCTGCGTTAGATTTTGCTACGGAAAGATTTCCAAGTGTGAGGAATATTAGAAGAGTTGACGGAAGCGATAATCTTAAAAATAGTTATCCAACGTTTGAAGCCAAGTGTTCAAGATTTTTTAGATAATCCAAACCATTACAAGCAAGGTTACCCTCCTTCAAGCTTTAGCTAAATAAGACAATAGACATTTCTTCGCTACCCCTCACCGTCAATCCAGGTACGAGAAGTTTTATACAGCCGCGCCAAATTTTTCGCGAGTTTCAAACCAGCAGCGTAAGCAGTACCGCAGAGCAAAATAATAGAAGCGCACGGCGTTATAATGAAAATTAGTGCACTTAAAGAAAATATGCAAGCACCTTACTTGCACTGGCAAGTTGATTCACATGATATGGTTCAACCCTGTTGAAACGTTGTGGTCAAATGTTATTTTGTCCGAGTAGTAATCATTATTTTGAGATAGTGAAAGTCAGGGTATTTTTGGGCTTATAAAGAAAGTGCAGTCTAGCTGGAATACTTCGGTCATTCCAGTAAAAATTTCTGAAAATAGGGCCGATACGAAGGCTAGTGGTTAGAAAATAACTCATCGGACACTTCTATAATGCTATACCTGATATTATTAATGCTATACCTGATATTTTAGATTGATATTCACACATCTGTAATGAAGGAAATTAGTTAGATGACGAAGTAAGCGTTACGGAAGTTAGTGAATACTTATAGTTGACGACAATAAAAATTCTTTTAAACGCTAGTAGGAACTTGCTAGGTGATGATATTATTCAAGTTTCCAGCCGAATGGGGATTGTGTAGGCCAGGTTGATAATATGGTTTTAAATAAAGTACATGAAAACCAGCTGAGAATCAGGATGAAAAGTTGACACAGAGTTCTACTGTAGGTAGGTTTAGCTGATGCTTCGGAAGTTATAGAGAAAGTTTGCAATAAAACGCACGAGTACGAAAAGCTTAATCTCCTAAAACTGAAGCAGTGTTAAAGATTTAAATGATAACGATTCTGATATCGCAAGTTTCAAGAAGAAACTTTTTCGTCAAAAGAGGATAAAACTAAAGTAAGGGGGATAAAAACGTGAAAAAGAGCCCTTCAGGTTACCAGCATTAAAACTGCTATACTGAAGTAATTAAGGCGGTAAACAAGAAGACGTAAAGCACAAATACGAAAAACAGAGTCAGGTTGTTGAAAAACATGACACAAGCAGCGAGATAAATCCAGTTACTAAACACGTTGGTGCGGCGTATAAGTTTCAAAAAATAGAATCTGCATTAAAATCTAATGTCTATACTCTAAAAGTACGGAGAAAAGAAAGTGTGACACTACAAAACCTCATCTAAGGATGAACGTGGCACCACATAAGGTACACAAGGTTGTAAAAAGGAATAGAATGACAATTTTTAAAGCTCCTTTGCATAAGCACAGGGAACGCAATGATATCAGCCGCCCAGCAAGTGGCCTCCTCCAAGAGGACCTCCTGTCCATCGTCAAGCCGGACCAGCGCCTCCGGACCAACGACCTGCTGCACGACGGATGCCCACACGGTCAACGAACCCCTTTATAGGACTGCGACCATCAAGAGAGGTTCAGCGGATTGGACCAAACTGGTGCAGTGAAGTTGCTGCATTCATGAGGACAAGTCTTGTATCAATCTCTTATTCTAACTCCCACCCTTTAATAAATCGAACCAAATGGTTGAAGTTCCCCAGTGTATATACTGTGTAAACATTTTGAGGGGAAGTGGTGAGGCACTGAAAAAAAAACGGTCTTTATATGTTGTTTTATAAATTTTTGAGGGGACATGTAGTGAAAAAAAAAAATAATTCATACTAACTACAGATAACAAACAACTAAACATACTAACTTCACAACTCATAACACATGTACATTATAAATTGGGGGAGAGCAGATACAGTCAAGAAATGTCATGCTGTGCAATTGTGTTGTCACTTTTAATTCAAATAGATATTTAGGGCGCAGTTGGCCAGCCCAGTATCCGCAACTCTGCAAATCCACTGTGTAATGGGTCACCCTGGACCCTTCGGGGTTAGTTTTGTAAAATGGTAGTGGCGTTTTTCCCCACACAACGTGTGGAAGGTTTTTTTTGGCTTTGCACCCCATTATGTAAAAAGTCAGACCAGCACGCGTTTTCAATTAGTTAACTGAAGCCGTTCAGTACCTCAGTTACCTAATTTTTTTTTTCGAGGGAGGCCAGTGTGTAAGGTTACACAAGATTCGATTCACAAGACATCGAACTTTGAGTGAATTAAAGAAGCTGCTTCAGATATGAATTTTGGCATACGCGCTTAGTATAAATAACCACGCAGCGTCATTAATGAAAAAGGAAAAAAGGGGAGGTTGTTAAGGTTGAAAAAGGTGTTATCCTGCGCTACGTGCTTTACGGGCAGAAGTTTACGTGGCAGTACTGCTGGTTTGACTTACTGTTCGTGAGTATAAAAATATATTGTCCTTTAAAAGCTGTATTTACATTCCGTACAAGTAGTACGCATGGCTTATTGCTGTAAAAAGCCAATTATATGTGCAGCGAATTCAATAAACATTATTTCCATGTATAAACTGTGTTTGTATATAATTCAAATAGAGTGCTACTTCAAATTATATACACCCAAGTCTGGGTTAGAAGTGAGCATAGATTCTCTATACAAGTCCATTGATAATTTTTTTTTTTTCAAATGCGAAAGTTTTCTTTGGGGACATTTGCTCATACACACCGCAAGATCTCAAGGCCTTTTTGGTTTTTAGGGATCTCCATACTTTGGATGGTTGATATTTTCTCGGGGTCAGGACCATGTTCGCCTGACCCAACAACGTGTCCTAAGTACTTGACATTTGACATCGCAAAATAACACTTATTTAAATTCGCTGAGAAATTTAATGTTTTTTGTGTCTTAAGGATGGCTCTACTATTGTTGCAAAACCCGAAAGCGAACTTTTTCTATGACTTTAACTGTAACCGCAACTAACGAAGAACTAGCGAGATGTTTTTGAAAGGGAAAAATAGTTGTCACGTTGTAACGGATAGTAATTAAATAGTTGTCACGTTGTAACGGATAGTAAAGGGGAGGAAAAAAGGGAAGGGAAAAGTCTTGTATATGAATGCGATATTATTTGAAAATAAATAGCTTTTATTTAAAGTTAACACTGTGAGATTGCGCCATTCGCTGTAAGTCTTCATAAATGTTAAAGGGCTTCGCTGACAAATTTGTCAACGTAATAGCTTAATGGCTGTCACTGGGTATATTCAAACTTTAAACATCATACTTAGTCAGGCATAGCAAATTAATCGTTATCTACTAAGAAAACAAATATACAAATAGGAGCAAGCACTTACCAAAACTAGGCTTATGCCGGGATTTAGTGGGTGAAGTGCACATATTGAAATTTGCTACAATTGATATCAAATACAGTCAGTACAAATGTAATTGCTATTTGTGTATTCAATCAATATACTTAGTCTAGGAGCTGTGCTGCTGCTAATTAATATGATATGGGGACTATTAATTAAATTTAAGTATGGCCGTAAAATAAAATTAAATACAATGGGAAATATTAAATTGTTTAATTATTGAATACTTGCGTTGTTTATTTAGAAATAGTAATTAGTTGTGCAATGTGATTATACTATGTGTATAAGTGCAAATACAAATATTAGTTATCGTGGTGGTTAGCACAGCGGTATGGCCCCTAGCAGTTTGTCAAGGGTTGAGGTGCCGGGTTCGGGCCCAGCCGGTGTCGGGAGGAATTCGTTGCTAATAAATGGTGTTATGGTTTAAAAAAATAAAAAATAACTAAAGTTTGTTTGTCCTCTTCAAAAAATAAATAAGTAAAAAAAAAAAAAGATTATAATTTAAATTAGAATTTATATAATTATGGTTAATTTACTACACCAACTGCTCTATAATTTAAATGTTTCCTCCAGGCTTTGCTGGGGCTCGTTCCTGGTATTCCTATATTTATTGTATTATAATTTGGGTGCTGCACAAAGGCACTAATGTTTAAATTATTATAATGCGTCGAAGTAGTGATGCAATTCTGGCTCTTACTGTTTGAAACATTTTGAAATTAATATATTTGTGTAGTATTGGTCTAGTTAATTATATGATAATTGGCACCTGTTGTAATTATGGTTAGAATTGTCATTGAAATTCTAAGTGTTGTGCACTACAATTCTATTACAAATTTATATTGTACTATGAATATAGTCATGGGGAACTATTTTGTTAAGCTCACAGAAGCTTTTCCCTTTTTTTTGTATAGTAGATTGTATTATTGTATTACTGTGTAGAATTAAATTTATCATTGTTTCCCTTTCTCAATGTGTTAAGAATTTCTGTGGGTGGAAAGGAGAAAGAAGAGGAAAAAAATGTTTCTTCTGACTAGCGATTGTCATTAATAGGAGTAGTTTTTGTTATTGTCGACGGGATTCAGATTGAGAGGAGTTTTAATTTTGCCGATTTTTCCCTGCGGGCCCTGTTGGGCCGGCGGGTTTACTGTCGGATGACTGGTTTAGAGTATATTATTGCCGATACGCGAAAGCGTGGGGGGCTGTGGTGATGGTAACGGATAGTAACGGATATTAGAGGCTATTTTCAGTAGTTCATCCTCTTTATACTTGTGTTATGTTTTATAATTTTCTTATTAAAGTTTTATTATTATCAGAAGGTGTTCATGCTTCCAAGACTGGCCTCGAATTTTAATGATAATTTCATTTAAATGGAGTAGCAATCCTTTTTACAGCTAACCCGAAAGAGGACTAAGCCAGCTTCACCCCGGATATAAATGAAAAGTTTTACCAAAGAAAGCAGGTAAGGTGATTTTACCTTTACCTTTATTTAAGAGTGGTGAAATTTTATTTTACATGGCATCCCTGCCGGGACGTGAAGACTGATTAGTTTTCTTATAAGAATTGTGTATTAGTAGAACTGTTTAACTGAAAAAATGTCGTCAGATGAGAAAATTAAATTGTTAAAGAAAAAACGAACATTATTAAGAACAGGTGTTACTAATTTACTGATTAAATTAGATAACGAACTTTCGAAATCAGAAGATATAGATGTCATTAATTTAAAAGAATTAATCGAAACATTAACAAATAAATTCGATTCTTTAAGTTGTGTAGATAATGAACTGGAACCGTTTTTTAAAGATGATGAGTTTCAAGTGTAATTTGAAAAATCAGAAGAGTATAAAGAAAAGGTAGTTATTGCTAAATTTCGAGCTAAAAGGAAAATTAATCACATGAAACTATCTACAGTCAGTAAGAAACTCGAACGTTGAAACTCACAACCTCGATTATCTGGAACAGAAATAAACGAAGCAGCAGTGGAAAAGGTGCGCATTCAACTCCCAAAACTGACTATCGCGAAATTTTTTGGAGACGTTAGCCAATGGCTAACCTTTTGGAACAGTTTTGAAACGGCGATACATAATAATGAGTCGCTAGAAAAGGTGGATAAGTAATATCGCCGCCGTCCACACCCGAAGGTTATACGGCCCTTCAATAATAAAACTAATTATGCTGACGGCAATCCAGCCCAACCGGGTCCCGAAATTTTTCTTTTTTGCAATTCGTTTACCTGTCTTTTTTTTTTAAATCTGAGGGGTTATCCACCTTCCCCTTGTAGGGGGAAGTGTATATTCATAAGTTCCTGCATAATATTCTTGATGTACCTTCTACAATAATAATCCGTAAATAATTTACTAGGGGCCCAATCTTGAAAGCCCAAAGGTAGGTTTTTTCGTGCTTCAGCCCATTTGCTACATTTGTATATACAGTGCTTTATAGTTTGTATATTGCCACACTCACAAAGATCTGTTTTAGCAAAAAATCTGTTTTGACAGACTCCTATACAGCCATGTTCAGTTATTGCTTGATTAACAAGGAAATCTGCCGACAGTCTTTTCGTAGAAACTCTAGGGAATACCTCAAATACTTTCCTTCCTACAGTGCTTCTCTCCCAATTTTCTTGCCATATATTTATGTAATAATTCTTAATTTTATTCTTAATCTGTTCTTTAGTTAATTTATAATTTCCTGTGATTTCATTCAGTTTTGTTGCTTGTTTAGCTGCTGCGTCTACCATCTCATTTTCATTAATGCCACAGTGGGCTTTAACCCAGTGTAAGTTTACTGCTATCTCATGACTTTCTATTAGGTTTTTTATATTTTCAATCCTATCTCCCTTAAAATAATATGCGCATATAGCTTGCAGTGTACTTCTAGAATCATTGTATATGTCGATTTCCTGTATTCCTTTACTTATAGCATCAGTGATGGCCATGTCAATGGCTTCAACTTCGGCGCTATAGGATGATGCATTATTAGGTAGACGTTTAAGTTTTGTTTGTTCTAAAACATTAAGGTTGTAACGTGTACAAGCCGCACCAATCCCTTCGTTGGTTTTTGAGCCATCAGTGTAGTATTTAAGTTCGATTTGGTCCATGTTATATGTCCATTCATATTTCCTCATTTCACGTACTTTCTTTAGAGGTCGGCTTTTTGTTTCGCAATTCTGCGCGTTCAGTTACGATGTCTCCTAATGTTATTTCTGATCCTTTATTGTAGATTTCATAGATATTCTTTTCAATTTTAGCTGTTAAGTCTAATAGTATGCATCCGGATAGAACGTGGAGTGCATCCGTCCGAAACTGTTCTGTACCTTTAGTTAACATTATTAAGAATGGTCGTTGTATCTGTCTTAATTTTAAATCCATTGTACGTTTACCATTATACCATGACTGCACTCCATGCAATAGTATCTTTTCTATAACAGTTAAATATAGCTTTTTGACAATCTCAGGTTTCAAACCCCACGTACTCTACTGACTCTATGATACTGTGTTGAAATTTTAATGCCTTATCTCTAATATTATTCATATGAAAGTTAAAATTTAGCTTCTCGTCTAAATAAATTCCTAAGTATTTAATATGCTCATTGTATTTGATGTTCTCCCCTTTAAACATAATCGTGGGTCTCCTTGTGACTTCTCCTTTGTGTGGTATTATTATGTAGTTGGATTTTTCGACACTAAATTGTAGTTGGTTTTTCTCTGCCCAGCTCGAACATTTTCCATTATGCTCTCGCTATCTCTGTAAATCTATATATAACTTTACTCCTAAGAAAAGGTGGATAAATTTAATTATCTTAAAGCGCACTTAGGTGGCTCCGCTCTACAACGGTAGAGGGATTGTCAATTTCAAACGCATCTTATGATTCCGCAATCGAATTATTAAAGGGTAGATTTGCTGATAAAAATTTACTTATCCACACACATATGAGCGCAATTTTAAATATGCAACCGTTTAAAAAATTCGAATGACATTCGCGCTTTAGAAAATTTTATGATAGTTGCATAACACATATACGAAGTTTAGAATCGTTTAGAATTAAAGCGGAAAATTATGGAAGTGTATTGTGTCCTATGCTACTTAAAATAATCCCCCAAGACCTAGTGTTAGAATATAATAAAAATGAAAACGTATACTCAGATATAAAAGAGCTGTTGGATTTTCTTTCGAAAGCATTGAGTTGCAGAGAACGCGCAGCTCTCTGCAACTCAGATGCATACATTAAGTGACCCTGGGAATAAAAATCAGAGCGACCACAAAGATAGACAAAACAACAGGCGTCATTTTGGAGAGAGAAATCCCCTCCCCCCTCTAATACGAATAGAAAGGCTAGTCGTTCTATTGAAGAGGAAAAAACAAAATATGCAGCGACAGATTTATTTAGCTCGGAAATTAAACAAAATAAGAGTAAAAAAGCTGACTGTCTATTCTGTGAAGAATCGCATGATTCGTTGAATTGCAAATTTGCATTTATCTCTAGAAGATAAAAAGGATATTTTAACAAAAAGACGAGCTTGTTACCGCTGCCTAATTGTAAATCACCGGGCAAATCAATGTTATTCGAAAATTGTTTGTGCTAATTGTGGTTCTAAACGACATGCTTCAATAATGTGTTATTTAAATATGATTTAAAGGGTAATAATTCTGATAATTTGGACAATAACAAACATATTGAAAATAGTGTTTTAACTAATAATTCGTGTTCTGATGAAGTTTATTTACAAACTTTAATTGTGTATGTTAATGGTAAGAATTCAGAACAATTAATAATAATTTTTGACAATGGCAGCCAAAAGTCCTATGTGAGCAAGTTTGTAGCTAGAATAATGGGTTTAAAATGCGAAGGAGAGGAAACTGTCACGCAAGGACTTTTTGGAGATATTGAAAATATTGTACAGCATAAGCGGTATCGTGTTAAGCTGACTAGCCGTGACAAAAAATACAGCTGTGAATTTGACGTGATGGATCAGGAGCAAATTTGTGCTTCCATTCCTAAAATAAGTGATTCCAAGTGTAAAAGTGAATTAAAAAATCTTGGTATTTATGCCAGTGATGTAGAATTAACAGGGAATTCCTGCTTGTACGAAAGGAATCAAAACGAAATTCACTTACTCATTGGGGCAGATCAAATCGGTACATTGCTCACGGGTAATATTGAACATTTATCAGGAGGGTTAGTGGCTGTAAACACTCGTTTAGGGTGGACGATTATGGGAAAACCGGTTCGAGGAAGCGCATTGAATAATTCTCCATTACTATTGTCTTTACATGTAGATTATGCTAAGATATCGGATCTCTGGGAGTTAGATTCCTTAGGTATTCACGATACGAGTGAAAGTCGTTCAAAAACAGAAACACAAGAAATTGTTTTAAAACATTTTTTAGAGACAGTAACCAGGGACAAAAACGGTAGGTATCAGGTATGTTTACCTTGGTTGGAGAGTCATTTGTCATTGCCTGATCACAAAGAATTGGCGAAAAAAGGCTTAGTAATACCGTGAAGTCACTTAAATCTAGTAATATGTTGACAACTTATCAGGATGTTTTTGATGAGTTGGAAAAGGAAGGCATTATTGAACAAATTAGTCCCGATCAAAATGGCACAATTTTTGCAGACTCCGCGGAACATTTCTTGCCCCATAGACCAGTCATAAAAGAAAACTCAACGACCAAAATTCGTCCCGTGTTTGATGGGTCAGCCAAAACTCGTAATTCTGCTTCGTTAAATGAGTGTATCGAGAATTGACCGAATATGATAGATCTGATACCATCAGTTTTAAATCGTTTCAGATGGGTGAAAATCGGGATAATAGCGTATATTCACAAAGCATTTTTGCAGATCAGCCTACACGAAAATGATAGGGAATTTTTAAAATTTTTATGGTAAAGAGATGGAGACCCTCACAAATTAGTTACTTACAGGCATTGTCGAGTTATTTTCGGTGTTTCATGCAGCCCTTTTCTGCTAGCTGCCGTTTTAAAACTCCATTTGGAAAACGTGCCAGAAGATTTGAAGGATTTAGCTAAAAAACTAAAAGACTCTATGTATGTGGACAATTGTGTCGCAAGCGTTAATTCAGTCGCAGAACTGGAATATTTTCGTTCAGAGTCTCAAAAGCTATTATCGTCTGCGCAATTTGACTTGTGTGGTTGGATAGATAGTAAATATTCTTCAAGAAATGATTTCGAGCAAAATTTACAGATTTCTAATTCTGAGAACTTTAACATCCCAGTTTTAGGCCTTTATTGGAACTTTGATAACGATACCTTATCATGTGATATTAACGATATAAACACTGATGACAAAAGCATTAATAAGCGGAAGATCTTATCATTGGCACATAAGATTTTTGACCCCATAGGGTTCACGTGCCCAGTAACTCTAATACCAAAATTACTTCTCCGAGATTGCTGGAAGATTCAAGCCTCTTGGGATGCTGAGCTACCTAACGATATCGTTCAAAAGTTTAACAATTGAAAAAATTGGCTCTCAGATTTAAGAGACATTTTAATTCCTAGGAATTTTTCATACTTGGATCTAAATAACTCAAATTTCACTTTCCATGTTTTTTGTGACGCATCAAAACTTTCTTCTGCTACTAGCATTTTCTTGAGAGCAGAAATTGGAGATGAAGTTACTTGCCAGTTAGTACAGGCTAGGTCACGCGTGTCTCCATTAAAGGGCGTGTCTATTCCAAGACTGGAGTTGCTCGCCTGCAACATTGGTGTGAGACTAGCAGCATCGGTAAAAAATGATCTGAATTTGAAGGATGTTGAGACAATATATTGGTCGGACTCAATGGACGCATTGTATTTGATCAAGAAGAAGGATCCATGGGTTGTATTTGTAGCCAATAGGGTGAAAGAGATTAATGCTTCATCAGAAGCTTCCCAATGGAGCTATGTACCAGGAATCCAAAACCCTGCCGACCTGCCTTCTAGAGGGTGTTCGGTGAAAACACTCATCAAAGGAAAATGGTGGCATGGCCCGTCATGGATGAAGGGATCTAGAGACAGCTGGCCGAATTATAAGTTGATTCCAGATGAAAAGGTGGTAAACGTTGAGATGAAGAAAACTGTGGTGTCTTCTTTGAATAGAGTAAAGGACGAATATTATAATCGAATATCATCATATAAAAGAATAATAAGAGTAACAGGTTGGATTTTCAGATTTTTTCGAAATGCCAAGATGCCTGGAGATAAAAAATCTGGGCAATTATGTGCTGAGGAATTGAGAAAGGCAGAACTTATAATCATAAAGAAAGTCCAAAATGAAGAATTTTTTAGTGGACACAGCAAACTTAAGTCTCTAAAAACCATAATGGATACAGAGGGACTCCTAAGGGTTAAAACCAAAGTTTTCATGAGGGTTGATGAAGAAAATTTTAGACTTCCACTACTTTTACCTTCAAACCATAATGTGGTAAAAAGTCTAATAATTTGCAAACACAAGGAGTTAGTACATGTCGGAGTGCCATTTTAAATGTCTGCGTTAAGAGAAAATTATTGGATTTTGAAGAGCAGAAGAACAATAAAGAAAGCCATTAAGACGTGCGTTGTATGCCAAAGATTTAATTCAAGACCAACAAATATTCCGGAGAGACTATTACCTGCAGATCGAGTAAAGGAAGCATGTATTTTTGAGGTAGTTGGAGTAGATGTAGCTGGTCCTTTGTACCTTAAAGAAAATCAAAAGGTGTGGATACTCCTAATAACATGTGCTATTTACCGAGCAGTTCATTTGGAGCTTTTGACTGCTCTATCCACTGACAACTTCTTGTTGGCCCTAAGAAGATTCATATCACGACGTGGACGGCCTTCGATAATCTACTCAGATAATGCGACTAATTTCGTTGGATTTGAAAACCTGCTGAAATATGTTGATCTAGAGAAATTGAAAGGTGAAATCGCTCCTATCACTTGGCGGTTCATACCACCTGCAGCTCCATGGTGGAGTGGATTTTGGGAGCAATTAGTGGGGCTAATGAAACAGATTTTAAGAAAAGTTCTCGGAAGAACCTCACTAAATTATGAGGAAATGGCCACTATTTTGTGCGATTGTGAGAGTCTTCTCAACTCGAGACCACTTACCCCTGTTTCCGACGATATAAATGACCTGAATCCCATTACACCAGCAATGTTTTTGCACGAAAACAAGAACAACGATGTGGCTAACCTTGATCAAATTGGCCAAGTACATGGGAAAGTTTTGAATAAGCGTTTGGCATACCGATTACGAATTTTGAAGGATCTACGTTCCAGATTTCGAGTTGAATATTTAGGACAATTACGTGAAATTTTCAAGGGGAAAGATAATTTCCATGTTCCTAAGGTAGGTGATGTAGTGCTGGTGTGGAGTGACAACATAAAGAGAGTTAACTGGCCGATGGCTAGAATTTTAGAAACTTACCCCAGTAAAGATGGACTTGTTCGTTTAGCTAAAATCAAGACAAAATCAGGTGACTTTATTCGACCGGTCCAAACACTCTGCCGTATGGAACTGGATAGTGATGGTGTTAATGTCAATAATACCACCACACGTGATTGTGTTAGCCCAAATCATGCCGGAGAAAATTCAACTGAAGATGTCAGAAAAACTGATCCTGTGACAACTCGATCTGGAAGAGTTGTCCAAGCGCCTCATCGGTTTGGACCATGATCTATTGTGTTCCAGCTCGAACTGAATCTGAAACTCAAGAGGGGAGTGTTGCAAAACCCGAAAGCGAACTTTTTCTTTGACTTTAACTGTAACCGCAACTAACGAAGAACTAGCGAGATGTTTTTGAAAGGGAAAAATAGTTGTCACGTTGTAACGGATAGTAACGGATATTTGAGGCTGTTTTCAGTAGTTCATCCTCTTTATACTTGTGTTATGTTTTATAATTTTCTTATTAAAGATTTGTTATTATCAGAAGGTGTTCATGCTTCCAAGACTGGCCTCGAATTTTAATGATAATTTTATTTAAATGGAGTAGCAATCCTTTTTACAGCTAACCCGAAAGAGGACTAAGCCAGCTTCACCCCATATATAAATGAAAAGTTTTACCAAAGAAAGCAGGTAAGGTGATTGATTTTACCTTTACCTTTATTTAAGAGTGATAAAATTTTATTTTACAACTATGCTTGAGATGATCTTCCCAGCTCGAGTAGAAAATTATGATGTCATCCAGAAAACTTTCCGCATAATCACTATCCGACCGTAATACTTGGTTCATAGTTTTCTGAAAAGTGGTAAGTGCTCCAGATAAACCAAATGGCATCACTTTTCACTGATATTGGCCTTTCGGAGACACAAAGCTTGTAAATTCTCGACTGCTCCTCTCAAGATGTATTTCCCAATAACCTTTCAAGAGATCAAGAGTGGTCAAATACTTAGCACTTACAGCTTTAAATCTAAGGTTTTCTGAGTTTTGTATTGAGAACGGTGAAATTTTCGTCGCAGCGTTTAACTCTCTGTAGTCTGCACACAATCGGATTGTGCCATCTTTCTTGGCGTCACATACCAAAAGGTAAGCGATTTCCGCCGAAGATCTATAAATCTTTTTCTAACAACTCCTCTATTTGCTTTCCTACATTAGATCGCAAGGTTTCAGGCACTTTATAAATATGTGGTTGTTTTCGATCAACCCCGGGTTTCAAATGGATAACATGGGAACCTACTTTAGCTCGTTTCAGTTCACCATCAAAAACCGTCTGGCAACAATTCTCTATATTATGTCGATAGTAACGTTTTTGAATTGATATTCTTCTTCAGTTCTTGATCACTGATCGTCTGTTGGTTCCACCGGAGAGTGTTGTATTTCTCCAAATTCTTCATTCATTTCGTAAATGACACCCACAGCTCTGAATGGTTGTATATATTTCCGTAATTTGTTCTAGTGCAAATGTCGAACACTTCCTTCGGGTAGTTTTACAGCATACAAATGCAATGATTTTCTTTCTATTATTTCTCCGAGTCCTTTCCATTTAGAACAAAGTTTATTGGTAGAATCCGGGATCAACAGCACCACCTGATCTCCTACAGAAAATTCAGTGTCTTTCGATCGTAAATTATGAAAATAAATATACTTTTTCTGTTGATTTTCAGCGATCTTTTCAGCATATTCTGCAGCTTCCTTCAAACGGTTACGTAATTTCTGAAGATACTCGGCTACCGATTCTCCAATTCCTTGTGGTAGTACCTGTCGGATTGCCTGTCTTAAAATAGTTATTTTGGGCGTGATTCGTAAATTATTTGGGTTAGTACAAATTATTTATCCCTTTACTTCCCAGTACCCTTTAAATTTGAAATTCTGACCTAAAAATTTGTAGGCACTCTGTTTAGGCTTAAAGGAGTACACAGTTAAAATTTTATAAAGATTGCACTTCCGGTTTCGATTTTGTGGGTGTTCCATGACGTGGAACACTGGGAAACTAGCGCTTTGAAAAGTGCGGCTAAGCGAACATTGCGGTGAAGCAAACAAAAGAAAAAACGCAAACACAAAAATAAAAACACAAGAAAAAACTTGATTATACATGATTTTAAATAAATATTTACAGTTCCTATATACAAAAGCAGTTCCTATTTATACAAAAGCAGTTTCTATATACAAAAAAAACACACAAATAAAAGACAATAAAAAACTTAATTATATATGATTTTAAATAAATATTTACAGTTCCTATATACAAAAGCAGTTACTACACATAAAAATATTCACTAACCTATTTTTTTTGCTTCGTGATATTTTTGCAAGCACGTGAGTCCCTTCTGGAAAAAGCAAAAACCAACATTGCAGGTTTTGCAACAGTGCAGATCCTCGAGTTTACGAACAGTAAACTCAAGGATGCCAGGATGCTGCCCAGGCAATCGACGAACAACGAGGAGCCCGGAGGACTCCTCGTTGTTCGTCGAACAGAAAAAGTATATTTATTTTCATTTATTTTGGACATAGGGCTTTTGTTCGAGGTATGCGGTCGAAGTTGAGCCGGTTTGGACTGGCTGAGCTGGACATAGAGGTCGCCAGAGAGAGACACGTGTTCTACTGCGCAAACCGCTCTAGTTTCCCAGTGTTCCATATCATGGAACACCTTTTGAAAATCTTTCGTTATTGCTTTGGTTTCGGTATCAAAAATTTAAAATAATATAGAATAAATAGTTTAGAGTATAGCTAATAAAATAACACGGAATTTTTTTCCTAGCAATTTTTTTGTATTTAAAAATGATTTTTAAATTATGGCTCTGAAATATGGCTCTTTTTTATAACGCCACTGGAATGAGGGTATGTATGAGCTTGTGACACGCTGCCATGTATTATCAAAAAGAGTAGATCTAAGCCGAAAAGGAAGCTAATTCCTTAGTTTTTCGCCGAATTTTGACGGTTTCAGGAGCGAGTAAAGTTTGGTGTTCCACTATATGGAACACCGGGGAGCAAAGGGTTATCCCTTTCACTGGCTCAATTCGAAAGACTAATTCACCTATCCTGGCTTCTGAAACCTTTACAGTTCTACCCTTCAAGTGGCCCGATTATTTCGCGAAAGGTTTGTTTTTACTGCATAACACTTCATTCCCCCTTTTCGAAGTATCCTTTGCTTGTCACTCCGCTACCCTCCCACACTCATAAAATCTGATAGCCCTTTTGATAGTCTCCCCCAACTGCTTCCCCCAGCGGAAAAAGGGACTTGAAACGGTACGGGATACTAACGCCAGACAATTTCTACTGCGATTCTTCGAGAAAGCGGGAATTGAACTTAACTCGTATTCAAGTAAAAAATGACGCTCCCGTTGTGCCATTCATTTTCTCACGAAACAAGTCTTTCAGGCCAATTTTCAATGGGCGCCTTAATAATATCGCAATTAGTGGGGCACGGTACCAGCATTATCTGTTATTTATTTAGACAACGTCGAAAGCTATCAGCTGTGCCTGGCATTAAATTCTGCCATACGCAATAAGTGTTGCCTGAAATTATCCATTTTCTCATAAATCTATTTCTTTGAGATCCATATTCGAGTTGTGTTAGTTCATATAAATATCTAGTGAGTTTTATAAGTTTTTAAAATAAAATAAGTACAGTTTTTAAATAAACAAATTAAAATAAGGAGTTATAAATTTGATTTACATTTTTATCTATTCTAAGATTTTTAATTATAATTTTTTTGTGTTTATTAATTTTTGCACGACTAAGCGTGAATCGTACTTTTTGCGCCATAATCGCTACTTTTAGTTACGTTGTTGTAAAGGCAAGTTATTTCATTATAGTAATAAGAGGCAAATTTGAAAAGCAAGTTCTTCCAAGTTCTTAAATAGTACGTAAGTTTTTTAGAACAATGTAAGAAAAAAAATTTGTCGTAAAATTTGTACAGATGCCCTCACTGAAAGGTTAAAAAAATCAACTTTTGAATTCAAAATAAAGTTAAAAATTGAATATTCTATTTCTCATGCTTTAATTATTAAACAATTTGCTAAATTTTAAACTGACACATTCTTACTAAAGTGATATTCCTCTCGCCTACCGTATCGTACTTAACCCTTCAGCACCTATATTTCGTCAAACTTTACTTTCTAAACCCCCTGTTCCTGCAGTCATTTAGGTCTGCAGCCCTAAACAATTTCCAGGACATTCTACAGAGGCTGTTCACACATTTTTTAGACGATGTATATTGTATTCACAAAACTAAATTACATAAAATTCTTGTGTTTTAAATGTTCTATTTGATATCCCTTATTCTGAACTATCTTTCGAGACCGCAATTTCCAGGATAATTATGCCTTTTGAAGTGTCAGAAGAGGTATTCTATCCCATTCCTCCTAATCAGCTTTCCAGAGTCCTGTAAGGGTTTTGGGACGACGTTTGGATAATGCAGATTTTAAAAGTCTGGAAGCACAAAAATCCATAGCTGATACATCGGGAGATTTAGTAGGGATATCAGTGAAGGGTATGGCCTTGATACCAGTTTTTTGTTCCATTTCTTTTAGAAAATTTACAGTGGATTTTGATGTGTGACTGCTAGCTTTGTCCTGATGGAGTCTCACAGATTGATGGCACTGTGGGTAAAGCGATGGTATTTCATTCAGAAAAATTGGCAATAAAATATGTTCCTGATAGTATTTGGAGTTAATATTGACATTTTTTTCCACTCTCTTTATTTTTAACTTGCCATTATAAAAAAAAACCAGCAACAATCATGAATCCCTTAGAAAAACTTTCTTTCGATTCTTTGAACCATGTACTTAAATTTTTTTCTTCCCTTTTATGATAATAAATGGCTCTATTTTTGTTGCAATTATTTAAATACACCCATGATTTATTTATTGTGACAATTGTTCTTTGGCTAAGTGTTTCTCATATAGAATTCTGCAGTGTGTCCTGCGTTCAGTGACATGATTTGGAAGCAGACGATGCACATTGCGTTTTTTCGCTTTCTTAAGATTTAAATCAACGTTTATCATTTTGTTTACAGTGGACACCGAGAATTTTAATGATTTTGCAACTGTCCTGTGACTAGGGGGATTTTCTTTTAACATTAAACAACGTACCTTTGCAATAGTCGAAGATGTCCATTTTTTCCTTGGATACTTGTTTGGAATTTTTGTCCCACTTGAGGTTCCAATTTGACGTTTTTTTTCCTTTCTTGTTGACGATATTACCTATCGACGCGTTAGATATCACAAAACCATGACTCTCACATCGTTTTTGGATAACGGAGTATGCATATTTCTCGTCGGAAAGAGCATAAATGTAGCCTTCGAACCACTTGTTTGTTAAAAACGCCATTTTGAATAAAAACAAAACTTTCAAGCCGCAGACGATAATTTTGACTTTTAAAAACATAGTACAATTGCAATTATTTCTTTTGCAGAAAACGATTTTTTATTACCGCTTACCAAAACCGTCTAAAAAATGTGCGAACAGCCTCTGTAAACCAAAAACAAAACAGTCTTCACTTTCCAAAATCTTCCATAAACGCAAAAATCCCTCATCCAAACTACATAAAAATCCTGCACAAAAACTAGTTTCTTTATCGTGCGTACCCTTTCGTAGGAGGGGAGGGCAAACGAGCCCATCTCCTTTCTTAGAAAATGCTAAATTTTTAATTCTAATATTTCAAACAATTTGATTTTCAGCATGAAAACCATGAAAATTGGCAAGTCATGAATAAAGCATGAATATTCATTCATAAACAAAATTTTTCGGCTGCAATATAAATATTATAAAAATTAATTTTTGATGTTGTTCCAAAATTGTTATTAATTTGCTGTTGCACTGCAAATCAATTACCTCCAGTATCTGTTCAATTTATTCATTTATCGTTGCCATCTCTCTAGCCATTTTCTTTATTTTCAAATCTCAATTTGAGTTCTTTTAAAATTTAATGTTACAACGTTAAGTTACCATGTGCGAAAAATATATCTGCAAACTGTCTTGGCTTTTTAATCGCTGATTTAGTTTCAGATATTTTTAAATACCAAATTGATAATTGATAGATTATCAAAACATGGAATTCAAAAGGAAGAAAATCGTTTGCATCGTGTTACGAAAACCAGTGACGTCATATTTGGTATTTAAAAAAATTAAGATCGCAGTAAATTTAAAATCGTCTGCTAAAATAACAACATAGAGATAAAGAAAAGTTTGACTATGTATGTATGTATCTATGTGTGCGATGTCCACACAAATCTATCGCACGCAAGTGGCTCTGACCTCAGAGCCCAAATTTTATTCAACCTAGAGCGAAGCCTGGGCGCAAAGCGGTTGGTTTAGGAATTGAAGCATGAGAAATAGAATATTCAATTTTTAACTTTCTTTTGAATTCAAAATTTGATTTTTTAACCTTTCAGTGAGCTCACCTGCACAAATTTTACGAACAAATTTATTTTTTCTTACACTTCTTCAAATCTTTACAAATTGTTTTTCAAATTTGCCTCTTATTACTATAATGAACAATTTACAACAACTTAACTAAAAGTAACGCATATGGCGCAAAAAGTACGACACACGCTTAGCCGTGCAAAAGTTAATAAACACAAAAAAAATTTTAATTATAAATCTTAGAATAGATAAAAAATGTAAATCAAATTTTGAACTTTCTTATTTTAATTTTTTTATTAAAAACTGTACTTTTTTTTTACTTTAAAAACTTATAAAACTCACTAGATATTTATATGAACTAACACAACTCAAATACGGATCTCAAAGAAATAATTTGTGAGAAAATGGATAATTTCAGGCAACACTTAATCAGACAAAGCTCATAGCTTTCGGCATTGTCTAAATAAATAACAGATAATGCTGGCGCCGGGACCCACCATTAGCCGTATTATTAAGGCGCCTATTGAAAATTAGACTGAAAGACTTATTTCGTGAGAAAATGAATAACACTACGGGCGCGTCATTTTTTACAATGACTTAAGTACGAGTAAAGTTCAGTACTAGCTTATTTCCCGCTTTTTCGAAGAATTGGAATAGAAACTGTCTGGCGTTAGTACCCCTACCCCATGGTGATTTGGACTCAGATTACAGCTCAGGAGAAAAGAGTGTATATCCCATGATAGGAGGATCCAAAAGAGTCACTTTCTGTAATAATAGAAGAATAACAAAAAAAAATTAATTCGTGTGAATCCCTTAGGGTAGACGTGGAATTTCTAGCGTCGAACAACATCCTGTTGTTAACTAAGGGGCTCATCAGCAAATGAAATCTTTTGAATTGTTGAAGCAATCCAATACTTTTCTAGATCCGCGTTAAAAACATTTATAAACCTTTGCTTTCTCTTGCATTTGCTACTTGGTTATCCTAGTGCTGTTTGTATTAGAATTTCGATAAAAATATATTTTAACGTGTCTCTTCGAATATCGTATTCCAAACTGTCAGCTTTTTATTTCATTTAAGTATGCTAACTTCTAGTGAAAGTGAATACAGTGATGAATTTTCCAAATCAGATGATGATGAATCATCGAGTGATTCCTCTGCAGAAGACATTTCCTCTGTTAGAAACTGGTGTAAAATTGATTGTGTTTCATCTGTAGCTCCTCCAAGATTTCCATTTAAAGGAACGCCTGGCATTGTATGTGCTATTTCCAATTGTGAAGATCCCCTAGAGTATTTTTCGTTGTTCTTCGATGATAATGTGCTTCAGCATATCGTGGATCAGACGAACTTATATGCTTCACAGTACTTCAGTTTAAATAAACTGACACCCAAATCAAGATGTTTGAAATGGGTTGAGACCAATAAGAGAGAAATTCTTTTATTTTTGTCGCTGCTTATGCTGGAGGGGATAAATCAAAAACCGGAAGAAAGGATGTATTGGTCTAAAATCCCAGCCATAGAGACCCCATACTTTTCGAAAATTATGGCTGAAAAAAGATTCAGCCTAATTATGAAATTTCTGCATTTTTCAAACAATCAGCAATATCCTGAAAGTAAAACTAAGGCAAAAAACTGCTTGGCAAAAATTGAAAATTTATCTTTAATGCTATTGAAAAATTACCAGAAGGTTTATATACTGGAAAGAGATGTCTCCGTTGATGAGTCTCTTCTTTTGTTTAAAGGAAGACTTGGCTGGAAACAATATATTCCGTCAAAACGTGCAAGATTTGGTGTAAAATTGTTTATACTACGTGAATGATCTTCAGGCTATGTGTCAAATTTCATCATCTATACCGGAAGAAACACAAAATATCTACCACAGTATGAGAAATATGGTGTAGGAATAAAAAGTGTCCTAACTCTGTTAGATTCCATGTTAGACAAAGGCTATTGTGTAACTGTGGACAATTTTTACAACTCCCCAGACCTTGCAGAAATTCTCATTTCAAGGAAAACAGACATCTATGGAACACTTAGAACAGACAGAAGGGATGTGCCCGACGAAATCAAAAATAAGAAAATGAAAAAGGGTGAGCTGATTGCTTATCAACGGGGAAAAGCTTTGATAATGAAGTGGCATTATAAAAGACATGTTGCCATTTTAAGCACGATCCATTCCACAGAAATGCAAAATATATCAAAACATGGGAAAACTTATAAAAAACCGGTAGCAGTTCTGGATTACAACCATACAATGGGTGGTGTGGACAGAATAGATGCATCTATTTCAAATTATGGGATAATAAGAAAACAGAAAAAACATTATAAAAAAGCTTTCAGGCACCTTTTAGATATTTTCGTTTAGAATTCATTCCTTCTTTACAAAAAAAATGGAGGGAATCTTAATAATCTGAACTTCCGTTTGAAATTAATAGAGAGAATAACGGAAGAAAACATTTCTTCTGAATCAGAAAATAACTCTATCCATTCATGCAAAATTAGCTCTGCCCTAAGGTTTCAAGGAAGACATTTTCCCTCATATATTCCACAAACAGAAAAAAAGATCAATCCTTCCAGAAGATGCATTATTTGTTGCCAAACGGAAAATGAAAATGGCAAAAAAATAAGAAAAGAAACTAGATATTACTGTAAAATTTGTGATGTAGCTTTGTGCCCCGCTCCCTGTTTTGAATACAAAATACCATACAAAAGAATAGAATGTTTAACATATATTTCTATATTCAAAATAAGTATACGTCTTTGTTTACATCATATTTTCACATAATAAGAAATAAGCAATTGTGTATGACATAGCTATCTAATATCGATCTTCTGTTGTAAAAAATTGTAGCACTTAAAAATATGGTATTATGAATTAAGGTTATTACAAGATCATTACATCTATAATTGTAACATCAGAAAGAACTAACAAATTTTTAGCGATAAAATTATTCATTTGTAATATGAAAGAAAATAGTATACTGTCGCGAAAACATATAGAATAAATGAGTCGAAACCAAAAGCAAGGGTGAAACCATGTCGCCCTTGCCTGATAAAATAGTTGACTACCAGATGACACGGATTTGAGCCTGTTCCCTCATCCACAATGATCAGCCCCATGCCAGCTGAGAGATTCTGCACCCTTGCCCAATGATCTGGAACTGACGCTAAGAGTTTGAGCCTGTTTCCTTGACGACAACGATCAACCCCATGCCAGCCGTGAGACTCTGCACCCTTGCACAAGAACCAGGAACTGAGTGGTAACTTCCAGACTGTGTTTACTGATATTCTACGTGGACTGCCAATTATGATGCAACGGATTATTATCCTTATACCTGTGAGTGTTAATGAGTCCGAGGACTGAAACTCGTGTGTATACATGTGGTGTCATCGATGTCAGCCAAGGTTTGTTTCAGAGTATTTTATATTAATGATAGGGAAGTGTCATTTGGAACTCTAATCTCGGCATTCCTAAAATTTTAAGATTTTGAGAGAAAGATTGAAAACAATTTAAACATTAATTTCAAAGTTATGTTGAGAAATTTAATTTCTGATGAATTTGAATGTGATTGATGATTGATGATTTTGAATATGATGTGTGTAACTATAAGTAAATGTTACTGATGAATTTAATTGGTAGTAACAAAGTTATGTTGAGGAATTTAATTACTGACAAAACTGATTATTATTGAGGTGTATAACTATTAGTAAAGATTATTGATGAATGTAATTGGTAGTAAAAAAGTTATGATGAGGAATTTTATTACTGATGGAATTGATTACAATCAATTGTATCTATTAGCAAATATTTATTATTGAAACTAATTGTGATAATTATTGAGGTTAACATTGGTGAATATCTAGAAAAATTGCATTGAATGATTAACTTGAAAGAAATTTAGAATAGGATTAAATAATTTGAAGAAAGTTTAATGAATTTTTTTTAAGTGTTATTGTATATAAAATATATAGTAGTGTAAATAAACCATATATATTCAAGCATAACCTTTGAGCAGTCATTTTGGTACTGTATGTCACTTTTTATACTAACCTTGAGATCATGCCAAAAATGGAATATTATGTTATAACCTTTATCCTAAAATTTAATATTAACTAATTTTGGTTTGTTAAAATAATTCTACCTTCCAAAATTTCATTACATATATGAAACAATAAGTAATTCTGTGTGTGAACTGCAATATTCTTTTATCGTTTTGTGTGAGTGTAATTCGTTTAACAATGAAATATAAAATTCATAGGATAAAACAATGTGGTTGTAACATGACACATTTAAATAATTTGTGTATTATTATGTTTTAATTATATAAAATTTACACTTATAATATTTTTTTACCACTTGCACTGTTGCAGAATGTGTAAATATTTTTAACGACTGTTAAAATGTAGCTTCTGTGTAACAAAATGGTAATTATAGAAGTTTAAATTTTTGGTTCCTGAAATCAATGAAGTAATAAAATTTATATACCACCTCAATATGATTGACTTTCTTTTTGTTTAGAATGAGCTAAGAATTAAGTTTGTATGGTGTTGTGCACTAAATATAAATATCATATCATGGAAATATTATGGGAAAACGTGTGAAAAATATTATGCTAGTGAGATGACATATTTAATGGAATTCTGTAGAATTTTTTATTAACTTAAAATTATAAGAGATGGTTTAAAATCTGAAATATTTAATGTTTAATTTATATTATCAAATGTTTTGTTTAGAAAATATCTGAAGTTTGGAAGAAATTGAATATAATACTTTTGCCAAATTTTCATATAATATTTAATTTATTAAAATATTTAATTTTTCTTTAAAATCGAAAGCGCTTCATCACAGTACCACTTCATCTTCCCAACTGGACTTTAATATAGCTAAAGGTCCAACGGGTGGTTGTTCATATACTAGCAAAAATGGAGCAACCCCTGTTGCAGCATTGAGCACTTCTCGGTCCTCCCACAATAAAAATGGAAGTTGCTTATCCCAGCTTCTCTATCTTGGGAATTAAAAGCATGGTAAAGATAGACTTCATTGTTGCCACCGATCTCTCAACTAGACAATTTGATTGAGGGTAACATTGAGTGGAAAATTTAGGAGATTGAGTGGAAAATTTATTAGTACACCCTAATCGTTTCAAAAATTCCTGGGTCAATGCTGCCGCAAAGTTTGTTCCATTGTTCATTGCAATAAGCCGAGGCATTCCAGTTCTGACGAAGATTTCAATAAATGCTTCACAGGTTGCTTTCGGGATAAACGATATTATGGGTATTGTTTCCGACCAATGACTATGTTGATCCATAACGCAAAGTACATATTGGTGGCCTCTGGATGATTTTGGCTGAATTGGTCCTAAAATATCTGCATTAATCACTTGAAATAGAAGCTCTAGTCTTCCTACTGCTTCGATGGGTATTCTGTCCTTGATCTTTGTTTTCATGCGCATTTGACAATCATGACAAGCAGAGCATAGTTGCTTCACATCCATTGACATTCCTTCCCACCAGAAAGACATACCAATTCTGTCTCTGGTCTTCTTAGAAGCTAAATGCCCACCTAAGGGAGTTTCATGAGCTAGTTTCAAAATTTCACTCCTTCTACAAGCAGGTATGACTAGTTGGACATACTTTTGCCCTCCCACTTTACCCATATGGTAGACCAAATCTGATTCAATCCAAGAATTATTTTTATTTTGTTTGGCTTCTTCAAAAAACTTTTCCAATGTAGAACAAGCCAACTGTTTTTTCTTCAACAGTTGCGCCTGTGACACTGAGAGATTTTCCCTTTCAGCATGTACCTTATTCATTTCCGGCAAAACGCTTGCTTCAACGGGGGTAGTCAGCACTTCTAATTCGAGAGTTTCTGAGTCGGCAATATCCAGACTTTTCTCCACGGGCTCTTCTAATTTCCTTCCATCCACTTTCCTGTACACAGATTTTCTTCGTCTCTTCTTACCGGGGCGTTGTTAACCTCATCCCCTAAATAACTGATTTTTGTTGCTTCAATAATTTAAAGACTTTGGGCGTAATCAAAGCCGCCTCATGCAAGACCTCCCCTATAGCAGCATGTACCTGGACATATGGAATAACTTCCTCTTCCGTCCAAAAACTGAGTGGGACCGACACAAGCTTCGCTTTCCCAGGGTTTCCTACAGCGAGTCTTAAAAATATTTTCCCACTTGACTGCAAATGTTCCTCCGGCACCACCGACTTCCGCAGTACTGTTATCTCCGCACTACTATCGATGATTCCTTGAAACTTGTGGCATCCAATTCCTAAATCTACCTTCATGTATTCACCATCCGTTTCACCCATCGGAATTTCCCAGTCAAATCTGGCATGACTCAGGTTAATTCACACTTCTCTAAGCCCTTTCCTTTCTATATCACTGTTTGTTTTTCCAGCAATATGATTCCTTGTGTTCCCCTCGGGACAGAATCTCTTTAGGTGCCCTTCTTCTGGACATTTAAAACATTTAATTATCCTTGAAGTCTCTGCATTTGAGGTTTGTTGTTCCCTCTTAAACTTGCTAGCACCTCCCGAGTATGGTTTTCCGTTTGGTGCTACGTTCCTAGCCCTGGATTCATTCGGAATAAATTCATTCCTCATTCTACCTACATCGGCCTTTGTTTTCATCCAAGAACCCTGATTATGTTTATTCGTGTACGTAGTTGATGAATTCATAGGAACAGAGACCATAAAATTATCAATTTCTTCCACCAATTCAGATACAGGAAACCAGTTCTTAGTTTCTTTTAAATAGATATGGGACCTAACAGGTAAAGTCCACAACATTCTTAACTTTTAAATATAATTCTAAAGCAGCTTCACCACGAGATCCATATTGCGAAGAACTTTTATTTTGGGATTTGTAGCATGTATCAAAATTTTTCTTGCACTGTAATGGCGTGAGTCGGTATTCTTTTAAAATAAATTCTTTAATTTTACTATATTTGTCAAAATCTTCGTCTTTTAACATTACCTTGAACACTTTTGTGTACCCTTTTAAACAATGTAGCATGATCTTGCCTTGAAATGTATCGGGAACTTCATACAATCTGAACAATGCGCTCAGCGTGACAGAAGAAAAATGGCCATTCTTCTGCCTTTTCTGGAGGTTCCATAATAACCCCTTTCCTCATTCTTAAATATTCTAGGAAGGTATTTACTCGTTTTTCATCCTCCCCCACAGAATTTACGGATGATCTACCCTCTTGGCATATTGTCGCCGTACCTCTAACTTCAAGCTCACGCATCCGAAATTCATATTCTCGTGCATCCCTCGAGCCTTTTTCTTCAGCTTCGACTGTGCGCTCTGATGCTAGGGTAGCAATTAAGGCTGCTATGTACTAACCCCTTTGGATTCACTCACCTCAATGTTAACCTATGGAGAAAATTTGTCTACGGATTGCCGACTTGGATTCAAAGATTTTTTTAAAAAAATTGTACTCCGTTATAGAGAAAGAAATTTTACATGTGTGTACATTTTTCTTTTTTAAAAAAATGCAATTAATATTTAAAAATTTAAATTATTCGGGGAAAAATCTGGTATAGTGTGTTTTAAATGCTCATAAATTCCTTCGGTGGAAGAAATTTATAAAATGAATCCCGTAGCGCTTTGCAGAAAAGTTCAGGCTATCTGACAATACCAATTTTATTTGATTAGCAGCATTTATGTACCTGTAAATAGTTGACAAAAATATATTTTAAATAAAAAATTTGGGGGCAGCGCTTAACCCCCCTATAGAGAGAGAGCCATTACAATCCCTCAAAATGTCAATCCTAAGGGGGGTGGAAATCTCGAACTGTCAATTGAACTCCTCCCACCACAAGAGTCTGCAAGAAGAGGAAAAGGGAAATACAATTTTTTTCTTTGTACATAGCAGCCTTAACCCTTTAAAAAACATTCCTCATAGTTCGCAGAATTAACAATAATTTCTTTTGTGTCAACTGCTGTAGAATCGGGAGGAACTTCCTCATATAATTCCGTCGCTAAAGAAATTAGATCCTCTTTCCTATATTTCCCCACGAAAGACATAACTAAGCTGATATTTATAACTGTAATTACTTCTAACTTAACACTTTATCACCGAAAACTTTTAACAACTATATCAACCAGAAAAACTAATTTTCTTATCACTTTCGTTTTAACACTTACATTATAACGTACAAAAATAACAATTATTAAATCATCAATTAACAATATTCAAATGGCACAAAAGGCAATATTTTCTTAAATAAACAAAACAAAGTTTATCTTATTCAATTACTTCTAATCTATATCCTTCACAGTTACCAGAATCACGTGACACAATCACAATATAAAACTCAAACAATAAAAGCGAAGCAACAATTCACTTCCTATTTCCATTTACCCAAGAATATAGGAACTAGCAAAATTAATCAAATTAATTTCTTCTTAATCAAGCTTTAAATCACAGGACAACACTAATTTTTAAATAATTCACTTCAAATATAATCAAAGTTTCTCTGTAAAAGCTTTCAATACTATAAAAATAGCAAATCAAAAGTACACAAGTTACGCTTATCCATTATCAAAAATCAGAACAATAATTTTAATGAAGCAAACTCATAATCATTCCCTTACAAATAACTTTTGTTTTACACCCCTAGAACTAAACACTCAATAAACAAAAACTTTTTGGCTCTCTTTAAAGGAACAGTCAACATCCTGTCGACTGAGCCAAATTATCATGTCTGTTCCGGGACACGGCTGGTTCTTTTCTGGTTTGGGTTGGGAAATGAATACCATCATTGAAGACACACCACTTTAATACACATATTGACGAACAAATACACATTAACGACGATTTACGAATAATTTACACATTTTTCGCGTACACAACACAAAGAGGTCGGAATTTGCCATTCCCTTCCTTCTCAGAGCAACGTCTAAGCACGCACTCGCGTTCTTCACGAGCCCCTTTTTATCTGCCCCTCTTCCCACGCCTTCTCGTTAATTTTCACGAAGGACCACATGTTCTCTTATTTTCACATGGGATCTTCACATGTATCTTATTATCCTGCCTAATATGTATATTCATATGTATTTCATCTCAATTTAAATCATCAGTTGGCAGTTACTCATGAGCTGGAATTTGTCATGAAACCTTTTAGAACAATTTGTTTGTATGCTATGAAATTTATTTGTAATTTGCCACGAATCAGTTTGGTCACAAATATTATATTTTAGTATAACGCATCAAGAACCAAATACAAAAATACAATTCCATTTTGATTTCTCTCAGAATTGTATGCGAAATGTAAGTAAAACTCTTTTAATTTAATTACGCATTTTAACTATCTTGAAATACCCTCTTTATTTCCTTAAAGCCCTTTGCTCCCTTAAAGCTCTTTGCCGTATTTACTCGAGTTGCTATTTATGCGTTATGTCTATTACTTGGATATTAGCAGTAGCAATGTTAATTGACTCATATCTCTCTTTCACGCCTTTTCCATAATTTCACCTTCGGTATTAATCTATTCTTCGCCAATTCGTACATTTATGAAACTTATCCAATTACTTTGCATTTATCATTTCATTTTCTCGGAGGTCATTCATCTATTTATATCTCAAACAACTCCGCTAGAATAATTTGAGGAGTTTTGTTACCGTTATAACATGAAGCAAAGCTAATAAATTCAAAATGAAAATCTTTATTTGGCGCTTAAACTACAGGAATAAAACTACAGGAATTAAAAATTAATCTAATTAGCATAATACTTTCTGATTCAGTTGAACATAAAACTTCTATAAGATTGGAGTAATACTAAAAGTTTCAAATGGACTCAACCAGCATAAAACTTGTGCGTTTAAATTTGAAATAAGCCCATCGTCATACTTTGCAAAGTAGTTGTTGTCTGACTTTTGGGAATGTAATATAAAGGGATAAACTGACAACTACCTACATTTTAAAACCGATTCCAAGAAGCTACAAAGTCCATCCCAAATCTAAGACTCGAACCCGCAATGTCTAACCCCGAAGTTCAGGGTTCTAGACGTCTGCCAATTGTCCAGCTCATATTGTAATGAAAATAAAAGAATGGTAGTCAATAAAAATGCACAATATTCAAAAAGATTCAATATTTCAAAACTTTTTAGTGTGCGACCTTTCAACCCCTTAATTGCTCAAACTCTTTCGCTTATAACAAATTTGTCTTTACGAAAGGAGGCTCGAAGGCATTGTACCGTAATAAGACAGCTAATTAACAGGAAAAACAAACTTTATTTTATATTGACGAGTCGAGGGCAACACAACACAAAAATTGGTGGGGAACACATTACACTATATCGGTAGCATAATATCTCAACAGAATCGAAAAATGATACTTCTTTTTACACTGAAACATCAACAAGCCTTCCTTTTTCTTTCCGCTCGTTCCACGCTACCTCAGTTCAGTTCCGTTCCGTTCGCTAGCATTTCAAAAACCGCAATCCGGGTCTCGATCGGTAGGTAGTCACAACTCCTCCCCCCTTGAAAACTTTTCTAAAGTTTTACGAAGGAAAAGTTAGTCAGATGGTATACAGGACCATCAAATATAAAATGTTAATCGTAGAGTTCATATTCCTTTACTAATAAAGTTCACACAAGCAAGTACCAAGTGATTAATGTTATTAGGGGTCCACACACAAAACAACAACAAAAAAAACTTAAATGTAACATGTAATTAACGAAATTCAACTGAATAAAATAGATTAAATTCAAAATATTACCAATTTTACTACAACATAGCATTGTTCTGATTACAGAATCATAATTTTTTGCACAATATTCATCAAAACATAACATTTTCCCATTAATATACTATCCAAAACAAAAACAAATTAAACAAATATAACAAATAATCGTGGGCTATATATATATATATATATATATATATATATATATATATATAATAACAAATACATTACTACATTTTTACAATACCCTTTTCTGGTATAGGTATAGCCTTGTAATTTTAGAGAGGCTCTACTGTTTTCATCTGACAGAATGTTAATAAAAAATTTTGTCTCCTCGTTCGGACGGTTGATATTTGTGCCATGTTTGCCAATTATATGAGGGTGGAAAGCTGGTGTTGTCGTGATGTCTGCATAGGCAACTCGTGTTTTAAGTTCTTTAGTCACTTCTTTTAATTTTCGGCAAGCTCCCTTAACTTCATCAGGGGGTCCTTCTACATTATTGCTGTCATGCCCATCAGCAAAATCCACCTGGACTTTAGTTAAATCATTAGTGATCTGTTTAATATTAGCTCCTCTTTTCCCAATAATGTGTTTGTGAAGCCAACGGGGAGCATCTACATGTTCAGTAATCTCATTGTTTGTCTTTGAATACACAAGTGTATGACCAGGTCCAACCTTGGCTTTCTCACCCCTAAGTTTTATTGTATCAGATCGGGAGTCAGGAAGTAGCATCTCAACAGATACACCAGTTTCAGCTAAAATTTCTTGAATTGTTTGCCCACGAGATCCAATTATATTTTTGTGCTGATTTTTAGAAACTTCTACTGACACTGCTAGACAATTTCCCTTCCTTTACTCATAGATTTTTTCATCCCCAGCAATAGTAAGCTCACTTTTGTTTACTGATGGAGGAGGGATATCCACTCTGGCACCAGTTTCATTTATAATCTTATTTTCAACTTCATTGAAAGGTTCGGAAATAAAGGGATGGTAAACTCTTGGAATATCAAGACGTTCCAATGCCAATTTGTCCTGTTTCTCTGGTATGATCTCAATTTCATGCCCAGCTTTGTCAATACCATCTTTAGTTCCAGTAATCTTAATCAAACCCTTATATTCTTCTGGGTGGTCTTCCGGACATTTGAATAGTAGACTTTTATCGATCATAAGCTTCGATCCTTTGTTTTGGCCTTTTGAATCTTCGTTAACAGCCTTGAAAATGGACTGTAATTCTTCACTATCATTCTGGGACTTAGAAAACTGCTTATGGTCTGTCTTCAGGAGAGAAAGCTCATTTGAATTGGTTTCCACTGGAGGCAAAAATTCGTCATCTGTGATTATAGAAGTGTCGTTTTGCTCTTCGACCTCCGTTACAAATTCCTTGCTGGATTCTTCATTTTGAGCACCCTTATTTGGCTTAGATTCTTGTTCAGGGTCTAAACTCTCTTCATTTTCTGTATTTCCTCTTTCCTTTTGGGCGCGAGTCTGCACTGCGCTAAGATGAGAAATTGAAACCTTTCCCACCTGTAAATTCGATAATCTGGCTGCAGTTCGATTTCCTAAAATATAGCGTCCCTTATCTAATTCACAACGGAAAACTGCGGCTCTAGTATCAATGCTACTAAATTGACCAGAGATTCTAACTTTTGCCAGCGGTAGACCTGTCGGATCTTCGTCCAAAGGCTGCTGTACCCAAATAGTTTCGCCTGTGTACATCTCGGGAGAGACATATTTCCTACATATGACGTCTATCGTGGCACCTGAATCTAGAAGAACAGGCATGGTAAACCCATTTACTTCCGCTAATGCTGTAAAAGGACTTAGCAAATTCTCCTCCTCTTGTTTCTCACAAATTTGGTTCACTTGTTCTGAAGTTTTCTGAGCCTTTAATTTAGGACAAGTCGGTCGCAAATGGTCCACCGACCCACATTCATAACACTGCAAGGGTTTTCGCCGATCAAAATATTCATATCTCTGACCTTTCCACACGTCTTGCTTTCCCTGATCCCTTTCATTTTGTCCAGATTTAGCCGGAATTTTCTGATATTTTCGATTTCCCTTTTCGAAATTATTGCTAGTCTTCCTTTGTTCATAAGTTGGATAACTTTCGGATTTCCTACTCCCCCGTACACTGTCATATTCGTCCAACATCTCAGACAGTTTTGTAGCTGAAGTTATTTTAGTCCAGTTGTCAAGAAAATGTTCCCGAACATCATTGGATACACGTTTTTTATCTGGTCTGTAACCATCAGATTCTTCAGCAATTCAAAAGTATTAACTTCCAACCCTTGTATCCATTCTTCAAGGCAGTTTCTTAATTCAAAAGTTAAATCTCTCCATGAACTATCAGACTTCTTTCGATGTTGCACAAACTTAACACGAAATTTCTCGGGGCTAAGTTTAAAACACTTTAGGAGCAACTCTTTGACGTAATCGCAATTGTCCGTCTTTTCCTCTGGCTCTCTCGCTATAAGCTGGATGATATCCGGCGGAAGAAGGGGTAGCAACTGTGTCACCCAATCATGTTTTCTAACATCTGCCCTTTTTGCCTGGCGTTCGAAAATACTCAAATATAGACTAATATCTTCCTCTTTTGGATCGAATTTTTGAAGAATTTTCTGAAGTATAGAATTAGTTCGCGAATTCGTAATTTGCTCCTGACGAGAAGTCTCAGTAACGGATACCTGCATAGTTTCAATTCTTAATTTCTCCATTTCGATTTGGAGTTTCTTTTCTTCTAATTCAAATTGGCGCTTCTTTTCTTCTTTCTCCAGTTCGAATTGGCGCTTCTTATCTTCATCTTCAATTTTTAACCTTCGAAGCTCAAACTGGTTTTTACTCTCTTCTAACCAATTTTCCGTTATACCTTCTAAAAGATTTTTCACATACTCCTCTTCATAGTGCCTAGATTTTTTTATTAATATTATCAGGTCTGTTATCACTAATTCTTCACTTATATTTCCCCCATCTCAATAGCCAAAGTCTGAAGATCACTTTTTCTTGCTTTGCATAGAAAAGCCATGGTAAAATAGTTCAAGATTAGTTACACTCAAAATTACTTAAAATAACACACATTTTTGACACAATATAAATTTTAACATAAGATACAGAAACCGAAAGTAAGTACAATTTGTTTCCTAGCAGGAGTTTCAACTCAAACAATTACCAGCACAGTGTGCTAAACCGAAAGTAAAGATAATTTATCTCCTAACAGGAGTTTCACACTTCATAAATGTTGCTTACAATTACATCAGCACATGGCGTGCCACAAAACCAAATTTATAATAAAAATTGTATATTGACAGCGTGATGCTTTCAAAACCGAAAGTAAGACAATTTATCTCCTTGATGGAGTTTTCCCACTTAAATGTTGCTTACAATTACATCAGCACATGGGGTGCTACAAAACCAAAAATATAACAACAATTGTACAACAAAAGCGTGATGCTTTGAACCAAATAAGCACGTGGTGTGCTACAAAAATTTTAGTTACACCAGCACATGGCGTGCTACAAATTTTCATCTATATCAGCATATGGCATGCTACAAAATTTTTCCTATACCAGCACATGGCGTGCTACAAATATCAACAGTACCAGCATGTGTCGTGCTACAAAATTTAAATTATACCAGCATGTGTCGTGCTACAAAATTTAAATTATACCAGCACATTGCATGCTACAAAATTTTCGTGTATATCAGCATATGGCATGCTACAAAATTTTTGCTATACCAGCACGTGGCGTGCTACAAAAATCAACTGTACCAGCACGTGTCGTGCTACAAATTTCAGTTATACCCGCACCTGGCGTGCTACAACAATTACTAGAGAAATAACAATTTTTTATTTATCATATAGCATGCCTCAATTCACACTAAAAAGAACGTAACCAAAAGAAAAAAAATTTATATCATACAATAACTAAATTTCACCATTTCCCCTAATAACAAAATCACTTTTGGTACTCACCCCTCACGTGGAATGTTCTCATCCCGCAGCTGCCACCAATTTAGCTGTACCGTAATAAGACAGCTTATTAACAGGAAAAACAAACTTTATTTTATATTGACGAGACGAGGGCAACACAACACAAAAATTGGTGTGGAATACATCACATTATATCGGTAGCATAATATCTCAACAGAATCGAAAAATGATACTTCTTTTTACACTGAAACACCAACAACCCTTCCTTTTACTTTCCGCTCGTTCCACGCTACCTCACTTCAGTTCCGTTCGCTAGCATTTCAAAAACCGCAATCTGGGTCTCGATCGGGAGGTCGTCACATCATGTAATTTTACAAAAAGTGACTGACATTTACAAAATCCATTGTATTGTGTGTTATTCTACTTTAATGCGCAATATTATAAAAAGTAGATACATATAATGATAAATATTCGAATAACCTAAATACATACTTATATATACTATATGATACTACACACACACAGACAGATGTTCACTGTATAACCAATTTATTATGACAGCTTAACAGTTTTATGCAAATCAGCTATGACGTCATACTGATACTGCTAGATTTCGCATAAAAAGGGACTGTTGAAGTGTATTGCTTATAGTAGAAGGGGAAACAAACGTGATTTAACGAACATTGAACGTGGAATGAATGTGGGAGCTAGAATCGGTGGAGCAAGTATCATCGAAGCATCCTTGCTCAGCTGATGTTCATGTTTACAAAGATTGGGTTACCAAAAAAAACTGGTCTGAACGTACGGCATGCAGTAGTCACTTGCTACTGGATTCTCGAGGCTTAAAGGAAAATTTCCAAACCTGTCCAGTTCAACAGAGGGGGACAGTTCATCAAATTACTGCTAATCTTATCAGACCAACTCTAATGGCTTTCAATGTACTGTTCGCCGCACATGACACTGTATCGGGCATAGAAGCTGAAAGCCTGTTCCGGAGAATTTAGTGTCAGCAGCTAACAAGATCCAATGTATCCAGTTCACACGGGATCAGAAGGATTGGGCTATGAATGTATGAAAAATATAATGTGATCCCATGAATCACGTATTTAATTGCCCAATACAAATAGCAAGGTGCGACCATGGTGAAAACAGCACAAGATCCTGGACCCTAAGTGCATTGCAACAACACTTCAAGCTTCTGAAAGCAATGCTATAATCTGGGGGATGTTTTCCTGCCAATTTTGAAGCCCTATAAATCCTGTAGAAGATCGTAGGAATGCCAAAAGGTATTTCAATATTGTCACTGACCAAATAAATCCACTTAAGTTAATGGCTTACCCCACTGGAGATGGATATTGCCAGCAGGATAAATCTGTATACAATAAAGCTCGTATTGTCCATAGAGGGTTTGAAAAACATGAAAGGGACGTCACCTTGCCCAGCTGGCTTCCACAATCTTCAGATCTCAATAAAATCAAGCATTCGTGGGACTAAACCGAAAGAGAAATCAGGCAGCAGGATCCAGAACCACCAAATGTTAGATAACTGGAAATTGCAGTTCATCGGATATAGTCCCAGATTCCTCAAGCCACCTACCACCATCTCATAGAGTTCATGCCAAAGAGAATGGCAGAAGTACTGAGAGAAAGATATGGCCCAACAAAGCACTGAATTGGTGGTCATAATAAATTGACCTTTCAGTGTACCGGGTGACCATAATTAAACTGACAGTGCTCACAGTGTTCTGTAGCGCGATCTATTTGCGAGAATGACGCCACATTTTGTAGGAAGATTAAACAAGACGGGGGACGAAGGATTCCGCGAAAAAATAAATTAGTTCCAAAAGTCACCGCTAGGGGAATATTTGGCGCTGTGTAATAGAAAATAGAGTATTAACAAATGCAAATTAATACGGAATAAAATTACCTTTTATTATGCACATTTTCTGATTTAGTACAAGTGCAATATGGCAACACTTTTAAAAAAGCGTAAAATCTACATAAACACCGATAAAGTCTCGTTATCTGCAATATCACGTACACTGAGCAGAAGAAGTTCTTTATTCAAATTTCACGTTACATCCATTGGCACAGTGCCAGCTGCTTGGGTTTTAAAAGGCAATGTGTTACGTTTCGAATCAATCGGATTGAAAGTTTATGTGCAATGTCTCCTTCTTTAGTCGAGCGTGCGTTACTGGTCAAATTCTTTTACCTCAACCAGTGCAACGCGTCAGCCGCTCTTCGTGCTTTTAGAACGCACAAAAAAATGCTTAAAGGTAACGGTCCTGTGTCAGTTAATGGGCTAAAAGCAATGGTTGCGACGTTTGAGAAAACAGGTTCTCTGAAGGTTCAGTCAGGCAGAGGACGAAACCTGTACCACAGGATACAATCGAAGCAGTTGCCACGGCGATTGTCGACAGAGGACCAGACAATATTGCTGCCACCTCTAGCGCTCGTGGATTAGCTCGGAATATGGATATGCCTTACACTACGGTATGGAAAATCTTACGAAAGGTTATCAACTTCTATCCGTACAAGATCAGCCGTGTACAGGAGTTACTGTACCCCGACCATGATAAGCGATTGACTTTTGCTCTCACCTTTCTTGCCAGAATGGAGGTGGGTGATGCTTGGCCGTGGAAAATCTTATGGGGAGACGAGGCCCACTTTTACCTACATGGAACTGTGAATACCCAGAAATGCCGAATTTGGGATGACAAATCACCACATGCAGTCACAGAAATTCTCTTCCATTCACCAAAGGTAACTGTTTGGTGTGGGTTCACAGCGGAATTTACCGTAGGTCCATTCTTCTATGAGAACATTACCCCGACAGGACCGTAAACCTGTTCTGTTACCGGAGAGAAATATCGCCACATGTTGAACAGCTTTGTCATTCCGGCACTTCAGCAAAAACAATGCCTGGGGGAAATCATTTTCATGCAAGATGGAGCCCCTCCACACGTTGCTGTACGGGTGCAACAGCTGCTACGACAGAAATTCACAACAGAAAGAGTCATTAGCCGCTACTTTCCAACTACATTGCCACCTCGGTTGCCTGATCTTACCCCATGCGACTTCTGGCTATGGTTACCTTAAGTCCATGGTCTACCAAGGAGTGGTCCAGGACCTGGCTACGTTGAAGGATAACATATCACGGACTGTACGGAAGATTCCTGCAGACATGTTACTTTCTGTTGTTGTCCACACTGTGCACAGAATGCAATATGTGGTCCACAACAACGGCAGCCTCGTTGAACCTCATTTGAATGCAAAATAAAAGGAAATTTCCGCATTGATTTGCATTTGTTAACACTCTATTTTCTATTAAACAGACCCAAATATTCCCCTAGCGGTGACTTTTGGAACTAATTTATTTTTTCGCGGAATCCTTCGACCCCGTCTTGTTTAATCTTCCTACAAAATGTGGCGTCATTCCCGCAAATAGATCGCGCTACAGAACACTGTGAGCACTGTCAGTTTAATTATGGCCACCCGGTATATACAGATATACACTGCTGGCCACTGTAAATGCAACACCCTGAAGGAAACATGCAAATAACATGAAATTTACAACATGCATTAGCGGAGGTGAGATATGCAAGTGATTAGAATTTCAGCGCAGACGCACATCACGCGCGCCTGTGGCGCCACTTCAAAGCGCTATTTAAGGCTTGGAGATTTCGACGATTTCAAGTTCGGCAATTGTGTTTTTCTTGTGGTTTTTTCAAAAAAAACGATCAATTATGCCTCGTCGAAAACAGCGATCATCTATTGATCAAGTATCCGAGTTCGACAGAGGAAGGATAGTGGCCTACCGAGATTGTGGATTATCTTTCAGGGAAATCGGTAGTCGTGTTGGACGAAACCAAAACAACTGTAATTCAGATATGTGATCGTTGGATGCAGGAGGGTACGACGGACCGGCGTGTTCCATCGCATCCACCTCAGCGCACCACTTCACGTGATGACAGGCAAATTGTGCGCATGGCAGTGACGGATCGCTCAGTCACATCACGAACCATAGCACAGCACATGCAGTCTGTAACGCATCATCCAGTGTCTGCGCGTACCATTCGACGCCGTTTACAGCAGAGTGGTCTGTCCGCAAGACGTCCATTGCTTTGTCTACCCTTGACGCAGAACCACAGACGTCTCCGCCGCCAATGGTGCGATGACAGAAGGATGTGGACGGCAGAATGGAATGAAATTGTCTTTACTGACGAGTCACGCTTCTGTCTGCAACACCACGATGGTCGCATTCGAGTCTGGAGACACCGTGAAGAGAGGATGCTGAACAGCTGCGTTATGCACCGCCACACTGGTCCTGCACCGGGTATTATGGTATGGGGCGGTATTGGATATCACTCTCGCACACCTCTAGTACGCATTGCCGGTACTTTAAACAGCCAGCGCTACATCTCCGAGGTGTTGGAGCCAGTTGTCCTTCCTTACCTTCAGGGCTTGCCCACAGCCATATTTCAACAGGATAATGCGCGACCACACGTGGCACGCGTTGTCCAACGGTTCTTCGTCAATCGCCAGATTGAATTGCTTCCCTGGCCGCCTCGCTCTCCGGATCTTTCGCCGATAGAAAACATGTGGTCCATGGTTGCTCTACGATTGACCCAGATTCCATCCCCAGCTGCCACAGCAGATCAACTTTGGCAACGTGTGGAAGCTGTACCCCAAGAACTCATTCAAAGTCTGTTTGAATCAATGCCGAGGAGTGTGGCAGCGGTGATCTCCAACAATGGCGGCTACTCTGGCTACTGATTTTGGCAGGAACCACACTTCACAGAAGTTTATAAATTTAATCATTTGATACTTGGTCAACATGTTATCTACAAAATAAATTTTGTTGTGATATCTCTTGTCTTTCTTGGTGTTGCAATTTGGGTGGCCAGCAGTATACAATTTTTAAATGCAAGTGGCGTGAATCCAGTGAATAAATTATAGTTATAAGCAGTGGCGTAGCGAAGGGGTGAAAGGGGGTCTATCATGCCCGGGCGCCCTCGCAGAGGGGCGCCAAATGGTCCCCAAGAGCATGGGGGGCGCCAAAAAGGTATCGTGGCCCGAGCGCCAGTTATGCTCGCTACGCCATTTGTTATAAGTGGTTCTTTGAAGAAAAATGCGTTTCTTCAAGAAGTCTACTTTGTTGCATGGCATATGTTTGAAATCTATCTGCACTCTTCTATAGCTACTATAGCTTCTAAATCGTCACTTTTATAAATTCACAGCTTAACAAAAATTGAGAATAAAGGAATTACCAAGGTTTTTACAAATTTTCATTTTTCAGTATCAAAATTATTAGAAATACTCCTCGAGTGAATTCCTTCTCCTCTCTACATTTATATATTTTTTGTGGGGCCTTGGCGGCCTTGTGGTACAGCGCGCTGGTTTTTGGTGCTGAGGGTGCTCGGATCGAATCCTGGCGAAGCGCCACTAAAATGCCTCCGTTTGTGTCGTCCCTTCATAGGGGGCAATGCTGGTCCTTTTATATGGCGCCCTCATAATAAAATGGCCAGCAAAACTGCGTGAATTATAGGCGAATGTCTTCGCGACAAGTGCCTCAGCATTAATATATATATATATATGTATATATATATATATATATTGTAGATTTCGATCTAATTAAGTACCTCTAGTAAAACTTAAAAGTAGAATTTGATTTTGAGAACTTTCCGGCTTTTCTAGCTAGTTGTCCTAAATAGGACATGGCCATTAGAAACTTCCTGGCCTTATGATATTTTAATCAACTTGCCCTCTGAACAACAGTAGGACATTTTAGTAGAAGCACTACTCATGTTCGAAGAAAGAAGGATAAAATGAAAAATTTTAAAGATTCCTCTTGTCTTAATCATGACCCCTAAAGCTATTGGATATAGTTTTGGAATGATATAGTTTCTTCTCATTTTAATATATCTATGTCTAACACTTATGATTTCCTTTCTATACCATCCTCTGAGCTTGTAAATCTATATGCATTATTTAGAATTGAAATCATAGGCTTGAAAATTCTCCCGAAGAAATATACTTGTCATAGTAGAACGGACATAATCTAAGGACCACACACTCTCTTCCAGTTTGGGTAGTTTGGTGGATATATAAAGTATGTAAGATTATGTAATTTGTAATTAGTAAATGGATGATGGCTTGAAAATTAATTTAGTGTAAATATTTCGGTTCATATTTTGTATAATAAAATATTATTGAACATACAGCAATTAGTTAACAATAAACAAGTAATGGGGTCTGTTTGTGCATGCATGTATGTGTGTGTGTGCTAATTATATGAAGTAATAGTTTTCTGCAGTTAAAAAATACTTAATTAAAACAATGAGCTAGTAAATGTTCCACTGAATCAAGCGCAAGTTTATCTGAAAATTTAGCAGATCATAAATTGAAATGCATAATATTACTTAAATGTTAAGTGCAAATATCATTAAATTTCTAGTGGGATAATATATGGTTGAAAAATAATACTGTTCAAAGAGGCATTTTTGTTTACTGCATAAAGCCTCTTTATAATTATGCAATCCATTTTTATATGGGCAAAATTCTCATAAATACTCAAATTTTATATATGTTTTAGAAAATAGTGACTTATATTTACAGCACTGAAACATTAAAAATATTAGTTTTTTCTCTTGATAAATAAATTTGTAAATACTGAGTCAGAGTATTTTCAAATGGCACTACAGCATCACATTCAAGATAATTTACTGAATGTTAAAAAAAAATGTGTTTTCTAATTTAACGTGACACTTTTAACATACCTAAGATGTGAGGATACATAGATTAAAGAGATAAAATTTAAACGGTTTCATTACGAATGAAAGCCTTTTAAATTAATTTGTTTTCTTTAATTATGAAAATATTTTAATGCAAATTCAATTAGATACTTACGTTCTAAAGCAGCTTTCGCATAAGAAATTTTGCTCTGTGGAGCAAAATTAGAAAATTCAATTAGTCTGTTTTCAAAGAATTTATTTTATAAAATTCCTAATCAGAAGTAGAAAAAAAATGTACTTTTTTTTCACCATGAAAATATTCTCAGTTTTCAAGCACTTCGATGACACTCTGTGTCATCGAAATGTGCGTTGTTTACGGTATGGATTATAATGTGCGTTGTTTACGGTATGGATTATAATGTCGTTGTTTACGGTAAATTAATCAAAAGTTTCCCATATATAATGATCCAAAGTATAAAAACATAACTAAAATTATATTTAAAATATAAATACTCAAATAACTTTTAGTTACGTTAACAAGGAACATACAAGGTAAATTATCGTGAAACAGAAATGAAAGCCATACTTTTGACTTTAAATAAATTTTGAAGTTTAACTCTACAAAATTATCTTTTATTTTGAATCGTTTACAAAGTAAATTATTCTAATTCAAAAGTAAATACGTATTTTTATATTATACATATCAAATTTTCAACAGTGTTATAAACATTATTGAAAATAGACAAAATATTATCCCTTGTTTTGGCACTGGTTTTTGACATGTTTCAACTTTTATAAATTTTAGACAACCAAAGAAATAGCAAATTTAGACTAGCATAGTATGACATATCGGTAAACAAGATAATGGATATTACACTGTGAGGAATATATGTATTTCTGTAAATGTTTTAATGTCAATAAATGTAGAGTATCCAACGGGTAACGAGTGAAATTTACCAGGGAAATATTTCATATTAGTCATGACTTCAAAGCTAAATTACAACAATATTTTATGCATATTATCAACTTTTAATATCTTTTTGATAAAAAGCATACTTTCACGACTTGCTAAGAATATTCTTCCCACGTCATTTTTATGGACAACACAAGAAACGTATCTAAAAGAAGTTCTTAAAAAATACTAAAAATACATACCAAAACCAATGTAAAGTCTTTATCCCCGACTATATCAAACATTTCATCCCGAACTTGCATTTTGTGTAACATTTCTAACTAAGTACAACAAACACATTTTGAAGTAAGCGTGGATATTTCAGTATCGGACGAAATGGTTACCATCGTTACTCCAATAATCAACAATACTCCAGTTTACCAATAGATTTGGTCGATTGCAAGGCTATTAAGCAAATGAAACTGAGTAACACAAGGCAAAAAATTACCATTTTCCATTTTGACGTGACCCAAATTTTGTATTAATATGATAGACCTGTTTATCTCATAAAAAAACTTCAATTCGATTGTTGCTCATCGTTTTCTTCTTCCTTTCACCTAGCGTTTAGTGGGAATGTAGCATTCTAACTACAATTAATTGCACAAAAACCTTGTTAAGAGTGTATCCTATATAACAATGAGTCCTTTTTCAAAAAACTATTTTAAAGGTCCCGCCAGATTTACTTCTACTTTTAACTAAAAAAGTAATCAGTAGTACAATATTCCTTACAGTGATAACACCTGTATAGTGATATATTAATATTAACATTTACTTTGGCTGTATTCTCTGCAAGCCTCCCAAACTACTCTACTACGATGCACCTAAATTGCTCTGGCAGTCAATTCAGCTGGCTTTAACTTTCGTTCTTGAAATCTAAGGTGATTTAACTGAATCAGCTACACTCTTAAGAGCTTGTATGAGGGTACTGTAGTCTCCGGTCTTGAATCAGGTGGTAAGATGGCTGTTTATAAACGTTTGCAGTCGTATTTAAGCAGTAGATCCTGGTGTCTTTATGGTCATCTTAACCCCTCGTATTGCCAAAGATGTTCGCATCGTTCCAAATCAACCAAACAGATGAAGTTAAAGGGACGATAGGGATTTCTTAGGAGTTCATTTAAAGAATCCATTAAAAATAAGAAACAGAATCAACTTCAAGATAATAACATGAAACCGAATAATAAAAATTATATATATATATATATATATATATATATATATATATATATATATATATATATATATATATATGTGTGTGTGTGTGTGTGTGTGTGTGTAAGTAAGTAAGTAATTACACACAAAATGAAGGATTGAAGGAAAGAAGAAATAATTACAAACCCAGGAAGACTCAGTAATAGAGCCGAAAAATATAGAGAGTAGCAGTTCGTCAAAAACATTTTATTCGGGAGCAGCATGATGGACACATATTTCAGCAAATAGCGCACAATGGAGATTCGATCAGCAGTACTGGCCACATAATAGACAGAGACAAAGTATATAGGAGGACTTAGACGGAAAAAGCGTCACTTTAGAGCGGAAAAAGACGTCACTTTACAAAACTCCCGCTAAGTTGAGAGAGTTCCCTTCAAACTTTATAAAATGAATATCTGCCTGTTTCTAAACCAGGCCTAGAATTTTTTTTATTGGTTATAGAAATCATGTCTATACCTGCGGGTTTTTCAAGTAATTAAATGTGTAATAATCTAAATTGTGGGCAACATGGGTCATTTATAGCATGAGACGCTTGGTATCTGACAGTATATGGTAATGGTATTGGTATTCAGAAATTTCGGGTGCATGGGAAAAGAGTCAGCATGTGCATTAAGGATTAGTATAATTCATTAATTATGTTATTTCTAGATCGTGTTTTAGATAAGCGGTTGTGCTTTGTTAAAAAAGAGGATTTGGAATACGTGTTAGATTTAGAAGATTGCATTTTTTCTTTTATATATGTGTTTTCTTTTATATGTGTGTGTGTGTGTGTGGGTAAGTAAGTAAGTAAGTAATAATAACGCCCCACTAATATTAATTGTCCTACATCTAACGCGTATCCTAAATTTTCCTCAATAAATCACAGGCCTATTACAAAAACGAAATTGAAATAACCAGATATTCTATTCTCTTCAATGCACGCTCGGAAAAGTTATTTTTAGACATGATTCATAATGCCGTGATCTCGATCCCCCTTCGAAGAATCATACGACTTTCGACTAGTATACCACATGATCGGGGTCAGCCAATTAAAATAATTCTAAGCCTAGCGGCAAAATCAGAAGTTATCTATATTAATAAAGTAACAGGAGGGTTTGTCGAGATCACGTGACCGTAACGCGACCGGGCGGACTCATCCTAAAAAATGGCCGACAAATACAAGAATCGGTGTATTTTTTTTCTCGTGAAAGTACATAAATGTTACATATTTGGAAAGAGCTTCGAAATCTGATAATTTTTTTTGCGTACACTTATTCTGTTAATTCAATAGTTTTAGAGATATTTTAATTTTAAAATCACTCACTGCTCAGAAATCAAATCATCTGGTGCAGTGCTGCAGCCATCTGTCGGCAGCGACGGGAATGAAAATTGACGGGAATTTATTCAGTTGAATTTAATACATTTGTAGGCCTTTTTTTCTTTTGTGGGGCCCGAAGTACATAAATATGTTACACAGATGGCTTGAGCGTAGCTAGGCGAAGGCCGAAACTACCCGGGCGAAGCCCGGCTAGTTCAGTATAAAAGATGAGACAGAGGATTTTCACGCTCTCTGCTTCATTACTTCCTTGCTCTGCTATCCGCGTATTCCTTCCAATCATAAACCATAATGTAAAGTCTGTATTCTTAAGCCCCGGCAGCCGGCCCGGTGGCCGTTAGTATTGTTTGTGTGTGTCCTGCTCAATCCGGAATGTCTTCGTTATGTAGAATAATAAAAATAATGTGTATCGCATTAGTGTTGGACGTCTTCATCAAAGCCTCTCCTCTCTGCAGTTATTTCTTCCCCGACGTGTCTTGGCTCCTGAAAAAGGTGTTCGTATCTGGATCTCAAGTGTGTGTGTGTGCGTTCCTGCTCTTTCCTCGAATGTGTCCACCGCCATGTCTACAAAAGTGTGAATCCATCACCTGTACCGGTCCGTTAAATTTATCGTGTATGTAAGGTCCGATTTCAGTCATTATATATATGTGTGTGTGTGTGTGTGTGTGAGATGGGGAGAACGGCCGCCGGTCATTGCAATGAAAAATGCCGTAACCCCACATCACAGTCAACTCTGTAGACACTGGATTACAGGAATGGTAGTCTGGTTGAAAAGAAATGTCGTTGACACAAGATTTCTCGAACTACATGTTTATTAAATTCGCCGGCCACTTCGCCGGGTGTTTCGTAGCAGGCAAAATATTACAGAGTGCGTCTAAATTTAGACATCAGATAGTTTTATAAAGTCATTCCATCACGTGACACAGAGGTGTGACTTACTTTTTGATTGGATAAAAGTTATTTGTTGATGCTCTCATCTGATCTACACTGCTGGCCACCCAAATTGCAACACCAAGAAAGACAAGAGATATCACAACAAAATTTATTTTGTAGATAACATGTTGACCAAGTATCAAATGATTAAATTTATAGACTTCTGTGAAGTGTGGTTCCTGCCAAAATCAGTAGCAAGAGTAGCCGCCATTGTTGGAGATCACCGCTGCCACACGCCTCGGCATTGATTCAAAGAGACTTTGGATGAGTTCTTGGGGTACAGCAGACCAAGCAGCTTCCACACGTTGCCAAAGTTGATCTGCTGTGGCAGCTGGGGATGGAATCTGGGTCAATCGTAGAGCAATCATGGACCACATGTTTTCTATCGGCGAAAGATCCGGAGAGCGAGGCGGACAGGGAAGCAATTCAATCTGGTGATTGACGAAGAACCGTTGGACAATGCGTGCCACGTGTGGTCGCGCATTATCCTGTTGAAATATGGCTGTGGGCAAGCCCTAAAGGTAAGGAAGGACAACTGGCTCCAACACCTCGGAGATGTAGCGCTGGCTGTTTAAAGTACCGGCAATGCGTACTAGAGGTGTGCGAGAGTGATATCCAATACCGCCCCATACCATAATACCCGGTGCAGGACCAGTGTAGCGGTGCATAACGCAGCTGTTCAGCATCCTCTCTTCACGGTGTCTCCAGACTCGAATGCGACCATCGTGGTGTTGCAGACAGAAGCGTGACTCGTCAGTAAAGACAATTTCATTCCATTCTGCCGTCCACATCCTTCTGTCATCGGACCATTGGCGGCGGAGACGTCTGTGGTTCTGCGTCAAGGGTAGACAAAGCAATGGAAGTCTTGCGGACAGACCACTCTGCTGTAAACGGCGTCGAATGGTACGCGCAGACACTGGATGATGCGTTACAGACTGCATGTGCTGTGCTATGGTTCGTGATGTGACTGAGCGATCCGTCACTGCCATGCTCACAATTGGCCTGTCATCACGTGAAGTGGTGCGCTGAGGTGGATGCGATCGAACACGCCGGTCCGTCGTACCCTCCTGCATCCAGCGATCACATATCCGCATTACAGTTGTTTGGTTTCGTCCAACAAGACTACCGATTTCCCTGAAAGATAATTCACAATCTCGGTAGGCCACTATCCTTCCTCTGTCGAACTCGGATACTTGATCAAAAGATGATCGCTGTTTTCGACGAGGCACAATTGATCGTTGTTTTGAAAAAAACACAAGAAAAACACAATTGCCGAACTTGAAATCGTCGAAATCTCCAAGCCTTAAATAGGGCTTTGAAGTGGCGCCACATGCGCGCGTGATGTACGTCTGCGCTGAAATTCTAATCATTTGTATATCTCACCTCCGCTAATGCATGTTGTAAATTTCATGTTATTTGCATGTTTCCTTCAGGGTGTTGCATTTACAGTGGCCAGCAGTGTAATTTTTATGGACGCCGCGTCGCGTTTAATTTCGTTAAAAAGTCAGCCATCTTGAATGATTTTGCCGAAGGCTGTAACAATGGAATTTAACACGAATGCCCAAGGGAAAATTAAGTACTTAATAAGATTAAAAAGGGGTATGTAAATTTGAATAGTAAAGTGAGGAATTAATAGTTTTTAAATGTTAAGAGTGTTGAATTAAGAAATTACTAGTTTTTTAATATTATAGAATACCCCCCCCCGTCCAAGAAGCGGCTGATCTACAATACCTGCATTGGAGGACAGACTCACTCAGATGAGTGAGAAGAATGGCTATTAACAAAAATTTGGAATAGTTTCTTTAAGAGTCGTCAGCAAAAGTTAGCTATAGCAAAAAAAATTTTAAAAATCATGTGATGAAATGACATGACATTATTAGCAATTTGTAACAAATATTTAAATTTCCCATAAAAAATACACATAATACTAACGTTGAAACATCTACATAATTTCTAGCTGAAAAAAATGATGCGTAGGGCTGCAGTCCCCAAACAACACAATCTCAGAAAAAAAATTCAATTCAGTACAAAAAAAATTTTGTCTGGAAACATATATTGAATACAATATTGACCACTATCTTGAGTCGAATAACACAAATAACAAACTTTAGCAATAATAATGTCAAAACCAAACAAAAATTAAGTAAATGAAGTTGAACTTGACATAGTTCAAAATGTAACCTGTTTAACATTCCTCTGTAAACTTCACTACCATGGAGTGAGTCCCAAAAAAAAATGACAGCAATTGCTGTCCATCTCAGCCTGTCCGTACATTGTACGTCTGTCCATTTTTATCAAATAAAAGTTTCGTCATTTGGACAGTAGGTTACAGAGAAGAAATATTGTTCAGGTTTTTCAAACTCCTGAAGGAGTATTTTATCACAGTATCTTATAATTGCTGTGTCCTTGGTTACAAATGTGGCTACACAAAATTTTCAATTTTAACAAAACAATATCTTGTATGACACTGGATAATAAAAATCACAAGTTTTAAAAAAAATCACAAGTTTTAATAAAAATCACATTTCTAATACATAAATTGTATATAAAAATTACAAAACATTTATTATACTATAAGAAAAACTCAATCATTTCAACATTTTCAATATCAAATCCTTATTCATTATGTCTAGTTTCATATCTTTATATTTCTTATTATTCTGATTTCACTATTCCCTATACTCATTTTTATTCCAACAATATTTATTTATTCAATAATTCTATTCAATATTTTTTAATTCACTTTTCTTCTAATCTATTTTACTTGTTTTCAAAAATTTTTTCACTTAATATTCAATGTATTCATTCTAGTCATTTGTATATACTTATGGATGAATGGAGCTCTCTTTTCTTTGTTTTAGGTACCTGTTTGTATGTGTGTCACCCAAACTTTTAGTTTCAAGTTCTTTCTTAATTCTACCTCTAAGGAGTGGCGGGTTGTGTTTATGTTTGTGTAAAAAGTGGGTTTTCTTTCTCCCTATTGTACAGCGACTAATAAGGAGGAAAGAATGGCCGTACTGTGGACTAACCGTTATTCTCCCGACGGGATATGACCGCCTAGAAAAGCAGCATCTTGCATAGTACAAAGATGGAGAAAAAGGAAAAATGTGCATATGTCATACCTGTGGGAGTGTAATATAGAAATGGGAGGACAAAGGAGTGGCCCTCCCAAAGCCTGTTTTAGTCATTACTTAAGCATATAGTTTTCAGCACTTTAAGTGACTGAATTGGTGAATTTAAAAAAAATAACAAAAAATATCAGAAAAGATCTTAAACAGCTGGGACGAGATCCAACGCGCTGGTAGAGGGGTTGATAGGAACGATTATTCAAGGAAGAGAAAATTTACTGAAAGGTAAAAGAAGTAGAAATGTCATAGTCGGGTTTAATTTCAGATCCAAAAAAAATTCATATATAATAGTACTCTTAAGAAGAAAGTTTAAGTTAGATAGTTTTTTTTCAACAGTTTTATCTTTAGTAGGACAACACATAATTAATTATATCATATAAAAAAATATGATGTTAAGCAGCAAACAGAAAAGAAAAAAATGGATCTTTTATTTTTCATTATTCGTGGTGTAGTTTTAAGTTCTCTGGTGCATTATAATATCTTAATTTGCAAGCATGGACAATTTCAGAATTTTGTTTAGTGTTAAAGTTTGGTTTATCAATTTCATAGTTAACTTTTGACATTTGTCTTAAAATAGTGTAAGGTCCAGAATAGGGGGAGTTTAACTTTCTGGTATTATGGTATTGGAATTCTTCTAATAATACTAAATCTCCAACATTAAATTTAGATTCTACGAAGCGTGCATCATATTTAACTTTATTCCTATTATGGTAATTAATTGTCCTTTCTTTAGCTAATTTTCTCGCCTCGTCTAACTGAGGATAAAAGTCTTGTTTTTTAACATGAGGTTCGTAAGGTAATATTCCAAAAAGTAGGTAAGCTGGGATCATTTGGGTAACTGAGTGAGGTGTATGATTGTATTCATTAATTACTTCGTTTAATATGTTTGTCCAAGGAGTTTTACTTGTTGAGTTATGTACTTTGCACCTTACTCTAGTAATTATTGTTTGATTTACTCTCTCTACTTTGCGATGGTTTGTGGATGGTGAGCCGTCGTCAATAATTGTTTCACATTGTTATGCTCTAAAAACCTTCTAAACTTTGAACATGTAAAAGCTGCGTTTCTGTCTTTTAGCAATTTTTTTGATGTTTGAATTTGGGATATTTGTTTTAAACAATTTGCATAAGTTTCAGTAGTTACGCTTTTTGATGGAAAAGCCCAAATATAACGCGTTGCATGGTCAATTATCAAATGTAAGTATTTCTTTGTGGAATTATAGTAATTAAATCCGCCTACTGTGTCCAAACTTAAGCACTCGAAGGGTTAGTCTGTCGGAGGTACTTCTTGCAGCAATCCAAACCTTTTCTGACTTTTCTTTTTGTTTAATTGTTAAGTATGGCAATGTTTAACATAATTACTAATGTCCTCAGTGATTTGGGACCAATAATATTGGGGTGTAAGCAATTGCATTGTTTTATTGATTCCAGGGTGTGCAAAGTCCTCATGGGCATTTTTTAAAATTTTTAATCTCAATGAAAATGGTACTACAATTTTTAAGAATCCTTTCTTTCTCACGTAAATTACATCATTTAGTTTTTTATATATAAGTCCCTGCACATTGTCTTTATTTTGAAAATCCACAATCTATTGTAACTCGATTAAATGATTTATTTGTTGATTAGGTTCTGAAATAGAATTTCTGGAAAGCATGTCGGCCTCAATGTTCGCAGTTCCTCTATGGTATTTTATTTCATAGTCAAACATACTTAATTTTAGTGACCAACGAAAAAGTCCTCCTCTAAGATTTTTAATGTTTCTCAACCAGACTAAGGCTGCATGGTCAGTGTGAATCATAAATTTCCTACCATGGAGGAAATTATAAAACCTATCCAGGCTGTTAACTATGGCGAGGCACTCCAGTTCTGTGATTGAGTAATTTACTACATAAGGTTTCAAGACACGTGAATGATATGCTATGGGATGTAACACCCCATCTTCACCTGGCTGCTTCAGAACAGCTCCAATTTGGTGTTTACTCGCGTCCACAAATAAGTGGCAATCTTTTGTTACATCATATAAATGCAATATTAGTTTACAAATCAATAAATTCTTAAGATCCTCAAAAGCTTCTTGGCACTTGTCTGACCATCCCCATTTTACTCCCTTTTTCAATAATGTATTTAATGGATGTCTTACTTTTGCATATTTTGGAATAAACTTATTATACACATTTATTGTGCCCAAGAATCTTTGGAGTTCTTTTACATTACTTGGTGGTTTCAAACACTTTATCTTTTCAATGTTAATGTTGTCTGGGGCAATTTTCCCATTTGTTACATTATATCCAAGAAAATTAATTTGTTGCTGCAGAAAGGTACATTTAGCTAATTTTAACTTCTTATTCTCTTTTTTGAAAATGCTAAACAATTGATCTAAATGTTCAAGTTGTTGCTCTTTGGAGTCTGAAAAAATTATAATATCATCGAAGTAGTGGCATACAAAGTTAACTTTATATTTATCTAAAATTCTCCTCATAGTCCTATTCAATATCGCAGGGGCATTCTTTAAGCCAAATGGAAATCTTAGCCACTCGTATAAGCCAAAAGTAGTGGCAAATGCCAATTTCTCAGTATCTTTTGGGTGGACGGGTACATGCCAATACCCTGAGGTAAGGTCCAAAGTTGAAAAGTACTTAGCTTTGCTTAATTTATCCAGAATATCATCAATTCTGGGTAAGGGTTCTGCATCTGTCTTAGTAATTAAATTTAGTTTCCTGAAATCAATACAAAGTCTAGTTTTTACTTCATCGCGCTTTTTTGCCAAAGTCACAGGACTTGAATATGAACTGTGTGATTCTTTTATGATTCCTGCTTCTAACAAATTTTTAATTTGGTTCCTGTTCTCTTTTTCCTCAATTGGCGAAGTCCTGTATGCTCTTAAACTCACTGGTAAATCAGAATTTAGGATTATTCTTTGGGGTTCAATTCTTATTTTGCCTATGTCATATTTATTAGTTGAAAACAATTTATTATTTTTGTGCAATAAATCTTTGAATTCCCTATCAACATCTAAATTTTTGATTTGACCATTAATGTCAACATTTTCATAATTTGGGGTATTTTCTGCTTTTATTTCACCAGAATGTTCATTAAAATTTTCATTTACATCATAATCAATACAGAAAATATCATTTTCTTTCTCTGAGTTCTCTTCATAAGGATTAAATATATCAGAAACTTCAAATTCATGACCATTACTATTATTATACACATGCTTATTATCACATTTATTTTGAAGATGTAATGAAATTTTACTTCTATCACAAATATTAACCAATTTCAGAGAAATTCTATTTTGACACACACAAAATTGGTTACAGTCAATTACTACTTCAAACTTTTTACATTCAGGAAGTTCTAGAATAAGATAAGGCAAGTCATTGTCCAAAACATATGCAGAAATGTTTCTAGTTATTTTCCCTATTTTCAAAGTTAATACACATTTAGTTGTAATTAAGATTTCACCCTCAGCTTGCCTGACCTTAATTGGAGAGCTTGAATAACATTTCAGTTTACATTGCTTGACTAGTTTTTGTGACATCAGACTAATGGTCGAAGCAGTGTCAATCACACAATTTAAAAAATTCTGTTTCTCATTTCTATATAGTCCTTTTGTTTTATCAACCCCATGATTTCGGATAATTTTTCCCCTCAATGACAGTAATTGTCATTCTGGCGCCTGATCCCTTTCAAATTCCGGTTCCTCATAATGATGTTTGTTGTCTGACACTGACATCTTATCAAATCTCTCATTAATAGAGCAAGTTTGTTCCCAATGGTAAGCATTACTTATGCCAAAGTTAGAACACTTTCGACAGGATCTAGGTGGTAAATCTGAATACTGTTGGTGGTGATTAATTTGGTTATTGGGTCTATGTGCAAAATTGCTATTCAAGTTGTGATCTCCTCTGGGCTGCCATTGTCTAATTTGTTGTTGACCATAATTATTTCTAAACTGAGTTTGTTGATTATTATTAGGCCTAAATTGAGGCTGGGAAGAGTAATTTTGTCTAAATTGATGAGGTGGACTACAATTCATCCTAACTTGAGGTTGGTTGTAGTAATTTTGTCTAAATTGGGGTCTATTCTCAAATCTAGTGTTAAAAAAGTTATCCTGATTCCCTTGATTAGCTTTGTTTCCTTCATTATTTACACTGCTGGCCACCCAAATTGCAACACCAAGAAAGACAAGAGATATCACGACAAAATTTATTTTGTAGATAACATGTTGACCAAGTATCAAATGATTAAATTTATAGACTTCTGTGAAGTGTGGTTCCTGCCAAAATCAGTAGCCAGAGTAGCCGCCATTGTTGGAGATCACCGCTGCCACACGCCTCGGCATTGATTCAAAGAGACTTTGGATGAGTTCTTGGGGTACAGCAGACCAAGCAGCTTCCACACGTTGCCAAAGTTGATCTGCTGTGGCAGCTGGGGATGGAATCTGGGTCAATCGTAGAGCAACCATGGACCACATGCTTTCTATCGGCGAAAGATCCGGAGAGCGAGGCGGCCAGGGAAGCAATTCAATCTGGCGATTGACGAAGAACCGTTGGACAACGCGTGCCACGTGTGGTCGCGCATTATCCTGTTGAAATATGGCTGTGGGCAAGCCCTGAAGGAAAGGAAGTACAACTGGCTCCAACACCTCGGAGATGTAGAGCTGGCTGTTTAAAGTACCGGCAATGCGTAATAGAGGTGTGCGAGAGTGATATCCAATACCGCCCCATACTATAATACCCGGTGCAGGACCAGTGTGGCGGTGCATAACGCAGCTGTTCAGCATCCTGTCTTCACGGTGTCTCCAGACTCGAATGCGACCATCGTGGTGTTGCAGACAGAAGCGTGACTCGTCAGTAAAGACAATTTCATTCCATTCTGCCGTCCACATCCTTCTGTCATCGCACCATTGGCGGCGGCGACGTCTGTGGTTCTGCGTCAAGGGTAGACAAAGCAATGGACGTCTTGCGGACAGACCACTCTGCTGTAAACGGTGTCGAATGGTACGCGCAGACACTGGATGATGCGTTACAGACTGCATGTGCTGTGCTATGGTTCGTGATGTGACTGAGCGATCCGTCACTGCCATGCGCATAATTTGCCTGTCATCACGTGAAGTGGTGCGCTGAGGTGGATGCGATGGAACACGCCGGTCCGTCGTACCCTCCTGCATCCAACGATCACATATCCGCATTACAGTTGTTTGGTTTCGTCCAACACGACTACCTATTTCCCTGAAAGATAATCTACAATCCCGGTAGGCCACTATCCTTCCTCTGTCGAACTCGGATACTTGATCAAAAGATGATCGCTGTTTTCGACGAGGCACAATTGATCGTTGTTTTGAAAAAAACACAAGAAAAACACAATTGCCGAACTTGAAATCGTCGAAATCTCCAAGCCTTAAATAGGGCTTTGAAGTGGCGCCACATGCGCGCGTGATGTACGTCTGCGCTGAAATTCTAATCATTTGTATATCTCACCTCCGCTAATGCATGTTGTAAATTTCATGTTATTTGCATGTTTCCTTCAGGGTGTTGCATTTACAGTGGCCAGCAGTGTAATTTTTATGGACGCCGCGTCGCGTTTAATTTCGTTAAAAAGTCAGCCATCTTGAATGATTTTGCCGAAGGCTGTAACAATGGAATTTAACACGAATGCCCAAGGGAAAATTAAGTACTTAATAAGATTAAAAAGGGGTATGTAAATTTGAATAGTAAAGTGAGGAATTAATAGTTTTTAAATGTTAAGAGTGTTGAATTAAGAAATTACTAGTTTTTTAATATTATAGAATACCCCCCCCCCGTCCAAGAAGCGGCTGATCTACAATACCTGCATTGGAGGACAGACTCACTCAGATGAGTGAGAAGAATGGCTATTAACAAAAATTTGGAATAGTTTCTTTAAGAGTCGTCAGCAAAAGTTAGCTATAGCAAAAAAAATTTTAAAAATCATGTGATGAAATGACATGACATTATTAGCAATTTGTAACAAATATTTAAATTTCCCATAAAAAATACACATAATACTAACGTTGAAACATCTACATAATTTCTAGCTGAAAAAAATGATGCGTAGGGCTGCAGTCCCCAAACAACACAATCTCAGAAAAAAAATTCAATTCAGTACAAAAAAAATTTTGTCTGGAAACATATATTGAATACAATATTGACCACTATCTTGAGTCGAATAACACAAATAACAAACTTTAGCAATAATAATGTCAAAACCAAACAAAAATTAAGTAAATGAAGTTGAACTTGACATAGTTCAAAATGTAACCTGTTTAACATTCCTCTGTAAACTTCACTACCATGGAGTGAGTCCCAAAAAAAAATGACAGCAATTGCTGTCCATCTCAGCCTGTCCGTACATTGTACGTCTGTCCATTTTTATCAAATAAAAGTTTCGTCATTTGGACAGTAGGTTACAGAGAAGAAATATTGTTCAGGTTTTTCAAACTCCTGAAGGAGTATTTTATCACAGTATCTTATAATTGCTGTGTCCTTGGTTACAAATGTGGCTACACAAAATTTTCAATTTTAACAAAACAATATCTTGTATGACACTGGATAATAAAAATCACAAGTTTTAAAAAAAATCACAAGTTTTAATAAAAATCACATTTCTAATACATAAATTGTATATAAAAATTACAAAACATTTATTATACTATAAGAAAAACTCAATCATTTCAACATTTTCAATATCAAATCCTTATTCATTATGTCTAGTTTCATATCTTTATATTTCTTATTATTCTGATTTCACTATTCCCTATACTCATTTTTATTCCAACAATATTTATTTATTCAATAATTCTATTCAATATTTTTTAATTCACTTTTCTTCTAATCTATTTTACTTGTTTTCAAAAATTTTTTCACTTAATATTCAATGTATTCATTCTAGTCATTTGTATATACTTATGGATGAATGGAGCTCTCTTTTCTTTGTTTTAGGTACCTGTTTGTATGTGTGTCACCCAAACTTTTAGTTTCAAGTTCTTTCTTAATTCTACCTCTAAGGAGTGGCGGGTTGTGTTTATGTTTGTGTAAAAAGTGGGTTTTCTTTCTCCCTATTGTACAGCGACTAATAAGGAGGAAAGAATGGCCGTACTGTGGACTAACCGTTATTCTCCCGACGGGATATGACCGCCTAGAAAAGCAGCATCTTGCATAGTACAAAGATGGAGAAAAAGGAAAAATGTGCATATGTCATACCTGTGGGAGTGTAATATAGAAATGGGAGGACAAAGGAGTGGCCCTCCCAAAGCCTGTTTTAGTCATTACTTAAGCATATAGTTTTCAGCACTTTAAGTGACTGAATTGGTGAATTTAAAAAAAATAACAAAAAATATCAGAAAAGATCTTAAACAGCTGGGACGAGATCCAACGCGCTGGTAGAGGGGTTGATAGGAACGATTATTCAAGGAAGAGAAAATTTACTGAAAGGTAAAAGAAGTAGAAATGTCATAGTCGGGTTTAATTTCAGATCCAAAAAAAAATTCATATATAATAGTACTCTTAAGAAGAAAGTTTAAGTTAGATAGTTTTTTTTCAACAGTTTTATCTTTAGTAGGACAACACATAATTAATTATATCATATAAAAAAATATGATGTTAAGCAGCAAACAGAAAAGAAAAAAATGGATCTTTTATTTTTCATTATTCGTGGTGTAGTTTTAAGTTCTCTGGTGCATTATAATATCTTAATTTGCAAGCATGGACAATTTCAGAATTTTGTTTAGTGTTAAAGTTTGGTTTATCAATTTCATAGTTAACTTTTGACATTTGTCTTAAAATAGTGTAAGGTCCAGAATAGGGGGAGTTTAACTTTCTGGTATTATGGTATTGGAATTCTTCTAATAATACTAAATCTCCAACATTAAATTTAGATTCTACGAAGCGTGCATCATATTTAACTTTATTCCTATTATGGTAATTAATTGTCCTTTCTTTAGCTAATTTTCTCGCCTCGTCTAACTGAGGATAAAAGTCTTGTTTTTTAACATGAGGTTCGTAAGGTAATATTCCAAAAAGTAGGTAAGCTGGGATCATTTGGGTAACTGAGTGAGGTGTATGATTGTATTCATTAATTACTTCGTTTAATATGTTTGTCCAAGGAGTTTTACTTGTTGAGTTATGTACTTTGCACCTTACTCTAGTAATTATTGTTTGATTTACTCTCTCTACTTTGCGATGGTTTGTGGATGGTGAGCCGTCGTCAATAATTGTTTCACATTGTTATGCTCTAAAAACCTTCTAAACTTTGAACATGTAAAAGCTGCGTTTCTGTCTTTTAGCAATTTTTTTGATGTTTGAATTTGGGATATTTGTTTTAAACAATTTGCATAAGTTTCAGTAGTTACGCTTTTTGATGGAAAAGCCCAAATATAACGCGTTGCATGGTCAATTATCAAATGTAAGTATTTCTTTGTGGAATTATAGTAATTAAATCCGCCTACTGTGTCCAAACTTAAGCACTCGAAGGGTTAGTCTGTCGGAGGTACTTCTTGCAGCAATCCAAACCTTTTCTGACTTTTCTTTTTGTTTAATTGTTAAGTATGGCAATGTTTAACATAATTACTAATGTCCTCAGTGATTTGGGACCAATAATATTGGGGTGTAAGCAATTGCATTGTTTTATTGATTCCAGGGTGTGCAAAGTCCTCATGGGCATTTTTTAAAATTTTTAATCTCAATGAAAATGGTACTACAATTTTTAAGAATCCTTTCTTTCTCACGTAAATTACATCATTTAGTTTTTTATATATAAGTCCCTGCACATTGTCTTTATTTTGAAAATCCACAATCTATTGTAACTCGATTAAATGATTTATTTGTTGATTAGGTTCTGAAATAGAATTTCTGGAAAGCATGTCGGCCTCAATGTTCGCAGTTCCTCTATGGTATTTTATTTCATAGTCAAACATACTTAATTTTAGTGACCAACGAAAAAGTCCTCCTCTAAGATTTTTAATGTTTCTCAACCAGACTAAGGCTGCATGGTCAGTGTGAATCATAAATTTCCTACCATGGAGGAAATTATAAAACCTATCCAGGCTGTTAACTATGGCGAGGCACTCCAGTTCTGTGATTGAGTAATTTACTACATAAGGTTTCAAGACACGTGAATGATATGCTATGGGATGTAACACCCCATCTTCACCTGGCTGCTTCAGAACAGCTCCAATTTGGTGTTTACTCGCGTCCACAAATAAGTGGCAATCTTTTGTTACATCATATAAATGCAATATTAGTTTACAAATCAATAAATTCTTAAGATCCTCAAAAGCTTCTTGGCACTTGTCTGACCATCCCCATTTTACTCCCTTTTTCAATAATGTATTTAATGGATGTCTTACTTTTGCATATTTTGGAATAAACTTATTATACACATTTATTGTGCCCAAGAATCTTTGGAGTTCTTTTACATTACTTGGTGGTTTCAAACACTTTATCTTTTCAATGTTAATGTTGTCTGGGGCAATTTTCCCATTTGTTACATTATATCCAAGAAAATTAATTTGTTGCTGCAGAAAGGTACATTTAGCTAATTTTAACTTCTTATTCTCTTTTTTGAAAATGCTAAACAATTGATCTAAATGTTCAAGTTGTTGCTCTTTGGAGTCTGAAAAAATTATAATATCATCGAAGTAGTGGCATACAAAGTTAACTTTATATTTATCTAAAATTCTCCTCATAGTCCTATTCAATATCGCAGGGGCATTCTTTAAGCCAAATGGAAATCTTAGCCACTCGTATAAGCCAAAAGTAGTGGCAAATGCCAATTTCTCAGTATCTTTTGGGTGGACGGGTACATGCCAATACCCTGAGGTAAGGTCCAAAGTTGAAAAGTACTTAGCTTTGCTTAATTTATCCAGAATATCATCAATTCTGGGTAAGGGTTCTGCATCTGTCTTAGTAATTAAATTTAGTTTCCTGAAATCAATACAAAGTCTAGTTTTTACTTCATCGCGCTTTTTTGCCAAAGTCACAGGACTTGAATATGAACTGTGTGATTCTTTTATGATTCCTGCTTCTAACAAATTTTTAATTTGGTTCCTGTTCTCTTTTTCCTCAATTGGCGAAGTCCTGTATGCTCTTAAACTCACTGGTAAATCAGAATTTAGGATTATTCTTTGGGGTTCAATTCTTATTTTGCCTATGTCATATTTATTAGTTGAAAACAATTTATTATTTTTGTGCAATAAATCTTTGAATTCCCTATCAACATCTAAATTTTTGATTTGACCATTAATGTCAACATTTTCATAATTTGGGGTATTTTCTGCTTTTATTTCACCAGAATGTTCATTAAAATTTTCATTTACATCATAATCAATACAGAAAATATCATTTTCTTTCTCTGAGTTCTCTTCATAAGGATTAAATATATCAGAAACTTCAAATTCATGACCATTACTATTATTATACACATGCTTATTATCACATTTATTTTGAAGATGTAATGAAATTTTACTTCTATCACAAATATTAACCAATTTCAGAGAAATTCTATTTTGACACACACAAAATTGGTTACAGTCAATTACTACTTCAAACTTTTTACATTCAGGAAGTTCTAGAATAAGATAAGGCAAGTCATTGTCCAAAACATATGCAGAAATGTTTCTAGTTATTTTCCCTATTTTCAAAGTTAATACACATTTAGTTGTAATTAAGATTTCACCCTCAGCTTGCCTGACCTTAATTGGAGAGCTTGAATAACATTTCAGTTTACATTGCTTGACTAGTTTTTGTGACATCAGACTAATGGTCGAAGCAGTGTCAATCACACAATTTAAAAAATTCTGTTTCTCATTTCTATATAGTCCTTTTGTTTTATCAACCCCATGATTTCGGATAATTTTTCCCCTCAATGACAGTAATTGTCATTCTGGCGCCTGATCCCTTTCAAATTCCGGTTCCTCATAATGATGTTTGTTGTCTGACACTGACATCTTATCAAATCTCTCATTAATAGAGCAAGTTTGTTCCCAATGGTAAGCATTACTTATGCCAAAGTTAGAACACTTTCGACAGGATCTAGGTGGTAAATCTGAATACTGTTGGTGGTGATTAATTTGGTTATTGGGTCTATGTGCAAAATTGCTATTCAAGTTGTGATCTCCTCTGGGCTGCCATTGTCTAATTTGTTGTTGACCATAATTATTTCTAAACTGAGTTTGTTGATTATTATTAGGCCTAAATTGAGGCTGGGAAGAGTAATTTTGTCTAAATTGATGAGGTGGACTACAATTCATCCTAACTTGAGGTTGGTTGTAGTAATTTTGTCTAAATTGGGGTCTATTCTCAAATCTAGTGTTAAAAAAGTTATCCTGATTCCCTTGATTAGCTTTGTTTCCTTCATTATTTACACTGCTGGCCACCCAAATTGCAACACCAAGAAAGACAAGAGATATCACGACAAAATTTATTTTGTAGATAACATGTTGACCAAGTATCAAATGATTAAATTTATAGACTTCTGTGAAGTGTGGTTCCTGCCAAAATCAGTAGCCAGAGTAGCCGCCATTGTTGGAGATCACCGCTGCCACACGCCTCGGCATTGATTCAAAGAGACTTTGGATGAGTTCTTGGGGTACAGCAGACCAAGCAGCTTCCACACGTTGCCAAAGTTGATCTGCTGTGGCAGCTGGGGATGGAATCTGGGTCAATCGTAGAGCAACCATGGACCACATGCTTTCTATCGGCGAAAGATCCGGAGAGCGAGGCGGCCAGGGAAGCAATTCAATCTGGCGATTGACGAAGAACCGTTGGACAACGCGTGCCACGTGTGGTCGCGCATTATCCTGTTGAAATATGGCTGTGGGCAAGCCCTGAAGGAAAGGAAGTACAACTGGCTCCAACACCTCGGAGATGTAGAGCTGGCTGTTTAAAGTACCGGCAATGCGTAATAGAGGTGTGCGAGAGTGATATCCAATACCGCCCCATACTATAATACCCGGTGCAGGACCAGTGTGGCGGTGCATAACGCAGCTGTTCAGCATCCTGTCTTCACGGTGTCTCCAGACTCGAATGCGACCATCGTGGTGTTGCAGACAGAAGCGTGACTCGTCAGTAAAGACAATTTCATTCCATTCTGCCGTCCACATCCTTCTGTCATCGCACCATTGGCGGCGGCGACGTCTGTGGTTCTGCGTCAAGGGTAGACAAAGCAATGGACGTCTTGCGGACAGACCACTCTGCTGTAAACGGTGTCGAATGGTACGCGCAGACACTGGATGATGCGTTACAGACTGCATGTGCTGTGCTATGGTTCGTGATGTGACTGAGCGATCCGTCACTGCCATGCGCATAATTTGCCTGTCATCACGTGAAGTGGTGCGCTGAGGTGGATGCGATGGAACACGCCGGTCCGTCGTACCCTCCTGCATCCAACGATCACATATCCGCATTACAGTTGTTTGGTTTCGTCCAACACGACTACCTATTTCCCTGAAAGATAATCTACAATCCCGGTAGGCCACTATCCTTCCTCTGTCGAACTCGGATACTTGATCAAAAGATGATCGCTGTTTTCGACGACGCATAATTGATCGTTTTTTTGAAAAAACCACAAGAAAAACACTATTGCCGAACTTGAAATCGTCAAAATCTCCAAGCCTTAAATAGCGCTTTGAAGTGGCGCCACAGGCGCGCGTGATGTGCGTCTGCGCTGAAATTCTAATCATTTGCATATCTCACCTCCGCTAATGCATGTTGTAAATTTCATGTTATTTGCATGTTTCCTTCAGGGTGTTGCATTTACAGTGGCCAGCAGTGTATTTTGATTAGTTTAGTAGCCAACACTAACCATTCTGTCGTTGTTTGAGGAGGATTTGCAGCTATGGTCATTCTCATTTGAGCATTTAGGCCTTGTGTTAGGCCCTTTAGTAATAACTTCTATGTTAACCCCAATCTTTTTCCTACACCAATTTTTTTATGAAAATATTTGGTTAAGTCATCATCATATTCAAATTTCAAATTGGAAAATTCAGAGAATTCCCCGCTATCTGTCTCAAAGAATAATTCCTGCAAAGTATTTTTTAGTTCTGTCCACTCTTTAATATGTAAGCAGGAATTTACAAAGGCAGTAAGGGCTTCCCCTTTTAAGAATTTTGAAATAGATTTAACTTTCTCTTCTTCTGACAGATGGGCCTGTAAGCATTTTTGCTCAAAATATGAAAGCCACCTAACAATTTTCATCCCTGACTTTGGATCGAAAAAAATTATGTCCCCCAATTCCCTCTCTCTAGTGTCATTAATTACAGTTGTATCTTTAAGGTCCTGACAGTCAGTCACTGTCTCGTCAAAATCATCTGAGGCAGATTGATTCCCCTTAAGTTTAGTTTCTACATGGTCATCATCATTACTTCCCGACACAGTAAATGATTGGTCTTTTGAAATCGTTCTGTCACTCTGGCTAGTCATTATCACAATATTTGTTGCAAAATAATACAATTTAATACTTCAATTAAAAACAGGAATATCATACCATGTAATTATATTTTCAAAGGAAATGCTTTGCAGTTTTCAGAACAATTCAAAAGTTTTGGGAAAAGGAAAAAAAATACAACCTGATTTTGTGATGCTTGTCTTGTTGGAAACTTAGACGTTAGATGACCCAACACCACATTGGCCATCAGTACAGCGCTAGGCTTGAATACTGGGCTCAGATTACAGTGTAAAAAAAATTTTCTATTTTGCTCCGCACTCTTCCGAAGAGAAAAAAACAAAACACCCTCACCGATGAATTTTGAACTGGCGGTGATGACACTCGTGATGAATTTAATTCCGCAATCACTGGATGTCACAAGCAAAAAGAACAAAAGCACAGTCTTGAAGTTCGGATAGAAGAACGATGAATTTAAATCCACAAGAGTCGTCTCTCCCCGAACGATAATTTTATTTATTTATTTAGGCGAAGGTCCATCGGAGGGAAAAAAATACGAACTCTTCCGCATAGTTGAAGAATCCCCGTCCGAGAGGAGGCTGACCTACTTTCATTTTCTGCTTTGCTGACTTGGTGCGGCGAAATTAACTAAAACGCTTAACCGGGGGGGGGGAATGTATCAGCCTATGGTCCTTATGGCAATGGAAATCCTTGGGGTCAGACAGCATCAGGTTCAGTTCCTGTCGACTCTTCTGTGACATGGGGAGAACGGCCGCCGGTCATTGCAATGAAAAATGCCGCAACCCCACATCACAGTCAACTCTGTAGACACTGGATTACTGGAATGGTAGTCTGGTCGAAAAGAAATGTTGTTGACACAAGATTTCTCGAACTACATGTTTATTAAATTCGCCGGCCACTTCGCCGGGTGTTTCGTAGCAGGCAAAATATTACAGAGTGCGTGTAAATTTAGACATCAGATAGTTTTATAAAGTCATTCCATCACGTGACACAGAGGTGTGACTTACTTTTTGATTGGATATGTTATTTGTTGATGTTCTGATCTGAACTAATTTTTATGGACGCGCGTCGCGTCTAATTTCGTTAAAAAGTCAGCCGTCTTGAATGATTTTGCCGAAGGCTGTAACAATGGAATTTAACACGAATGCCCAAGGGAAAATTAAGTACTTAATAAGATTAAAAACGGGTATGTAATTTTGAATAGTAAAGTGAGGAATTAATAATTTTTAAATGTTAAGAGTGTTGAATTAAGAAATAACTAGTTTTTTAATATTATATATATATATGTGTGTGTGTGTGTGTGTGTGTGTGTGTGTGTGTTTGTGTGTGTGTATCGCTCACTCCTTTCAACAACGCCATATCTCAAAAATCGGCTATTTTTATTTATGCTTGTTTTCAGAATGCCCTGAAAGAGTAGTATATCCCTGCAAGATCGTCATATCTCACTGCTTAATATTTAGCCGCTAGAGAGCAGAATTAAAAATTTATTTTCAATACATTTCAATGTACTTTTAAACTTTCAAATCACTCTCCTGAAAATTTTGTTTTTTGAGGTATGACGTTGTTGAAAGGAGTGAGCGATATATATACATATTTAAAGAGGCTGAAACTAAAAAATCAACAAAAGAAAAAGAAGCAACAATTTATAAGTCTATTACCATTGTCTTTTCACCAATACTAACAAACCAAGCATCTACAAACCTATGTCTGTGATTAATCTGATATTGAAAGTAAATAGACTAGGGCCCTAAAAGTACCCAAACAATTGAGACTTTAACCCATATGACAAGGTGCGCGCAGAATGCATAAGGGCTAAAAAACCCTTCCCTTCACAGTGATGAGCGAGGTAAAAAATATCATCTAATTAGGCACTTTAGAAGAAAACCTGTTCAAGATACAGTACATGGATCTTTCTCACAAACTAATCATTTTTCTAGGGCCACTATACACGAGGATAAAAAATTTTAAGGCAAAGCAACTTTAAAACGCAAAACATTATAAGTCATATTATAAAGTGAGATATTATAGATAACCGTAAAAATATTTATGCGCGCCTTATAGCCTCGATTATTTGAGTTTAATTAACTGAAACTCAGCCAAGACAGCCCTCTTTCCCCTTTTTTTAAAGGATGTTTTCAGCACCAAACCTTCAATGTTCAGCTACTAATACGTGGTTTCGAGCTGATGAAAATCAAGATACCCCCACTGAATGTATGGCTTTATTCCAGGAAATTCTCGGATGCAAATTAACTGCAAGAAATGGGGATTGATATTAAATGTCAGTGTCTACATATGGATAGGGTGGATCAAAGATAACATCTCTTGGACGACGATGAATCAGTTTCTCAAATTAATGTTTAGGACATTGAAAACAGCGAAAGAGACGACGATAAAATGAACAAAGTGATAACAGCTTATGAAATGCAGTAAAGATGAGATAATGTTTTCAAAATACATGTTATGGCTGGAATCTGGGCCATAAGTTAATCGATTTCAATGTTTGCTATTAACAGGCTTATGGAATAATGCTGCTACACGTCGTGTGCTCAGCATAAAATATATGAAACTTTGAAATAATTTCTTTTATTGTAAAATTAGATTGTAAAAGTGGCACTGCTCCAAAATTTTAGAGCATTTCTGTAAGACTCGTATAAAATTCTTTGAAAGAATCGCTTGATTTTGATATTCTTAAAAAAATTTTGAGATATTCCAACTCTTCTCAGTCTCAAATGGCTCATGTTTATTTACATATGCTTTATTTGAAAAAAGAAAAATGCATAAAATCAATGACAGTAAAACAAAATTCACCGAATAAGTGATTTTTAATTAATCATATGGCTTTTTTTTTTACTTAGCACATTTTATAAAAGAGTGATTTGCTTTGATTTATTTCCCTTGGAACATATTTAAGTGAAAAAGTTAGTTATAACTAAATAAAAAATGAATGAAATCATGAATGCATGTATTATAATTCAGCAACTTATTCCTGTCAAAATCTTAGCGTTCATCAAAAATATTGTTTTCTAATTCGATGACACTGAAGAGCCAAAAAAACTGGTACAGGCGTGCGTATGCAAATAAAGGAGATGTGCAACCAATCAGCGTAACGCGATGCGGTTGGTAGCGCCTATATAAAACAACAGGTGTCTGACGAAACCTGGGCCCTCCAACACCTCCATTGGACTGTTGATGACTGGAAACACGTTGCCTGGTCTGGCGAGTCTCGTTTCCAATTGTATCGGGCAGATGGACGTGTACGGTTATGGAGACAACCTCATGACTCCATGGACCGTACGTGTCAACCGCGAACTGTTCAAGCTGGTGGAACCTCTGTGATGGTATGGAACATGTGCAGTTGGCGTCATATGGTATCTCTGATACGTCTAGCGACGACTCTGACAGGTGACGAGTACATAAGCATCCTGTCTGATCATCTACACCCATTCATGTCCGTTGTGCATTCCGACGGACTTGGACAATTTCTAGCAAGACAATGCGACAAACCCCCCCCCCACTTCGAGAGTTGCTACCTAGTGACTCCAGTATCACTCCTCTGACATTAGACACTTCCGTTGTCCACCTAAATCCCCAGACATGGACATTTATCATATATGGATGCCTTTCAACGTGCTGTTAAGAAGAGATCTTCACCCTATGGATTTGTAGCCTGCCCTGCAGGATTCATGGTGTGAATTGCCTCCAGACACTAGTCGAGTCCATTCCACGCCGTGTTCCGGCATTTCTGCTTGCTCGTGGGGGCCCTACACGATATCGGGCAGGTGTACCAGTTTTTTCGCTTTTCAGTGTACAATGAATATGAGATCCCGAATATCCCTATTAGAATTATTACTTCTTGCTAAATGTTCGAAGGAAGAGGAATAAAAATTTATATCAGTTTGGAATGTTTTTAATATTTATTACGGTAACACCATCAATATATCTAAAGAGACTAAAGTAGCTATAATCGCTAAAATCTATTTTCATAAAAGTGTCGGTACAAATTAGTAAGTATACTTGATACATTAATTGACCCATTATCACTTTCATGAAAAACTTTTCGTTCGTTGACAGACAGTGTTATTGCGAAAAAGGAAATTACGATAAGATGTAAAATTAATTTATCGGGTAAATAAGGCTAATGATATATTATTTCTCACGTATGATTACATGCTTTGTAAAAACTAATTACTACATTATTTAAATCTTAAATGTCAGTATTTTTAAACAGACCCTTAAAATCATAATTTTCAAATTCATAATAACTAGCAGTATTTTAATAATATTAAGAAATTGTAAAACTATCATATATTATGTGCCATTAAGTTCCTTTTAATTCTATAAATATAAAGTGTTTAATGTAGTCATTAATTTTAAGTTAGCAGTAGTTGCCAAAGTATTACAACCACAATGTCGAAAGGTAAAGGGATTTTCATGAAAACGTTAAAAAAGCTGAAGTATTTTAGTTTCAAATTAAGCTCTTTGTAATTTGCATTTATTTTTTTACCTGTTACTGTAAGTATACTTACTGTTTCTGTTTAACTGTTACTGTTTTAAGAGCAATTATTTAATTGCTTAACTAAAGTGTTATTTTCCATTCGCTTTTTTTAAGATTGGAGCAAAGAAAGGTCTATAGAGACTATAACATAGTTATTAGTTGCTTTCAAACATAGTTATATTTACAAACTGTTTTGTAAGTATGCTACGGCTATGTTAAAGGCTCTTTAAGTTTATAAAGGATTTTTTTAGTACATTTGAGAGATGCCTTAACTTCATCAATGCAATTATTTTCCTTTTACTCGTAGCTTCAATAGAGGATAAATATTGCACAGCTACTTCATTAACCAATTTATTCAAATCGAATTAAAACATATCAATTAAATTAATGTAGCTATTATCTAAGGGATTATAAACTTAATTCCAAATTTCATTGAGTTTCATTGAGTTAAGCGCTGTATATCAACGATGCACAGTGAATCGCCTAATACAAGCTAGGTGGATGAAAGTCACAAAAGTCAATTCAAAGAATTGATTAATTGTTGATCTCATGACAATAACAACCCCCCATAGGTCAAAATTCGTGGTAATAATTATGGCAAACATTCCAGAACGATGAGTCATAAGCGGTTGAAGTGGAGTGATAAGGTAATTCCATTTATGTAAACAATTTAGTTACAATTTTGCAGTGCTTTCAATAATATCTAACAAGATTTGAAGTGAAGACTTACTGTTTCTGTGATTGATTTTACTTTAAAAAGTAAGTATTTTTTATTTCATTTAAAATTTGATTCAAATGAGAGACAATATGTGTTATAATAGGCTTTGAAAAAAATACGTAAAAACTGTATTTTTTTTATTTTTTTTTTTAATTTTTCAACAAATACAGTTTTTTTATCCACATGTATCCAGGCTAATTTTTTAATATTCTATAGTGACAATACAAAGTTTTACAGTGATATATAACTGAATACCACATCGATCCCCAATCTTTTTTAATTTATCTTTTTAGATCGTGTGTGCTCTCTTTCAAAAATGGAGTTATTTGAAGAATGGAGGAAACACAAGAAAGGAGAACAAAATACTCGTCTAATGGATTTCATTATGCAAACATTTAGTGTTACACATGTGATTCCTGATTCACAGAGGCATTTACAGTTAAACATTTCAAGGTTTTCGTCAAAATTCTTTGAAAAGTGGGCTGCAGCCTATATGATGATGGGCCGTTTTTTAAATAAAAATAAAAGTTGATTAGAGGGTGCAGATATAGAATTTAACACAAGTATACATGACCCCTATGCTTCCTTATCTGGGGGAGGTCGGCCTCAAGGTCGGCCCAAAAAAAACTTTCACTCGTCTTTCAAAACCAAAAACGTAGGGTTGAAGACTTGGTGCGATCGCGATGTACTAGTCAGTTGATCACAGCTGCTGAAGTAGCAAATCGTTTGTCGGGTCGCAGAAACGTAGCTACTTTGATTAGGAAAAGTTCAGAATCTTCAGAAAAAAGGAAATCTGGTGATTTTATTTGTGGCTGCAGGCAGTTGAACAGTAACGAGACATTAGATTATTACGTAGACTCTAAATTCCCCAGTCAGTCTTATAAACAGACACGAAAGTGGTCATTGAAGGCGGGCCATCAAGTGTTTCCATCTTATCATAGACTATGTAAGTCCAAAAAGTTGTGTTACCCTTCAGATGAACAAATATAGATTTGCTGAATATGCTTTTGATAAGGTCGGATCCTGTAATCAACTCACTCAGAGAAGTGCCTAGAAAGAGAACCGAGAAATTACCTGTGGAAGTTTTGAATTCAATTGTCCCACCTTCAATACCAACACATCAGTTAGCAAGTGATGTTCATTCGTGTGACGATGAAGATTACTTAGTACCTGATTCGTCTGTGTTGGATAAATCACTCGCGAATCAAAGTAAGGCAAAAATACGCTTACCTTATTCTATGTAGCACGTCAGCGCTATCATTACAGCAGAGCAATGAAGTTGTAGATAATCATGATTTGGATGATAAAGAGCTTAGGCTAAGTAATTTAAGTTTAAGTTTTAATAAGCATCTTTTACATTAATATCTTAAGCACAACACAAGACAACACGCGACATTGAACAACAGTGAAATTACATGAATTCGGAACAAGTGGTGCCATCTGGTGTGGCATGTGACAGTTTCTCTTTCTTTAAGGAAAACACAAATATATCTAACAGTCTGATTGTGAGATAAATGATGAATCATGTGATGATAATTATTAGTCTTCAGTATTATATGCTAATTTAATTTTATGTTGTTTATTTCTGTAATCTAAATTATAAGTAGTATGAGTAAATTTTTTGTATAATTATATTGCGTTAAACTGCGTACATAACTTCCTAACAATACCGATTTTTTTAAATACGTTTATTATTCCGTACTTAAGTTTTTTTAATATAAATATTCCCCAAGCTTCTAAATTATCAAAAAATGCGTAAGTATTTAATAAAATAACAAAATATTATTCATCATAACCAGAGCAATCAAATCGTAGAATAAAATATTTTTGTCCACCTAGCTTGTATTAGGCGATTCACTGTGCGATGGTAAGATTACCAATGATCGGAATCAAAATAGCTACGGTGTTTACAATAGGAAAGCGAATCTACTAATTTTAGCAAATAGATTTTTATAGTATAGCGCGAGATAGATTTTTAAAGTAAAAAATTTCGATATCAAAAGGAGGGGATAGTTAAAAGTACTTTTAATGTTCATCTTCGTAACAAGAAAGTAAGAATGTACGGCCCATAGACTTCAGTTAAAATCAACAGTTCAGCACTAAATTTTTTAACGTCATTACAACTAGCTTTTTATGATTGGTATACGGGCGAGAGGCTCTGGTTAAATGTCGGCCATAAACTAAATTCATAAAGTGTAAAAAAATGCATCGAACACACCTTCGTAGGAAGGGTCCCTTATGCAAAAAACTCGTAGACATCGAAATCTTTTCCTAAAATGTATATTAATACATGAAATGTTTAAAAATGTGGTGTGCAGTTTATTATAAATTCTCTTTTTAAGTTAAAATATTCCTTTTTAGTATTTGAAATGTTTTTAAAACAACGTAACGTCTTTCTGCTAGATCCAGGCCTAGGTGTGACCCACTGAAATAAAGCTAACGGGGAAGTCTTATACTCTATTTTGAATGACTTCAGTCACGTGTTTCTACAAATGGCAGAAAATTTGAATACATTATAGATCCTTCTAGTGTAGTTGTTTTTACACCTTTTTGTTCTTTTGAGATGACAGAAAATATTGTAAGGATTGTTCAAGTTATTATTAATGTAGGATAACATTTGCTTCATAAAATTAAAAGTACTAGACCAATATTTCTGTTAAGAAATTTCAGCGTATTATACGTGAATAATACATTACAGTAACGCATATACATATCTTCATAAGTAATCGAGCCATAATAGGTCTGAGGAATGAAATAATTGTTAAAGGGAAATTGTCGAAACTGTTGTATCTAATACTTTTATTACTTTTCGTATTTACTTATTATTTATTTAATTTTTTAAATCAAACAAAGAGTATTAATTATTTTAGGCTTATTTCTTATATTTAAAATATACACTCAAGAGCCAAAACATTATGACCACCTGGCAATAACGAGTTGGCCCACCTTTGGCGCGCAACACAGCTTCAACCCGCCTTGGCACAAGTCCTTCGTAGATGGCCGGAGACAGATTGTACCAGATGTTTAAGCAACGGTCACGCAAATCCGAGATATTGCGAATTGGTGGTCTTTGAACTCTGAGCTGCCGTCCCATGACATCCCAAATGTGTTCTATCGGATTGAGATCCGGTGAGTTAGGCGGCTAGGACATTAACTGGAATTAAGCATCATGTTCGTGGAACCACTCCAACACAATTTTAGCCTTGTGACATGGGGCGTTGTCCTGTTGGAACATTCCATTTCCAGCTGGAAAAACAGAGGCCATGTAAGGGTGCAACTGATCCGCAATGATGTTCAGATACCTTGTAGCATTCATGGTCTGCTCTACCACAACCACGGGTCCCAGAGACGCTCAAGAGAACGTCCCCCAAAGCATAATACCGCCACCACCGGCCTGTGTATGACCTACTGTACATTGAGGGAGCAACAGTTTGCCTGGAAGACGGCGTATCCTGACACGGCCATTGGCGTGATGAATGACAAACCGTGATTCATCTGACCAGGCAACACTCTCCCACTGATCCATGGACCAGTCGCGATGTTCCCGGGCCCAGCGCAGGCGCAGTTGGCGATGACGCTTGGTCAGCAAAGGCACACGAGTGGGACGTTTGCTGCGTAGCCCCATATCCAACAGTGTCCGCTGAACAGTGTGCTGCGATACTATTCTACTTGGCCCTGCATTGTATTGGGCTGTCAGCTGAGCCACTGTCTGGCTCCGGTTTTGCTTCACCATGCGAGACAGTCTCCGACGACCTTTTTCTTTGATAGCGTGTGGACGTCCAACACCATGTCGTCTACTGCTGGTTTCACCGTCATTCATCCACTTTGCATAGGTACTAACAACTGTAGGTCGCGAACAACCCACGAGTCGTGCAGTTTTCGGAAATACTTGTTCCGAGCCTTCGAGCCATTACAATCTGCCCTCTATCAAAGTTGCTTAGATCCGCAGCCTTTCCCATCACACACAGAAGTAAGTGAAAGAATGATTCTACAGACTCTCCAGCAGCAGTTAAATACCACTTCCACCTGATCACGTGCCTTCCACGTCATCCAGGCGAATTCATTGCAAAATGTAGGGGTGGTCATAATGTTTTGGCTCTTGAGTGTATAGAGGTGAGTATTGCGTTGTGTATTAATTCTCCAAACTAAAATAATAACCTAGATTCTCTGTATAATAGAAATTCACAAATGATTACTCACAAAACATGACAGACACAATTTTAACTGAGGGAACAAACTAAAAATTTTATTCATTTCTAACACAAGTTAATAAAATCTTATCACCTTACGTTGAACAATATAATTTAGAGAAATTTTATCTCATTGCCCTAATTTCTTTATACATTCAACATACACATACATATTAATAATATCACTCGTTCTATTTGTAAACATAATATTAACTAATAATATCCCTCGTATTAAAATTATTTTGAGTTCACTTGAACATCATCAAAAAAAATTTGGCCAAGGGTTGATTGACTGATCCTAAAAACATTAAAAGAACCAAAAAAAATTTATTTAAATTATGACATGGCTAAAAGAAAATTTAAAAAATAAAACTTAACTGAAAGGGGAGTTTGAGCCCCGAGGCAAGTTAGTGCAACTAAATCGTCATCGGACATCGGGAAAGAATCTACTCCAGCTCCAGGTCTTTACTCAAAATTCTTCATCATGGCGTTCTTCGAGGTTTCCGGTAAGCACCGAACAACCAGCAGCATGGATTAGGAAAGAGACAGCCAGCTAGAGCTTCCTTCAGCAAGACAGCCAGAAAAGAAAGGTCCTCTTATTTTTTGTGTGCAGCCTTTTTATAATCTTTTTTATTCCATTCTATGAGGCCCCATTCGATTTCATCATCTGTGCTGTTATTGGCCGAATGCATATCCAGGGCTTATGACCCTCTCACATCCGGGTACCTAGTATACGGAAGGAGCCCCAGGGGGTCCTCTTATCAGTAAATTCCCTTCGCAAAAAGTGAATAAAATCGTCTCTTTTTTGAATGAAACTGAATAAACTGTTATCGCCATTTAAGAATTTCGTGCAGCACTTCTGTGTTTCAAACCAATACGCGACAATTTAAAATATATATATAAAAAAGAAGAAAAAATTAAGCGTATAAAAACTTAAAAATTTAAAGGGGGTAAATAAATAAAAGACTAAACAAAGCTTAATTAAAAAAAACTTTACCTTGAGTCAGTCAATCAACATGAAAAAGAATTAAAATAAATTGAAAATTGTCAGTCAATCAAGCACTAAAATAAATTAAATAACTGTATGTTACATTTATAGTACATAAAACATGATTTATAATTTGCTCAACTTTCATGAATGCCACTACAATTAATCCGCGCGAAATTTAATCTAATGACACTCACCAAAGTTAAACAAAAGGTGGAGAAAATTATTAACGTATTTAATTCTCTGTATTTTTAATTTATATTATTTAATTTATAAAGCGATACACAACAAAACCATACCATACTGTGAGAAATGCTAAAACTGTAAATTGCTAACAGAGCTATTGTCAGATATTTTGTAACTTTTTTTTTTTACATTGAAGAGATGGTTCGTTTGGTTGAGAGCGATACTGTCGGGGTTTTTTTTTGCTACACGAGGTCTAATTATACCGGGACCTACAGCTTAAAACCGATTCCGAATGGCTACAAACATCTATGCCCACAATAGGACTCGAACCCATAAACTCTGGTACCAAAATCCAGCGTCCTAGTCCCGGCCATTGAAGAGATGTAGATAAGTTAATTAATGTAGAGGACATATTTATCAGTTGATCAATTGATAAGATAATTCATCATGTGTCAGTTTCATCTTCTTCCAATAATATTTTAGTTGGTTTATTACTACACTGTACTGTTAACTTTGGAAGGGAGTTTAAATTTCTAGTGCATGGACTCATTTCAACATACACTAGTTTTCTTTGACTTTGTTTCCAAAAAATTATATATATATATATATATATATATATATATATATATATATATAATGCAAAGGATTTAAGACGCAATAAACTTTACAAAAACCCAATATTGAAGCAAAAATTGTAGTAGTATATTAGCAATGTCTCTTTCTATGAAGCACCAGCATAACATATAAACAGAAATGTTTCTGAATAAGCTAGTCTTAATGAAAACCAGACTATGTCGCTATACTCACGACCCCCATCCCCCCCCAAAAAAAAAATCTAGAAAACATAATTTTCAAGAGCAATTCATCCGAAAAAAGCAAACCCCGAGTGAGAGCCAAAAATCTCAGACTCCTGGAAGCAGGAAGCGAAAAATTGCGTCTCAGAACAAGTCTGGAGGAATAAGTTAATATTACAGTGAACACTGAAAAAAAAAGCTGAGGAACTTCCAAGCTTACTCTTGGTGCTACTTGGGAAGAGAGTTTAGTTAAAAAATATTCAAATTTATTTGTGTCATACATCTGAATTTCTTTGTCAAGTATACTTTAACTTTCTTCATTTAAGCATGAAGTTCGTGTTCTATTTAGTAATGCATTTAGCTCTATATAGTTGAAAAAATAATTTTGCAAGCTTACAGATTGATTGTTATTTATTTATTACACACACACACACACACATATATATATATATATATATATATATATATATATATATATATATATATATATATATATATATATATATATATATATATACCGAGTGGCCATAATTAAACTGACAGTGCTCACAGTGTTCTGTAGCGCGATCTATTAGCGAGAATGACGCCACATTTTGTAGGAAGATTAAACAAGACGGGGGACGAAGGATTCCGCGAAAAAATAAATTAGTTCCAAAAGTCACCGCTAGGGAAATTTTTGGCGCTGTGTAATAGAAAATAGTGTGTTAACAAATGCAAATTAATACGGAATAAAATTACCTTTTATTATGCACATTTTCTGATTTAGTTCAAGTGCAATATGGCAACACTTTTAAAAAAGCGTAAAATCTACATAAATACCGATAAAGTCTCGTGATCTGCAATATCACGTACGCTGAACAGAAGAAGTTCTTTATTCAAATTTCACGTTACATCCATTGGCACAGTGCCAGCTGCTTGGGTTTTAAAAGGCAATGTGTTACGTTTCGAATCAATCGGATTGAAAGTTTATGTGCAATGTCTCCTTCTTTAGTCGAGCGTGCGTTACTGGTCAAATTCTTTTACCTCAACCAGTGCAACGCGTCAGCCGCTCTTCGTGCTTTTAGAACGCACAAAAAAATGCTTAAAGGTAACGGTCCTGTGTCAGTTAATGGGCTAAAAGCAATGGTTGCGACGTTTGAGAAAACAGGTTCTCTGAAGGTTCAGTCAGGCAGAGGACGAAACCTGTACCACAGGATACAATCGAAGCAGTTGCCACGGCGATTGTCGACAGAGGACCAGACAATATTGCTGCCACCTCTAGCGCTCGTGGATTAGCTCGGAATATGGATATGCCTTACACTACGGTATGGAAAATCTTACGAAAGGTTATCAACTTCTATCCGTACAAGATCAGCCGTGTACAGGAGTTACTGTACCCCGACCATGATAAGCGATTGACTTTTGCTCTCACCTTTCTTGCCAGAATGGAGGTGGGTGATGCTTGGCCGTGGAAAATCTTATGGGGAGACGAGGCCCACTTTTACCTACATGGAACTGTGAATACCCAGAAATGCCGAATTTGGGATGACAAATCACCACATGCAGTCACAGAAATTCTCTTCCATTCACCAAAGGTAACTGTTTGGTGTGGGTTCACAGCGGAATTTACCGTAGGTCCATTCTTCTATGAGAACATTACCCCGACAGGACCGTAAACCTGTTCTGTTACCTGAGAGAAATATCGCCACATTTTGAACAGCTTTGTCATTCCGGCACTTCAGCAAAAACAATGCCTGGGGGAAATCATTTTCATGCAAGATGGAGCCCCTCCACACGTTGCTGTACGGGTGCAACAGCTGCTACGACAGAAATTCACAACAGAAAGAGTCATTAGCCGCTACTTTCCAACTGCATTGCCACCTCGGTTGCCTGATCTTACCCCATGCGACTTCTGGCTATGGTTACCTTAAGTCCATGGTCTACCAAGGAGTGGTCCAGGACCTGGCTACGTTGAAGGATAACATATCACGGACTGTACGGAAGATTCCTGCAGACATGTTACTTTCTGTTGTTGTCCACACTGTGCACAGAATGCAATATGTGGTCCACAACAACGGCAGCCACATTGAACCTCATTTGAATGCAAAATAAAAGGTAATTTCCGTATTGATTTGCATTTGTTAACACTCTATTTTCTATTACACAGCGCCAAATATTCCCCTAGCGGTGACTTTTGGAACTAATTTATTTTTTCGCGGAATCCTTCGTCCCCCGTCTTGTTTAATCTTCCTACAAAATGTGGCGTCATTCTCGCAAATAGATCGCGCTACAGAACACTGTGAGCACTGTCAGTTTAATTATGTCCACCCGGTATATATATATATATATATATATATATATATATATATATATATATATATGCGTTTGTTAGTTACTTCTATCTATGTATATAATTACACTGCTGGCCACTGTAAATGCAACACCCTGAAGGAAACATACAAATAACATGAAATTTACAACATGCATTAACGGAGATGAGATATGCAAATGATTAGAATTTCATCGCAGACGCACATCACGCGCGCCTGTGGCGCCACTTCAAAGCGCTATTTAAGGCTTGGAGATTTCGACGATTTCAAGTTCGGCAATTGTGTTTTTCTTGTGGTTTTTTCAAAAAAAACGATCAATTATGCCTCGTCGAAAACAGCGATCATCTTTTGATCAAGTATCCGAGTTCGACAGAGGAAGGATAGTGGCCTACCGAGATTGTGGATTATCTTTCAGGGAAATCGGTAGTCGTGTTGGACGAAACCAAAACAACTGTAATTCAGATATGTGATCGTTGGATGCAGGAGGGTACGACGGACCGGCGTGTTCCATCGCATCCACCTCAGCGCACCACTTCACGTGATGACAGGCAAATTGTGCGCATGGCAGTGACGGATCGCTCAGTCACATCACGAACCATAGCACAGCACATGCAGTCTGTAACGCATCATCCAGTGTCTGCGCGTACCATTCGACGCCGTTTACAGCAGAGTGGTCTGTCCGCAAGACGTCCATTGCTTTGTCTACCCTTGACGCAGAACCACAGACGTCTCCGCCGCCAATGGTGCGATGACAGAAGGATGTGGACGGCAGAATGGAATGAAATTGTCTTTACTGACGAGTCACGCTTCTGTCTGCAACACCACGATGGTCGCATTCGAGTCTGGAGACACCGTGAAGAGAGGATGCTGAACAGCTGCGTTATGCACCGCCACACTGGTCCTGCACCGGGTATTATGGTATGGGGCGGTATTGGATATCACTCTCGCACACCTCTAGTACGCATTGCCGGTACTTTAAACAGCCAGCGCTACATCTCCGAGGTGTTGGAGCCAGTTGTCCTTCCTTACCTTCAGGACTTGCCCACAGCCATATTTCAACAGGATAATGCATATCGCATTTATGACGATCTACTACAAATTGACGACTACGAAGCTTTGTCTTTTGGTTTTATTTTAACATTAACAATTGTAAACATAAATAGAAAAATGTTTCCCCAGATAGGGATTCCAACGGGGGGTTACATGACCCTGTTTTACGAGAGCGAGGGACGAACTGAGAAGCGAAAAACTTCTCCCTCTCTACGGGCGTCGCAGCGCCCTCTCGATACAATTTTCTACACACCCCACCGTGAACAAAGTGTTCACCTCTAATTACACAATATGTAGGGTATATAAACTACTTAATAAAATGTCACTAACACTCAAAATACAATACAAATAATCAAATTTACATCAATACAAGAACAAATATTATTTTAAACTTACTGACAAAAGGAGACCTAAATTTATGTACACAGTTCTTCAAAACAAATTTAAAATTTTCATAATCTAAGAAAAGGTATTAAAGTATATACAAAACATTAATCATTTAATTCAAGAGGATATATAACTTGTATGGGACGTTTATACTGTCCACTTGAATTACGAACAAGACAAGATCTTACGTGTCCATCACGACCTACGAATACTTCATCGATGATGCCTAAAGGCCAAAGTAATTTAGATTTCGCTGACCCTTCCAACAAGACCACATCACCTTCTTTTAAATTATCTTTAGGAGAAGGAACTATAAAATTATGGGCATTTCTTAATTGAAGCAGATAATTTTCCTTCCACTTACGCCAAATTTGCTTCAAAAGTCTAGATTGGTACAATTTTCTGCGATTTAAATTTTCCTTTGTCGATAACTCATTGTTGAAAAGATCAGCAAAATGCACAGGATAACTATAATTTTGACCAGGAAACAAAAATTGAGCCGGAGTAACAGGCTGTGGCTCATTTAAATCATTACTTACGTAGGTAAGTGATCGATTATTTAAAACACATTCGATTTCTGTGAGGATAGTTATCATTTCTTCAAAAGATAATAAAGCCTTGCCTAGGATCTTTTTCAAAGGATCCTTAACACTTTTCATGAGCCTCTCATAAAATCCACCCCACCATGGGGCACTAGGCACAATAAATTTCCATGTTATGCCGTTAATAGCAACAAAATCCTTCAAAATTTTGTCTAGAATGATTTTTGAAAATTGTCCTAAAATGTCATTTTTGTTTTTGAATGTTTTAGCATTATCCGAAATTATGACTTCACAATTTCCCCTTCGAGCCAGAAATCGCCTTAAAGACAAAATAAAACTTCTAGTTGACATGTCGGAAATGAGTTCAATATGAAATGCTCGTGTCACTCCACAGGTAAACAAAGCAATGTAGGCCTTACGAATGTCCTTATCTGACTTCAAATAAACAGGTCCTGTGAAATCGACCCCTGTAACTGAAAATGGCGGCCTTTCCAAAATCCTGTCCTTTGGCAGCTGAGCAGTTACCTGTCTCGCAGGTTTCAAAGTATACTTCCGACAAATCAAACATTTATTCAAAATTTTCTTTACCTCTTGCCTACCCTTCACAATCCAAAATTTTGTGCGAAATTTTGCCAAAGTAGCTGACACCCCACCATGTAAAATTTTGCTATGTTTTCTCATTATCAATAATTCTACAAATTTTGATTTAGGCAAAATAATAGGATGAATTTCATTCTCAGATAATTCACCCTGCTCAATCCTCCCCTTTAAACGAAGTATTCTGTTATTGTCTAAGAATGGGGCTAAGCTAAAGATTTTCGATTCGGTGGGAACTGGCTTGACAGTTTTCAAACAATGCAATTCCGAAGGATAGGCTAGAGATTGTTCAAATTTTATACAAGTATTTTCTGCAATTTCTAATTCAGTTGCAGTAAGTGGACCATTTTCATATTCTAAATGTTTCAATTTCGCGATAAAACGTTTAGTTTCTATTTTACGAGATATAAATTTCACAAGTTCTGTGGTGGAAAAATATATCATATCACAATCTGGATCCCAGGCCAAACCTAAGACCTTCGACGATAAGCCAGAACGAACAAGAGTGTCCGGCTGTTCGATTTGAATGTTGTTGGCTCTCCACAATTCACGAAGTTCGGGTGAATTAGTTGTCCACTTTCTGAGTACCATTCCAGCATCGCTGAATATTTTTATACTTTCTAATGAGGTTTTCAGAGCATCTGAAACCTCTTCTCTTCCTCCTATTAGATCGTCGACGTAGACACAATTCGAAAGTAGATTCGATGTAGCTGGCAGTTGTTCTTGGTATTTCTGAAAATGGTACTTCAGAGTGGCTGCAAGAAGGTATGGATTCGATGTTAGCCCAAAGAGAACCCGCGTGAAGTTGAGCACAAATGGTTGTTCATTAGGATCATCAACCCAGAAGAAACGAGTGAATTGACGATCTGATTCATCCAATTCAATTTGCAGAAAACCCGACTTTACATCAGCTGTGAACGCAACAGCATTCTGGCGAAATTTCAAAAGCAATTGGAATATGTTGGGATGCAAGTTCGGACCTGCTTGCAAACAGTCATTGAGAGATATTTTCTCTTTGTCATGTGCAGATCCATCGAATACTATGCGTACTCGACTAGTTGTTTTGTCTTTCCGTATGACAGCATGATAGGGCAAATAAAATGATCTTTCTTCCGGATTTTTTAGAGAAGTTTTTTCAACGATACCTTCTCTCAAATATTCATCAACAACACCTTTGTACTCATCGAAAAACCTGCTATCCATCTTAAACTTGCGAGTCAATCCCTCAAACCGTTTTCGAGCAACTCCTATATTATCCTCTAAACCATCCTTCACACCCGACCTCCACGGCAATTTTACACGATAGCGCCCATCAACAAAACGAATCGACTCATTGAACTCTCTAATCATCTCCTGATCCCTAATATCAACACCTGAGTCACAATCCTGTACACCTAAACTCTCCAACTCCCACAACCTTCTCAATTCTGCCGAAATTGACTCTTCTTGATTGAGGACCAGATTGACAGATGTAAGTTCGTCAGCCTCACCACATCTCCCATGAAGCGACCACCCTAAACAAGTTTCAACTGCCACTAACGAAGAATTCAACCTTTCGACACCTCTAGTTAAATTCCAGTAGTAGTCCGATCCTATCAATAGCGAAATAGACTTGTCTGATGACTCATCTGAACATGTCAACACAAATCCCTTAGACTTCATTTTTTCCGACACCTCTTTACTAGGAAGTTTCACAACAGCGTTTGATATTTCCTCGACCTCTAGCGCTTCAACGATAAACTCCTCTCCGTTCAACACATTTTTTAAAACTATCTCTACTCTGCGACAAATTTCGGTACTAGGAGCCTTAGCACCAAACGAATAAATTTTCAAATTTTCGGAACCCAAAACCTTTAAACCTAGTTTCTCCGACACACTTTTTCGGATAAAACTACGTTGTGCACCATTATCAAACAAAACTAAGGCTAATCCCTATTTTTTTCCGACCCACTATTTCTGCTTTAACGCACTGCAACAAAACCCCACTCAAATCATTCACCACATGGTTTAATGACACGTCATTCTCAACCTCCACTCTCGCCTTCTTGTCATTCTCGAGTTTAAAGCAAATGGCTTTGGCGTGGCGACCCTTACAAAAGCTACATGTTGGCCCCTTGCATCTTTTTACGAAACAGTTAATCTTACAACACGTCAGACAACGTTTTTCACGGACTAGCTGATCTCTCCTCTCCTGGAGAGTCAAAATATCACACTCTGAGCTCCCATGCTGTGAGTCATTGCAAAAAAGACACCTGCTAGAATTCGCGCTCTTCGAAACATTGGCGTGAAGTTCCAAAGCTGACTTATTCGTGCGATTCGGCTGAGAGTTGGACCCCCCTCTGAGTAGCAATGGGAAGAATTTAGGGGTGGAGTGACCTTGGATTCGCTGAGCTTTTTCCCTCGCACTCACCGCTTTGTACAAGAAGCTCATTAACTCTTGAAGATCATGACATTTATCTGAGCTGACTTTAGCAAATTCTAACGTTATATCATGTGGGAGATTTTTCAAGATTATGTTTGTCAAAAGAGTAGTGTATGTTTCGGAATCTATTCCCAGACTTTGCAAACACCGAATCTGTGTTTGACAATCGAAATACAAGTTACGCAAAGCCTGGACGTTAGAAGAATTTTTGACTGGTTTAATATTAAGCAAATTTGAGATGTGCGAGTTTATTAAAATATCCCTTTCGCCAAAAGTTTCAGAAATCAACTTGATTGCTTGCGCGTAATTTTCTTTATTAATTGAAAACCCCTTTATGCTGCAGAGAGCCTTCCCGCCTAACATGGACTTTAAATAGCAAAATTTATCAACTTCATTTAAATTTGGGTTATTGTGGATTGAATTTTCAAATTGATTCCAGAATTCAAGAAATTCGGACGGCTCTCCATAGAATTTTGCAATAGACAATTTGGGAAGTTTAGCAGTAATTTCTACACGAGTTTTCGATGATAACGAATTTTCGGTGGTTCTATGTTCAGTAGTAGAATTTAAGTTTAACGATTTAATTTTATTTTGCAATTTAATTTTTGCAGAAATTACCTTTTCACAATATTCGTCTACAGTTATAACTTCAGCCCTTATTTCATCCTCATCATTAATTAGTTTATCTATGTCATCATTTAACATACTCAAAATTTCACTTTTACTAATTTACTGTTCAAACAAAGACTCACAGACATCAGGATTCAGATCCGGTTCTAACAAATAATTATCAATTTTGTCAATTATCTTTGTTAATTGTTCTCTATGAACATCCCGTTTGGTTTTGAGCTTTATCAATTTCGACATTTTGACAATCGCTAACACAAAACAATAAATATTACAAAATCAAACATCAACTACAACAATTTCTAACACAAGTACTACAACAATTTCTAACAATTAAACGAAACCAAACTAACGAAAACAGAATGGCAAAGTCAACAAAATAACTAACGACAATCAAAACAAATGTCACAATAATCCAATTCAACAAAACTTTCGACAAAAATTTCTCACCCAAAACGACGACTTGAACACACTTCGAAAACGAACACCGATGAGGACAAAAAAAGTCCAATTACGACAATCCCGATTCAACACAAAGGCACAATGTCCACTTAACGAATTTTTAACGTGGAACGACAACAAATTTTCTTGACACTATTTAGTAGTAGAAGGCGACTATTGGGTAGACGAAATTTCCGGCCGACACACCACTATCGCATTTATGACGATCTACTACAAATTGACGACTACGAAGCTTTGTCTTTTGGTTTTATTTTAACATTAACAATTGTAAACATAAATAGAAAAATGTTTCCCCAGATAGGGATTCCAACGGGGGGTTACATGACCCTGTTTTACGAGAGCGAGGGACGAACTGAGAAGCGAAAAACTTCTCCCTCTCTACGGGCGCCGCAGCGCCCTCTCGATACAATTTTCTACAATGCCCGACCACACGTGGCACGCGTTGTCCAACGGTTCTTCGTCAATCGCCAGATTGAATTGCTTCCCTGGGCGCCTCGCTCTCCGGATCTTTCACCGATAGAAAACATCTGGTCCATGGTTGCTCTACGATTGACCCAGATTTCATCCCCAGCTGCCACAGCAGATCAACTTTGGCAACGTATGGAAGCTGCTTGGTCTGCTGTACCCCAAGAACTCATCCAAAGTCTCTTTGAATCAATGCCGAGGCGTGTGGCAGCGGTGATCTCCAACAATGGCGGCTACTCTGGCTACTGATTTTGGCAGGAACCACACTTCACAGAAGTCTATAAATTTAATCATTTGATACTTGGTCAACATGTTATCTACAAAATAAATTTTGTTGTGATATCTCTTGTCTTTCTTGGTGTTGCAATTTGGGTGGCCAGTAGTGTATAATTAAGTTTTGGGGAAGTCCGTGAGAGAAAATTATTGCATCAATTTACTTCATTTTGGTCTTAAACGAAAGATTGTAATCTGTAGATTTGTTAAATTTGGCGTTTGTAACCGCAATTTCTATTAATTAGCGATAATTTAAAATTTAAAATTGATTTCTGCGCATGCTGAGTGACATGTTTTAATGATAAACAGTAAGCACGTTTATTCCGAGGAATCTCTCTAGTTCTCTCTCTGTCATTTCATTTTTAATAATTATGTTTGTGAAATATAGGATAAAACCTGATTGAAATTTCTTATTTTGCGCTGTTTCGCACTGTATTTTAAATACAGAAGACAGACATCGTGAAATTTGATTGTTCACTGTTAATAAGATTGTTAATGAGTGGGACCTCTATAAGGATTTTGTTGTGGGTGTATCTAGCGCTGAAGATTATAAAAATTTGCTTTCAGCGGATGTAAAATATGGTGAAAGTTTGGAATTAACATGCATAAGCCATTTCTTTTCGGACTATTCGTTCAGGGTGCACTATGAAAACAAGTAACCGAACTGTTGATTACGGCACCGGAAATATTGTTTGCAATCTGCTGTTTTCAGGAAATTATGATGCTGGACATTTCGATGTGTTACAGCATCTCCAGTTGCTGCGAGAACATCTAGGGGTAAAAATATATGAAGAAAAAGACATTAACTGGTCGTAGAGAAGTATCAGCGAAGCGTGTGTGTCGTACGGAATTAACAACTAAACGATCTTGAACTGACAGGTCGTTTGATGCACATTATAAATGTGATGTGTATAATTGCAGTTCTGATATTTCTTCTTATAATATTGGTGTGTATACCTTATATTACTCTTATACATGTAAACATTGCAATGCACTTAATTTTTTGTGTGAAAAAAATACATTAGTATATTTTACTCTTTGTTGTTCTGAAGGAAAAATTAGCTTACCTCATTCTGATATCCCTGATGAAATAAAAAGATTGTACATTGGTAATACTGTAATGACTTTACGTTCCTTTCACGCACGGGATTCCTGAGAGAGCATAATGGGCAGACGTCCATTATCAATCTACCGTATTCATCGGTGACAGTCGCTCTGTCACCAAATTGTGGCAGACGCCGCGTCGCCCGTTGGACACTTAGGAGGCCGCCATCTTTTAGAAATCCCCACCCCCTGCTTGCAGACAAAGCCAGTCCAGAGGAAAATCCCCTAGCCATTCAGCGAAAGACGCGGAATGGTCTGAAGACGGTTTCTGAAAGGGTTCAAAGGGAGCACGCTTTCGACCACCCACAGAGATGGGCGAGGATATATATTCACCACCTTGATGTAAATGGAGGCAGTTGACGTTTTTTTTTGCAGGTGTGGACAACCCTCGTCGACGGACGCGTGCCTCGCCAGAGATCGTGAGCCTGCCGTTTTCCCTAATGATATCCTGAACCCGCGAATTTTCTTTAGATAATGTTTAATTTGTAATATTTGTAAAATAGCCTATATTTAATCTAGAATGCCAATAAAGCATTTTGTAAATATTAAAGGCTGTCAGTCTTGTTTTAGGCAAAGTCCTTATAATACTGATAAATCCAAAAATGTCAGAGCAAATATTCGTCAGTATAATAATGCCTTATCATTTGTTTCATTTGGTGCAGATGTCAAAATGCCCCTGGAAATGGGCCGTATTGTTTAAATATCATTGGTATGGTTAGTTACAGAATTTCCATCCTGAAGATTTAAATAATAGTTCTTCTGGGCAATTATACATTTTAAAATTTTCCGAGGCAAATCAAATTAGGTTAAAACATTCCGCTAACAGTAACATGATAGAAGATGTTCTTAATATATTGAACCAGCAATTACAGATGTGCAATCCCTACATACGGTCATAAAAGACAATGCAAGAAAAGTTTAATGAAGAAAAACAGTTAGCAATAAAGCAAAATAAACCAGAAATAAATTTAGTGATGCATTTTTACCATGATCCCCAATCTGACCCATGTCGATATAATGGGCCATCCTATTCTGAAGTTGCTGCAGTGTTTGAATCATGTGATCCCCACCCGCTTCTAACAGGCATATATGTCTGTATCCAAAACGAGGAGGTTTAACAAAAATTGATTATAATAGCATGCATTGTGATCCGATGAGCTACATTTTAATATGGCCTAAAGGCGAGACAGGGTGGCCCATTTCAAAGCCAATTGGAGGTGAACGCAAAACAAAAACAAGGCTCACTGTAACTATGCGAGAATATATTTCCTATAGACTTGCAGTTAGTGGAAAGTCCCCTTTTGGGGATTTCAGTTCTGTAAACTTCTGGGCAACTGATACAGCTATTAATTGTTGATTATTATTGCCGTATTGAAGACTATAGATTAAAATTTATTCATTATCAACAAACCAGATTAAAAGTAAACTCTTATGGGATTCTTGCCGATGCTGTTCGAGCTAAAGCTGATAATAATGCGAAACTAAAAGCTGAAAGAATTGTTATCTTGCCATAATCCTTTAATGGTAGCCCCTGAAATATGATGCAAAAGTATCAGGATGCTATGGCAATTGATCGGGAATTTGGTAAACCTGATATTTTTATTACTTTTACCTGTAATCCATTGTGGCCTGAAATTGTTAATAGTATTCATACACATCAAACTGCAAATAATAGACCAGATATCGTAGTTTGTGTATTCCATGCTAAAGAACTTATAAGATTAATTACTATAAAACAAATTTTTGGAGAGGTACAAACATTTATATACACTGTAGAATTCAAAAAAAAGGGGCTTGCCACATATTCATTTATTATTATGCCCAAAAGAACATTGTAAGCTGCGAGAAATAGAAGATATAGAAGATATAGATAATGTTGTGTCTGCAGAAATACCCGACACTAATGATACTACCTTATTTAACTTAGTGAAATCTCATATGGTACATGGACCATGTGGACAATTAAATCCACATTCTATTTGTATGGACAAAGGGAAATGTAAAAATTTCTTTTTATTGTGTACAATAGTAAATTTTAACGTGTTTCTCTATTCTCAGTATTATGATTTTCAACATTTTACTGAGTTCTAGAGTTACTTAGTACACGTACCAAGTTTTTAGTTTGTCATTGAGTAACCATATTTCTTTTTATTTCCAATAGTAATTCAGGGTTCAATAGTAATTTTTTAAGTGTATTTCTCTGTTCTTAATATTACGATTTTCAACATTTGGCAATGATGTGTTGAGTATAATTTGTGTATTAGTACATTTATTTACTAGCCAGTCGTCATATTTTGACGGTTACCAACTAGAAAAGAAATACTTTAAGATATAAATTAATAAATTTAATGTAGAACCTAAAAGAAAGAAAAGCTCTAAAACAACTTTATATTTTAATTTTTAAGTTTTTTTATCATCAAATAGTATATTCATTTCTACTTTATATACATTTATGTCAAGTTTTCATTTTTTCTGTATGACATGTTTTAGAAGGTTAGGCATGTTGAGAAGGTTTTAGATTTTATATCTTTGATATTAGCATTGCATATTAGTATGGTGTGAATCTTCATAAAGTTTTTCTTCAGTTTACAGTTATGATAAACTGCCATTGAAAAGCCATATTTCTTTTTATTGTGTACAGTAGTAAATTTTAATGTGAATTTCTCCATTCTCAGTATTATGATTTTCACCATTTTACTGAGTCATTGAGTTACTGAGTACACGTACCAAGCTTTTAGTTTGTCATTGAGTAACCATATTTCTTTTTAGTTTCAATGGCAATTTTTTAAAGTATATTTCTCTCTTCTTAATATTATGATTTTCAACATATGCCAATGATGTGTTGAGTATTAGTACATTTATTTACTATCCAGCCGTCATGTTTTCATGGGTACCAAATTGTATTTACTGGTGACTGCCTACGTTCGGAGCCAATTTTTTAAAAAAATTGTTTTTTTAAGGCCTTTTTTGGTCTTTTATGGTAAAACAGCATTTAAAAATAAAAAAATTTTAAAAATAAAAACTTGCCTGTAAACACCATACTATTTTATAAATTGGTCAATTTGAAGTATTTTTTAATGAAATTTAGCTAAAACGCCTATCACTCTGCACAAAATTCTAATGCTACTATTTTAATTTCCTTCTTACACATGATACGTATAACAGTTATCTTCAAAATGACCTACAATCTAAGAGAAATTTTAAAATGCAAAACTAATACAGACAATTTTATGTTCCAATATGAAAATTTTCCCCGATTCGTCATTCCTTTCCTTATAAAAACAGCCCCAAAAAAAAAAACTATTTATTATACATCAATTATTGTACGTCATTTCATTAACAATAGCATCTAAAACATTTCCTGAAAATTTTATCATATTATCTGCATTATTATGTGAAATATCATGATAACGGTAGAGATTTGTCTGCTTTTAATTGGTGTAGAATGAAAATCAAAACGGTTTTGAAAAGAGAAAAGATTGAATTACAAGATTCTTGCAAAAAATAAAATTGACCAAAATAGTCAAAAAATGGCATTTTCAACGTAGGCAGTCACCTTAAATTTTTTAGCTGCAGTCGTGCGCCTCTTCTGGGATGTTATTCCACTTTTGCTTTTCCTTGAAATAATTTCGATTTATCTCACTGTTTTAATGTTATTGATTTTTCTGTCCGCTACATTTATGTGATGTTTATATGTAAATATGCACTGAGTACATAAATTTTCTGGGGATAAAGTATAAAATAGATAACCTCCTTTACTGATCTACTTTCTGCAGATATCTCAGTAAATCACTTTTACTATTATCTATCACAGAAAAGTGTCAAACTTTTCGTATCGATACATTAAGTATAGAAAGAAAATTATCCCGAAATAATACGCCAGTTAGTATTCTTCTAAATTCGCATTTAATAATGAAAAATATTCAGTCTAACAAACATTAAGACAAAGTAAAATTTTTTTCAGTCAAGGGATTTTAATAACGTTAAAGCAATAAAACTATTTAAGGAGAGATTAAATATGAAAGGGCAAAATGTTAAATTTTAATGAATCGTACGAAATGCTTGTAAAACTATTAAACCAATCCTTAATTAAACAAATAATAAAATTTATCTTGGATAGAGAACTATTTAACTAAAATTATGCGTAAGAAAATTATTATTCCGAATTGCGTGATCAGGGGAGAATTTTCGCTCAAAATGCTAACATAATGTCTGCTTAGATATGTATGGATTTTCTCTCTTTTGTGTGCGTGTAGATACGTATACGCGCAGCAGATACTTGTTATGTCTGTATATAGACGTACATAGGTGTGTATACTTTTGCGTGTGCTGGAACGAGAACTATGTACCTCAAAGTTTCTCTTTCTCGCATAGAAAATCCTTAACTATGTTAAAAAAGAGTTATCAAAATTTTCTCTTAAACGAAATCTTCTGATTGTTTGATTCCCCAAAGGAGACAAGGGAAAACTGTTTTTAATAAATGAGACTGACTCACCTAAAAAACATAAAACATTTGCTAAATAGATCCTCAATTCTGAAGCTAGCATTCAAGAGATCGGTTTCACTCTAAACCAAGCATCAAACCCTGGTCATCTCATCTTGATACGGGCGTCCTGCCTACTGAGCTATCTTGGCGGAGAGTGTTTGTTCACTTACCTCTCATTATTATATTATCGAATTAAGACCAGTTTTATCAAACTGTGTATGCAATATCTAAATATCGTGTTATATTAGGATCGTCATCTGTATCAAATTCAGGCCTCATTTGTGTTTGAAATACACTAGTTATCAAAAATTGAGGAAAAATCACAAAAAGAGGGATAACACGTTCAAAACTAGGCCAATCTGTTTAAAATTTGAATATGTTGTTAAGTAAAACGTGCTGAACAATACTACATTATGAAAAATAGTGGCGCTGCAGTCGGAATACGTCATTTGCGAGGAGCATAAAAGTGCATGTCTCAGAGCATGGCGGCAATTGTCACTGCGAGGCTGATATTAGACAACTGGCATAGCCAAATTGTAACAATGACCTCCAGACATCATTTGACCCGAAGAACTGCCATGGCGAGCTATTGAGAGACTTAGGCAGGACTACGTCAGACAGAAGTGGCCAGATAGCTAAATGCGAGTCCGTCTGTGATTCATAGACTTTGGCAACAATTTCTAACCACTTATTCGACATCCAGGAGGTTCAGACAAAGACGGCCATACGCTACGACGAGTGCCGATGACCGATATTTGTCATTATGCGCATGAAGGAATAGAACCGAAACTCCATCTGAATTCAGATCCTCTCTCGCTGCAAGCTCCGGAAGGTTGTGTTGGGTGGATTAAACCGCATAATTTGTCCCCTACCTAATTATCTGAAATAAAAAAACCTTTCACAAGAAAGTAGACTTGATGAGGCTAACTAAAATGCCTTTATTTTTCTTATTTTACATAAAAACATAGTAAAAAAGGGGATCGATTTGATCTAATAGCTTGGAAGAAAAATATTTACAAAAACTTAACCATTAAACAAAAAAAATACAGATAAGCGTGTCATGAACGGGCGAAAAATAACCTATTTAAATTTTTAAAACACTACTTATACTGAATGGTAAAGCTTGGGATAGTTATAGGAAGAAAGAAGGGATACAAATTTAATGGCTCGACAATTCGTCGCAAACACATCTAAAGCTCAAACTTGCTGCGAAAACAGCTACAAGCACTATGGCTGAAAATCCCAACTGACTCGCAGAATAGCTACTGCTTAAAACCCTCACTCGCTGACAAAATACGTACATCTTAAATACTTGTTGTATTTACTTGTACAAACCCCATTGGCTGTGACGCGAGAGCTTCGTAATTCGAGTCCTGCCTTCAAAGTTGAAAAATCTGCATATTATTTTATTGTTATTTTAAACCATCCGTTCATGACACGTTTTTAAATATCGCGTTTTCCGACGAAGAGAGAACAAATACTACAGGTTGGTATCAGCGTCAACCGTGCATAGAATGCTTCACGAAAGTGGTCTTTTTGCGAGGCGACCAGCCATTTGCGTCCCGTTCACGTCACGTCATAGGCGGAAACGTTTCCAGTGGGCACGTCAACATGTCCATTGGACGCGTGATCAATGGAGGGCTGTTTTCTTTACGGATGAGTCCAGGTTTAGCCTCCAAAGTGATAGTAGGCGTATTTTGATTTGGGGAGAACCTGGAACTTGTTTTCATCCATCACACATCCGTGAAAGAGATGCATACGGATCAGGCAGTGTCTGTGTTTGGGGTGGTATCTCTTTGAGTGGACACACAGACCTCCATGTCTTGCCCCATGAAAATTTGAATGCTCACACCTATACAGATGAGATCCTTGATGCTTATGTGCGCCCTTATGCCGGGGCAATAGGTCATGCTTTCGTGCTACAGGACGATAACTCGAGACCGCACAGGGCTCGCATCGTGGATGCTTATCTTGAGCAGGAAACAATTCAGCGCATGGAATGGCCAGCTCGATCACCGGACCTGAATCCTATCGAGCATGTTTGGGACGCTTTAGGACGATGTATAGCTGCTCTCAATCCTCCTCTTAGGATCCTAGCCACCCTTTCAACTGCTTTGCAAAAGCAATAGCTCTCACTTCCTACCGAACTCATAGACCGCATAATTGACAGCCTCTCACACCGCTGTATGTGCTGTATTGCTTCTCGGGGAGATCATACGCCATATAAAAGGTACTTTTCCTCTACCAAACTGACACATCCGATTTGTTCATTGTATACATATGCTAGTTTCTATAACACCATAATTGTCCGGCGATTTTTTTATGCTATTTTATACCTACCTATGTGTTGTATAATGTGTATAAGTTTCCTTAAATTCTACGCGTAACTTTTCGAGTAATCGTTATTTTTGTGACTTTTTCTTAATTTTTGATAACCAGTGTAAGCTGCGGTTCGGACCACAAATTACTTAAACTTAGAGACTGGAATATTTAATCTCATAATTTCGATAAAGATCCATAGGATAATTTTCACATTAAGATGATTGACTTAAAGGACAGAAAATCATTTCAGAAAGATATCCGCCATCTGTGACTGTCAAGGTTTGACATTGCTTACTTAAAGGTAAACACGCAGACGCTTAAATCCTCGTTATTGAAATCCTATACTAAGTTTCTACGTACGCTAAAGTTGTAATCGAAATTATTAAGGAGGAAACTGGGGGATTAAAGACCTCAGCGGCATGGTTTAATGAAATCAAACAACGATACAGCGTAGACAGGAATGTTAGGAATAACAGTGTTTAAATATTTAAGCGTATTCCCTAATTTCGTTGCTTAACTGTTCTTCCTTAGGCACTTTAATTTGTACTTCTTATCTTAAATCCTCCAAGATTTTGGCAGGTTTCATTTGGTTTCTAAAATACAAGTGAAGGATCTTAAAACATGAACTTTCCTAAAAGGAACATTTACCTTAGGGAAAGCAGTATTCAGAAATTATCCTATTTGACTCCGTTTTTAATTTTCATCCCATTTCATTTGAATCTTTAGGAGAAAGAAATAGTCCTAATATGGATTTTCTAAATCCAATAGTTAATGAAATTGATAACAAAGTAGGAAACTATATTTTTCATAAAAGAACCAGACATCTAGAAATAATTTTCTTAATTTTGGAAAGCAATCGAGCATAAAGAAAATAAAAATTTCATTTTTGGCATATTTTTGGTAGTTGTCGCCTTAATTTTTTATTTAAATGTATCGAATAGAAAAGAATGATCACCTATATGCGTCTAAATTAGTGATTAAGACAAAATAGTTCAACTTCAAAACAGCCAAAATTTTGATTCTACTATTCTAAAGCGTGGTTTGACGCACACAGTAGAAAATCCAACAGAGAATCAAAATGAAACTGTCTTTAAATAAATTTTAAAACGTTAAAAAGTTGCCTTTTTATAGGTTTGCACGATTGTGGGATCAAAAATTTTTAAATTCCATGTTTGAGTCATCGTTCAGATTTTTTTCTTCGAATGAGATGCAATACAAGTGTCCCGCCGAATGGCCCGAGGTAGCTTAGTAGTAGAGCGTGGGGGAAATACCTTCGTGTCATGGCTGGATATGGGCACGTTATTAAGTCCTATGAGTCATAGAATGGGAGAAGCCCCAGATGTTGGTCACAATCCTGCCCCCATTGTAAGCAAGGAACGATTCTCGCGGATTTAGTGCGACAAGTGGCAAACAACAATTTTCTCGCCTTTATCACTCACCATCGGTATACCATCTTTTAGAATATATCGTATTGAATTACAGGCCCTCAGTCAAGAAGAAACAGCTAGAAATATATCAACTTTATTTTTAAAATTTCAACCGTGACATCTCCCAGCGGTTTACCACATTAAAAAAGATTAAAAAATAAAAAATTGATATCGATACCCCCCTTAGTTACCTCCCAAAATGCTAATGTGTAAAACCAAGCACACCAGCGTATAAACTACATAAAGTAATGAGTCAAATATACAAGGCAAGGTGTAAAAATTGTGTGTACAAGACAATTATGCAGATTAAAGATTATCATCTTTCTTAAATCAAACAACATTAAGCAGCAAATTCTTAAAAAGCATATCATTTTCATTGGTATTTACTTATAATTGTATATTGTTTCCTGCATAGATTCTTTAATTTAATAAAATCCCTTCAGAAATTACTCTCAAAAAAACTTTTGAGAGGAGTATCTTCAAAATATTAAAGTTTCAAAATTGTTTATTAGAAGAAATTAACTTTTAGCCCATTCATAGTGTAAAGACAATGGTTCCGAAACATTGATCGCGAACTCATTTTTTAAAAAATTAAGTTGAAGGACTATTTTTAGCTGTAAGAATTTAGTCAATAAGTAATGAAATATAATAAGTAACTTTATGTTTTATATTTTGTTACAAAAACATACAATTTTTAAGAAGCAGTTTAACTACTCGAAAGTTCATAAATTAAAATAGAAGCATATAATCCTATCCTTTTTCCGATTAGCTGTGAAACGGATGAAGTTGTTGCCGAGCCACAAGAAGAGCCGGCACATAGTCTCGTGCAGTTTTCGAAACCAAAAGACCCCAACTACTCCGATTGTATGTGTGTTCGTTGGTTGAATGCGCTTTTTGGTAAAGAATTATAATTAGACAGGGAACTACGGTTTAATGCAGATTCCGAACGGCTACAAACAGTGGATCTCGAACCCATAGACTCCAGTTGCCTATCCATTCAACCATCGTCCGGCAATGGTTCGACTAAGCAGGTTTTCGCTTTTGGTTTTTTAATTTAATATACTATTGGACAGATAACTTGTCAAAATTGGTACTTCTGGTAATCTTTTTTTTCTTCCTTTCCCCCCTTATTTTATCTGCTTGCAGTTTTAGAGACATTCATTGTTTGGAGCCGAATATAAAAACAACTAACAAGAGGTAGGCTGATGTCAAAAATCTTGTACCTTGCGGCCCTCTTTACCATGATGATGTACATAAAATAAAATTTAAATAAATTTAATTACATCAATTTGTCCCAATGGCCACCAAGTTCACTAGCATATGTATGGTCATCATTGCTGAATGCTGACTCTTGACATTGATAGTATCAAAAGAAAGTACCGTAACGACAATGTTACTTGCTTCCTCTGGCATTTCACAGAAGTTGTACCTTTCATGAAATAGATCGTCTTAGTTATAATTAATTTCTTAATCCTAACGAACAGAATTTAAATACGTGTTGGATCAGTGTGGTAAAAAAATAATAAATCTTTAAAAGTACAGAAAATCATTTTATTTAAAATTTAGAAAAGGACAAAAAAAATTAAAAGAAGTACGACAAGATGTCAAAAACATAAATCTTACTGCCCTAGAAATACAAAGGCCTAGGGGAAAAGACATCCGCCTGAAAAGGGAATGACAACCGCAGAAGTGAAGACTGAACAACAAGGTCTTTTAAATACACCCCTAGTAACAAAGCGTGGTTAGAAATTTGCATAATACTTACAGGAAAACGTCCAATGAAAAAATTACAATCTTTGAGGACACTCCCTCATAAGTAATGACGTATAACTTAAAAAAGGAAACGAATCATAAAATTCACTTGCTCTGAACGATCGGCAAAATGAAAGACTCGTTCATTTTGCCGCATTACATTCACGTGAACCGTTTACGAGAGCGGGAGAATAAAAACAGGGAAGAAAAATTGTTTAAAAAAATAAAGTAAAGGTGAAGGAACATATATAAACAATACATACAAGTTTTACTATGTTTTCAAAATATTTCATGTAGTTTTGTTAAGAATAGATTATAGATCTTATTATTAAATACCCATTCTGAAATATTCATTTTAATTAATGGATAGACCCCTATTTCATTAAAAATCGTAAGTGTACGAATACTTTTGGGAGCACCTGTATATACAGTTTTCGTATTTGTAAATTTTCTATGTAATTACGTACATTGTTTACTTAACCTAAACTCTATGTAAGTCGCAAAACTTGGACGAAAAATGCATTAAAAATGGCTATTTGAAAAGTTAAAAGTTGAAAAATTTCCGGTAGAGTACCCAAGGAACCCCTTTCCGTGGGGGGTATAACATACCCCCCGGTAGTATACTTAACAAAACCCGTCTCTTATTTTCGGTGTTTTTATTTGGCAACCCTGTATGAAAGTGCAGTAAATACTGCACGGTATTTCTAAAATGTCCGAGTAAGAGCCTGTTCACATAAGAGTCCGTTGCGTTGCGTTAAGGAAAAGATGACGTTGAGACGAAAATAAACCAATCATATGCCTCCAAACGATTAGCAATGAAATTTTTAACGCCTATGATTGGTTTATTTTCGTCTCAACGTCATCTTTTCCTTAACGCAACGCAACGGACTCCTATGTGAACAGGCCCTTAATCTTCCTGACAACCAAAAGTCCTGCTGACTTTTGATTAGCCGATTTGATCGATTAAATTTCATAAAAAAAATCCTCACACATAGCTCTCTCTCCTATCTGTTTATCATTTTCGGAAACTATCAAATTTTCATCTTCATGGATATTTTCGCAATTAAATGGGTCCCTAACCCAATTTTCTTTTAAGAATCTGTTCAAGGATATTATAGTCTAGAAGCCCTATTTAACTATTAAAATGTACAGTAAAAATGTTTTGTCAAGCCCCTTTTCCCTAGAGCCTTTCAAGATAAAATCCGGATGATGGCCCAATGACATGGACGCTACCATACCATACTGGTCTGCAGGTTCGAATCGGGCGATATTCACGAGTGCTTGTGGCCGTACAAAACCGGCTTTGAGCAGCATTGTTTAATAATGGCAACGTAATGACGAATATTACTGAGACTTGGTAACGAAGATGAATATTCTTATCACGTGATATAACGCAACATTATACACTCGAAATATAACGTGCAAAAAAACTACCGGATTCCTTCAGTGTTCTATTTATTCATCTTGAAAACAAGCCTACATAAATCCTTTTAAAATATTTAATTACTAGTGAGATTTCTAAAAAATTTCTTTTCCGTTACTTAAGACAAGAAATAAAAGGAATGTGAAAAACAAATATAATAAGGAGAGTCAAAATACATACATCTTACGCGAAAGTCGTCTGTCTTCACAGGTAATGACAGGTTAAGTTTCTGAAATTCTTTCATATTTCACTAAACATGGTAGAAGAACCCTTATTTTTTTTTTTAAATGTTTTTAGACATAGATTATCACAGGTTTCCCTCCTTTTATAAAAACTTCAAATCAAGACACTTAACTGCAAGAGAAAACAGTTTCCACCCAATAAAGCCAGTCTGAAATACTATATCAATAGAACACAAATGTTCGCAAGCAACGAAGTAATTTTTAAAACTTTTCTAATTTTAATAGATTCCGTACTACATATTTTTCTAATTCTGATAAATTTTACAAATGTGTATATATGTAAATACTACGTTAGACACATATTAGGAAATTAAATTCAATCACATCGTCCAATTAACTCCACTCCCTTCAGAAATCTTCTAGATCCCATCCACAATATAAACGTAAAGAATTTGATGGCCACACCTATTTCATTCTACAGCTACTGCATCAAAGTAATGCAATTATCCTCCTGATATAAGTTTGTTGGTTGGTTGGGGTTTAATGTTCCAGAGACGACATGCTGCACCAAACACATGGTAAAATCCGAACAAGACATATACATATGTCAGCATTTTAAATCACAATCCATCAAAACGATGATAAAATTATATACGTTGTAAAACCGTGAAGACGTTGTACAAACGTGTCATAAAAGTAGTCATATCATAGTCGTAAGAAACAGTCAAATATGGTAAAATAACAGTGGTATAAAAGATTCAAACACAAGTATGGTAAAAGGAAGTGATTAAAGGTCATGAACGAGGAAGATAAAACGCAGTAGTGGTAATGTCAAAACCTCTAGATTGGGCTCCCAAAGCAGTTTGCAGTCAAATATTACAAAAAGATAGAAAGGTTGGTTGGTTGTATGGGGTTTGAGGGCGCAAGTTTCAGAGAGAACAAGCTGCGCCGAACACTTGGTAAAACCCGAAAAAGTATATATATGTTACCATTTTTAGACCAAAAAATTCATTAAAACTATGAGAATAAAATATACAAATGAGGAAAGTGATAAAAACAGTCAAAATTTTGAATAACACCATATAAAAACACAGATATAAAGTATAGTGTGAAAGTGATGGATAGCCATACACATGGATAAATGATTCCTATTAAAAGGTGAGAAACACATTTATATAGAAAAGGTGATAAAAAAACGAACATAGATGATAAGAGTCTTACATAATAGGTGAAACCAGTCATGAAAATAGGTGATGAACACAGCGAAATATATAATAGGTAGTAAAACTAGTCCAGAGTAACTCATAAGAATGATAAAAGTAGTCAAGTAATTGGTAAAAGAGGCCATAAATGTCAACAGTAAAAGTGATAACTACAGTGATATGAAAATATGAGAAAGGGAAGGAAAGCTAAAACAGAAAACTCTGGATAGGGATTCCCCCATCCTGCAAAAACAATGAGAAAACAAAAGAGGTAAAAGCAGGGGCGGATAAGGAATAAATCAAGAAAAATTAGGAGTGAGATACTCCTCGAAAACAACGTCGAGTCAAAAGTCATATCATACATGTACGAGTAATAAAATTAGACTTAAAAAGGAGAAAATAACAGTGATAGAAAATTACAGATTAAATATGGCAACAGCAATCATCCTATATATAATAGCCGTTGTCTCTGTATGACACTTCCGGGCTGTACTCATCTTTCAATTGAAGCCCTCAGTAAACAAACCGCCAAATAGGCTTAATTTCAATTTCAGATGTGGATCAGAATTTTTTCTTACCTAAAAACAAATATCTTCTCCATCAAATCACATTTGTTCAGCCTATTTTTCTATAAAACATTCAGAACTAAAAAAAATTGGATGTTTTTAGCTGTATATTTAACAGTTTTTAAAAATCTGTTTACTTTTGCGATGAATTCTGAAAGTAAATAAACTTGAATGTGAATGAATCGCGAAGTGAACTGTAAAAAAAGTTTTTAACTTTCATATACTTTTTCCATTATGACGTCATTTTTAGTATTATGACGTCAAAATGACGGGTTGGATGGCAGTCTACTACTCCAATCGAATGAAAAACTAAATAAATAAAAAATAATGAAAGGGTTTGCTTTTACACGGTGTCGATTAAATGCAATATTTTAGATAATTCGGGATATTTTTTAACTTTCATATACTTTTTCCATTATGACGTCAAAATGACGGGTTACCTACTAGTATACAATAAAGATAAAAAGGAGAGAGGGAAACTGGAAAAAAGCAAAAAATTTCTAGATAGGGAAACCCTATCCAGATTAGAGTCAAGTACTAGAAGATGACAAAGGAAAATACGAAGAGACCGAGTGACCCCTCCCCGCAGGTTGAGAGGCTAAAGATAGAATGTCATTACATTCTATCTCATCGGTATCGGTGATACCGGAAGTATAGATCTCAAGCATGTCTTGAGAAGGTGCTTCAAGATTAGTTTTTTTTTTTTTAAATATTAGGGATCTTTGCGTTTGCTTGATAAGCCAGGTTTATTACGTTCAACAACTATTTTGTTTTATTATTTTTTATCTTTTTTTGGTATTTTACTGGTGGTAGAAATCGAATAGTTCTATTTCAAGATATTCAGTAGTTCGGGCTGGTTTGTTTCTTTCGATGAGGAAACGGATTGTTTAACACTGTGGGTTGGGAGGAATAGGATGATCAGGTGAGATATTATAGATGGAATTACGTTTTGAATCGGTTTTCTGGGGAGCGGAAGGTGAGGAAAGTTGTCGAACATTTCTACTACGTCCTGAAGCTGCAGTGACGGACGAGGACTCCGTAGGATGTTTCGGTCTGGGCACTAGCAGTTTTACAAACTTTAACTGCTGATGAGTGCGATAGGCCAGCCTTTGGGGTTTTAGATTCAATCTTTCCTAGCATCCGTATATGACATTTTTTTAGTTACCGTCAGATTCTGAATTTCTTTTTCCATTATCCACTTGGGACAGGGACGAGAGTAAGCTACGTGATCTCCCCGGCAGTTTACACATCGGGGGGATACTTCGCAATTTTCACTGTCGTGGCCAACTTCTGCACAACAGGCGCAGGTAATAACCCGACAAGAAACTTTCGAATGTCCGAAGCGTTAACACTGGAAGCATCTGAAAGGATTAGGAATAGACAGCTGTACTGAAACTCCATTCCACGCCATCATTACGTAATTTGGAAGACCCGGCGTTTCAAACGTCAAGATTAGGTGCATCGTGTGATTCGTCTTACAGCAGATTCACTTTGTTCACGGAGGTTTTCCAGAATCTCGTCTTCTAGAGTGTCTATAAAATCAAACTCTGAAATAACACCACATGAAGAGTTAAGGAAACTGTGGGCAGAAACAATAACAGGAAAGTGGCCTAGAGAGATACAGGCAGAAAGAAGAGCAGCTTTGTTCGAGACCTCGAATAAAATAATCCCTAGAATGCAACCTTTTCATACACTCTTAGACCCCCCCCCCCCAAAAAAAAAAAGACGCACTAAGGGGTAATGCAAATTGGACACAAATTGATATGCTTACAGGTTTGGACGGAAAGTGCAGAATTTTAAAGTTTGGCGGCCAATGAATGAACATGTGTCGCTGCAGCGCACCTTAACTGCGCAACTAGCAGGCTATTAAAGAGGAGAAAATTCGATTCCAGGTCATAAATTCTTTGCGAATTTCATTCCGTGTACTCAGGTAGACAGTAACAATGCCTCGCATACAGGTGCGCGAACAATATGCGCAGATGTCAGCATTTGAGAGTAGACGTGTTGTTGGGCTCAAAGAAGCCGGTTGGTCTAATCGGCGAATCGCTCGACGTTTGAATAGGAGTGATGTCACTATTAAACGATGTTGGCAGGAATGGGTGAACCATGGCCGAACACAGCGTCAAGAAGGAAACGGTTGGCCTAGAGAAACGACAGAATGTGAGGACCCAGCAATCGTCAGAGCGGCACAGTCCCAGATTCATCATTATCATCGATCGTACGAGTAACTGGTGCTTCAGTGACCGCAAGGAACATTCAGAGGCGGCTCCGAGAAAGGGGGCTGAGCTCACGGCGCCCCTTGCGCCGAATACCATTGACCTCCGTAAACCGACAAGTCAGTTTGCAGTGGTGTCGGGCACATTCGACCTGGAATGTCACCGAGTAGAGTAGAGTTGCCTTCAGTGCTGAGTCCCGCTTCGAATTGAGCCCCGATGATCAGAGAATACATTTCTGGAGATGCCCCGGACATCGGTGGGATACCAACCTGACTGTCTTCCGTCATACGGGCCGACAATCAGGAGGGATGGTCTGGGGTTCCATTTCATTTCATAGCATTACCCCTTTGGTTGTCATCCGCGGCACTCTTACAGCACAGCGGTACGTCGAAAATATTTTACGCCCCGTTGTGTTGCCCTTCATATCACGCCATAGTGGGCTACATTTCAGCAAGATAATGGCCGCCCGCACGCGGAGAGTTTCTACTGCTTGTTTTCGTGCTTGCTCAACGCAAACTTGGCCAGCAAGGTCGCCGGATCTCTCTCCCATTGAGCACGTTTGGAGCATTATGGGCAGGGCCCTCCAACTAGCTCGGGATTTTGACGATCTAATGCGCCAGTTGGGCAGAATTTGGCACGATATACCGCAGGACATCCGCGGCACTCTTACAGCACAGCGGTACGTCGAAAATATTTTACGCCCCGTTGTGTTGCCCTTCATATCACGCCATAGTGGGCTACATTTCAGCAAGATAATGGCCGCCCGCACGCGGAGAGTTTCTACTGCTTGTTTTCGTGCTTGCTCAACGCAAACTTGGCCAGCAAGGTCGCCGGATCTCTCTCCCATTGAGCACGTTTGGAGCATTATGGGCAGGGCCCTCCAACTAGCTCGGGATTTTGACGATCTAATGCGCCAGTTGGGCAGAATTTGGCACGATATACCGCAGGACATCCGCGGCACTCTTACAGCACAGCGGTACGTCGAAAATATTTTACGCCCCGTTGTGTTGCCCTTCATATCACGCCATAGTGGGCTACATTTCAGCAAGTTAATGGCCGCCCGCACGCGGAGAGTTTCTACTGCTTGTTTTCGTGCTTGCTCAACGCAAACTTGGCCAGCAAGGTCGCCGGATCTCTCTCCCATTGAGCACGTTTGGAGCATTATGGGCAGGGCCCTCCAACTAGCTCGGGATTTTGACGATCTAATGCGCCAGTTGGGCAGAATTTGGCACGATATACCGCAGGACATCCGCGGCACTCTTACAGCACAGCGGTACGTCGAAAATATTTTACGCCCCGTTGTGTTGCCCTTCATATCACGCCATAGTGGGCTACATTTCAGCAAGTTAATGGCCGCCCGCAAGGGGAGAGTTTCTACTGCTTGTTTTCGTGCTTGCTCAACGCAAACTTGGCCAGCAAGGTCGCCGGATCTCTCTCCCATTGAGCACGTTTGGAGCATTATGGGCAGGGCCCTCCAACTAGCTCGGGATTTTGACGATCTAATGCGCCAGTTGGGCAGAATTTGGCACGATATACCGCAGGACATCCGCCACCTCTATCAATCAATGCCAATCGGAATAACTGCTTGCATAAGGGCCAGAGTTGGACCAACGCGTTATTAACTTTTCACTTGTGAAGTTCTTTCTCTTGAATTAATCATCCAATTTTTCTCAAATATCAACATCTGTTTTTCTATACATGTACATCACATCTACCGATTTTCGTCCCATTCGGATAACTCCTCCTTGGTGCGTCTATTTTTTTTTTGTCTAAGAGGGTAGATTTGACTGAACCAATTGATAACAGCAATGATTTGTGTAGTAAGATAGGAGAAACGTTGTTAAAGTTACTTTCTTTTCATTTCATGATAAAAAAAATTCGAGCAGTAACATAAGCGGTCTGTTCATTAGTTTTATTTGGTGACTTATCCCTCACCGTGGGATTTTTTTAGTTTCCACAAAAAGGGCCGGATATTCGGACCTGACGGCACCATCCATCATGGAGCCCATAAAGGGGATGCAGGTTCCTACACCAATAGTGCCGTTTACATGTGCCAAAAACCCGGGTCAAAGAAGGGTCGTTTCTTGCTTTTTCCCTACGATAGGGGAAAATGCAGGGTGGATTTTCGACCCTGCTTCGAACTAGGATAAAACCCGCTAATTGCCCATGATGCATTTCGAAGCAGGAAGCTAGTAGTAAACAAACATGGCGGATTTGAACATGTGTGAATCCATGAAAATGCCAGCCAAATGATCGATGGAGGGATCTGGAACTCCTTAACAATCGCATAATTTTCAAGAAAACAATAGAAAAGTGCCTATTTTTTCCGGAGGATTTCATTTATTTCTTGATCTGACCCATCTAGTTTTTTAAAAAAACCCATCTCCAATTACATTATAAATAGACTGGTACTGCCATCTGGTATGTAAAATAAGAAATAAAATTTCATTCCAATAAAATTTCCATAACATTTTCATTTAAAGTGTTATGGTAAAATTAATAAATTTAATAAGTATAATCAATAATTAAACGTAACATTAAAATTTATAAATTAACTATTTTTAATCTAGCGATGAAGCCACAGATCGTGCGATTATATCTAATATCCGCATCAATCTTCTAATTCTTATATTCCTTTTTTCCAATCTATTTTCTAAATTTATTTTTAAAAACAACAGAAAAAATCGTAAACGTTCCATGATTATCAACAGCAACTGACATGTGCTGCATTTAAATAATAAATAGACGCAGACGTAATTGTGTTTTAGAAGAAGAGTACCTTCGTCGTGTCGACTTTATCTCCTGTAAGCAAGATATATATAATCAAGGTAGGAGTGCTCAGTAATTAAAATTTTAAGAAATGAATTAAAATATTAAGGTAAGAATAACGCGGGTAAAAGGAAAACACATTTAACAGTAATATTAAATTAAAACAAAAAATTTTATTTTAAGAGAAAAAATATAGAGTTACAAGTTAAGAAAATTTAGAAGAAAAATTAGATAAGACTAATGATCCACGGAAAACAAAAAAGTGATAATGTTAAGAGGCCCAGAAAAGCAGATATCATAAGAATACAAAAAATATTTTTGTAAGATTTTCATTTTTTTTTTTTTTGTTATTTTTTAAATTTAAGAATACGAGGTCAGAAGAACAGCAATTGAAAAAATAAAAGGCCCTCGCCAGGACCATACACTTTGTAATGAGATAAATGCGGAGTTCGAAGGGGGAAAGCTAAAAATAGCAATAGAGTGAATTTGGAAAAGTACGACAAAGGCTGGGATCGAACCCACAACGTGATTTACAAAGAATGATGGTGTATGAGGATCACTTCCGCCGAATCATGTGATGGCCTTTACTTCCGGTAAGACGGGTAAAAGCAGGACGAAAATGTTGCCCGTGTAAACGGACTTCATAGGATTTCCCTGTTAGCGGGTAAATCCCGAGTATTATTGTTGTCCATGTAAACGCAGCTAATGCTAGTCAGATGTCCAGGAAGAGTCCGATTGGACACAGAGCAGGTAACCCAGAGCAGGTAACAGAAGTTTAACCCACCAGCCGATTGATACCCAGGGGAACACAGAGTACCTCCCGTTTACCCGAAGCAGTGTGTTGGACGACCAAAACTGAACCTTAACTACCAGGATTCCCTTTTCCGAGGACACGGGTCTCAAAGCACGGCAAACACGTGGGTGATAAAGAGCCCAATAGAAGCAAGAAGCAACAGAGCGGCAACAGCTTCTAATGGGGAGCCCTCGCCTCTGAAGAGGACCAGACCGAGGCACAGTGAATCGCCTAATACAAGCTAGGTGGACAAAAGTAATTTCAAAGAATCGATTAATTGATGATCCCATGACAATAACAACCCCCATAGGTCACAATTCGAGGTAATAATTATGACAAACATTCCAGGGCGATGAGTCATAAGCGGTTGAAGTGGAGTGATAAAGTAATTCCATTTATATAAACAATTTAGTTGCAATTTTGCAGTGCTTTCAATAACATCTAACAAGATTTGAAGTGAAGACTATTACTGTCGTGATGGATTTTACTTTAAAAAGTATATTTTTATTTCATTTAAAATATGATTCAAATGAGAGACAATATGTGTTAAAATAGGTTTTGAAAAAACTGCGAAAAAAATTGTAATTTTTTTTCGTTTTTAATTTTTCAACACAGTTTTTTTATCCACATGTATCCAGGCTAATTTTTAATATTCTATAGTGGCAATCATAAGCTTTAGAATGATATATAACTGAATACCACATCGATCCCCAATCTTTTTTAATTTATTTTTTTAGATCGTGTGCTCTCTTTCAAAAATGGAGTTATTTGAAGAATGGCGGAAACACAAGAAAGGAGAACAAAATTCTCATCAAATGGATTTTATTATGTAAAAATTTAGTGTTACAGATGTGACTCCTGATTCACAGTCATTTACAGTTAAAAATTTCAAGTTTTTCGTCACAATTCTCTGAAAAGTGGGCTGCAGCCATTATGATGGAGGACCGTTTTTTAAATAAAAATAAAAGTTGGTTAGAGGGTGCAGATATAGAATTTAACATAAGTATGCATGAACCCTGTGCTTCCTTATCATCTTATCTGGAGGAAGTCGGCCCAAAAAGAACTTTGAAGACTCGTCTTTCAAAACCAAAAACGTAGGGTTGAAGAGTTAGTGCGATCGCGATGTGCCAGAGAGTTGACCACAGCTGCTGAAGTATTGCAAAATTGCTTGTCGGGTCGCAGAAACGTAGCTACTTTGATTAGAAAAAGTTTGGAATCTTCAGAAATAAGGAAATCTGGTGATGTTATTTGTGGTGGCAGACAGTTGAACAGTGACGAGGCATTAGCTTATTACGTAAACTCTAAATGCCCCAGTCAGTCTTATAAACAGACGCGAAAGTGGTCATTGAAAGCGGGCCATCAAGTGTTCCCATCTAATCATAGTCTATGCAAGTCCAAAGAGTTGTGTTACCCTACAGATTAACGAATACATATTTGCTAAATAATCTTTTGATAAGGTCCGATCCGTTAATCAACTCACTCAAAGAAGTTCCTAGAAAGAGAACCTAGAAATTACCGGTGGAAGTTCTGAATTGAATTGACCTGCCTTCTATACCAACACATCAGGTAGCAAGTGATGTTCATCCGTGTGACGATGAAGGTTACTTAGTACCTGATTCGTCTGATTGTGAGACAGATAATGAATCATATGGTGATAATTATTAGTCCAGTATTATTTGCTAATTAAATTTTCTGTTTTTTTATTCTATAATCTAAATTATAAGTAGTATGAGTAAATTTTATTGTATAATTTATGTTGCGTTAAATTACTTACATAATTTTCTAACAATAGCGATTTTTTTAAAATGCATTTTTTATTCCATACTTAAGGGGGGGGGGGGGGGTGTCTAGAACACAAAATTCTTCAAATTTTCGAAAAAGAAATTTATTGCATTTAAAATTTTTCTTTTCTTTTCCGCTTAAATCATGTTTCTATTTTAATTAGAAATGAAGATATTTTTTTATTTTGCAACATTCTAATAGCAGCCAATCTTTGTTTAAACCTTTAAAGGCGTTTTGCTGCATGATGGGGTTTTCCCCATTTCTCGTCTTTAAATTGTTATAAGTCAGTAACCGTTAAAGATAAATGGTTCAAACTTGGTACATGTCTTTTTCAATTATTTTACTTTAATTATGATTCAGAAAATTAGAAAAAATATGAAAAAATACTTTTTAAAATATTATTTTTTAAAAATCAGTTACATAATTTTTTTTTTTTTGTACTCTAAATATTTTTAATTTTTTAAAAATTAATCATTTAAATTATGTTGAATCAAGATTAAAACATATTTGTTTAATTAAATGAAAAAATTTTGAAATTCAACAAATATTTTGAGTTATGATTTTAAATTAACACACCTTTTTTTTAATTTAAAATTTTTTAAGAACTTTGAGAAATTTTATGATTTGATTTTGTTTAAAAATTATATGGTTAACCATGACAAAAAATTCAAAATTTTAACTCCATAAAAAAATTTTTTTTTAATGTGCCCTGGTCCCCCTTAAGTTTTTTATTATAAATATTCCCCAAGCTTCTAAATTATCAAAAAATGCGTAATTATTTAATAAAACAACAAAATATTATTCATCATAACCAGAGCAATCAAATCGTAGAATAAAATGTTTTTGTCCCCCTAGCTTGTATTAGGCGAATCACTTTGGGAGGGAGAGAAAAAAGAAATAGTAGAAGGAAGAGAAGAGAGGAGAGGAAAAAGGAAAGGAGGGAGAGTTTGCTGGGGTACCTCGGGATTGCGACAACCGTGTTTACCTAAAAAAGGAGAATTCCCTGCGGGGATAAGTTTGTTGGATAAAGACTAACCTTGGATAATCATTTACCTCGCACAATACAAAGTTTATTTCTTGATTCCGAGTTTCACCAGAATTGTATCCCATTACATGTGGAATAATGACCTAACGCAGCCTACATACAAATGCATCCGATCACTTGAAGTTTTACTCTGACACAATATCGACGAAAATTTTTACATTCATTTCATGTTGGTTCATATATGCCCCAACTCTAACATCAGATTTTTCATTAATTGACTGTACCTTTCTATTAGGCTACAAGATATGAAAGTAACAGATAAATATCTTTCCAAACAATCCATATAGTTGGCACATCATCTCTTTTTAATTTTCCAAGCATTTTTCTAGAAGTGCAAACTCCATGAAATATTGAATTACATAATAATCCTACTTTAAAATAATTTCACATCAGAAATATTTTATTGACTCAAACATGCATGTCATGACTTCATAAGTGGCAAACAATGTGTAAGTGTGTGTAAGAAAGAGAGAGAATCCATTTTGGCAGAAAATATTTATATTCCTCCAGTTTTCTACCTAATATTAGCATTTGGTCCTTAAAAATACATTTCAATTATTACAAGATTCATTTTAAAACATTCATTTGTTCAAAATATGAATATATAAATTTTATACTAAAGGAAGAAATGTGTGCAAGATTATGAAACTGGAGGCTAAGCTTCTGAAGAGCTCACCTTTGGTAGGGAAATTGATTCAGAAAGTAAGGGGAAAAGTTATAACCCATATAAACTTTACTAATTATTCTGAACAACATTTTTCATATATGATTACACTAAATTTATCTTCGCCATCTATTGATCTGGTTACATAATAAAAAATACAACACACTTTTAATAAGTACACTTTCACCTTCCCCATGCAATGCATGTTTCTCATTTTAAAAAATTTTCAAATAATTTTAAAAGATGAAAAAACAATGAAATGCTAATAAAATGAGTCATGATAAAATTCTTAGAAGATACTTCTATGCCACAAATTATGAATAAGTTGAACCTTCAGAGTGCCCTCAAAATGAAGTAATGAAGAGTTTAGAAAAACACACAACTCTTGAAATCATTCTCCAAACTTGTTTACTTGAATGAAGCACTGAGTGATGTTCTCATATAAGCATTTGCAACTGTGTGAATGTGCATGAGTGTGTTTAACAATATATATTTTCAATGATATTCTGGAACCAGCTAAACTGAAATAAGAAAGACTAAAAATTCTGTGAAACATGCCAGACCATAATATACAGAAGTCGAAGACAGTCAGTCTACTTTATTAGAGTAATATTACAACTGCAAAAAAAAATTGGATTAGTTTAGTCCAGCTGTCGCAGTTAGTTTAGATAAAGCAACACATTTTCCACTTAGGATGATTCATGTAAAGAAACTGGATAATAGACTTCAATTGAAAAAAACAGATGTAAGATGTTAAGGCCATATATTAAATAAAGCTTGAGATAATATATAGTATATATATAAGGAAAATTCAGCAAATATTTACCAGTAGCAAACAATATTTGATGAGAAATCATATTTTCAAATTCTACCAAAAATATTTACTTAAAGGCATAGATGCAAGACAAAAATTATACAGATTAGGGTTGAAGGGACAATTTGTATCAATCAGAGAAACTATTAAAATCATTGAACTTTTCAGGGAAAAATGTTTATAAAAATAACTTATCTTGTCAAATAATAATAACAGAAAAAAACATCCCTAAAGCATATCTCTGAAATTTCAGTCTTCAGTAATACCTTCATCTGCATATTACAACAAAAATTTATAAGAGAAAGTTTTCAAAAAAATAATACAATACATTGATTTGCTACATAATCCCATAAATATGTTCAGAAATTACTATTATTCATCCCTACCACCATAAAGCTTATCTATGCCTAGAAAATGAAAATTTTGTTAGTGTCACGCATTCAGAGCATAATTTAATGAAAAAAAAGATAGTGTTCTTCCATAAGCATTAAGAAGTTATAATCACACAAGCCACAGACCTTGATCCTTTATACATCAGCTTACAATAGGAATTGAGGTAACTTTTATCTACAATTCAAAACAAATCTTAATTGATGTTTGTAACAGATGGTACCTCATAAGTTTAATATGCTCTACACTTAATAACATCTTAAACCATCCATATAATTTGCCTTCAAAGTTTAAACAGCTAACACAAGAATCAATATATTAAAATTCTGCATGCATTCAGACACAAGCTAACGGCATATTCTAATATCTTCCATTTACTGGTTCTATCACTCTTTCTTCCCCTCTCTATCTCTCTCTCTTTATGTGTGAAATAAGCGTGTATGTGCTTACACACATTATATACATAGCTATATTTCTGCATATGTAAAATCTATAAATTTTTTCTCCAAACATTAAAAGCATTTCCCAACAGATATCCACATTCGGAGGAATCTGTGCTGGGAAATGATGAGACAACATTTTGAACTCAAGAATTCAATAGAATTTATTTGCTGTTATTTAAATAGCAAAACCATGCATTAGACAGAGATGCAGAAAGAGAAATGTAATCAGTTTTAAAGTCAGTTTAGTGACTCTAGTCAAAAAGGTGCTTAATTGCTGATTGCACAGGTACAAAGTGTGCATGCACAACTATTCAACCTGAGTAACAGCAAATTTTAACCTCCATCTCAGACCCCAAAGGTAAAAATAATCCACACTGCTCACATATACTATACTTTGAAGATACAGAGTAAATTTCCAACATAAGGAGTAAATGGAGCTGAAACTTCAATAAATAAAAATAAAAATTCAAAGAGCCTATAAAATACTCCATATATCAAATATATATATACGGCCATTACAAAAGAACAAGGAAAATTCTTACTTTTATCTTTAGTACAGCTTTCTAGAAGAAGTAAATTACAGACTAGGGGTCTATATTGTGAAAACTCTGTTGGGATAAACTTTAATCCATGACAAATATCCCACACAAATGTAAATTTTTAAAAAAGGATAATTTAATTTGAAACTTAAGTTTTGATGATTTTTATTTTGTATACCAATGACAAAATAAAATAAATTCCATAATAAATATGTTCAACAATGACATTTATGGACTGAAATTCAAACTGATATAAAACATTCATGTATTTATAAGACCAATATGGATAAATGCACAAAGTTATATATTTTATTATCATTAGATAAAATAATTACAAATTAGTATAAAGCACAGCCTGTGTAAATAAAAAGTATAAAAATGCCATACAAGATTATCTTTGGGATACAAAAGGGTTAAGAGATGAGAGAAGACATATCACACTTCAAAACTTGAGTTCACTAAAATGCATTAGGAACCTTAAAAATAAAATGGCACTTTTTCTTTATCACAATTTAGAAGGTCTCATCTACCTCTCCCTCTGGTTCAAATTCATCCTATATTTACAAATAAAATATTGAAATGTTAGTTAAACAAAATAACACTACAGGAAAAATACACTGAGTTTATAAAGATATCCTTTTTTACATGAGAAAAAAAACTTATTTTAAAATTACAAAATTTTGAAAATTTTTTTAGTTATGACAAAGTTAACTCAAATGCAGCAAATCTTATGAATTCATGATTTTTAAGTCTTGAGAAATTATATGAGATGGCACACAAGTTTCATATGTCAAAAAAGTCAAACCTGTAGTACCTGAGAGAACACTCTTATAAATTTGACAAAATTATTTAACATGACTTATTCAGCAATTGCAGGCATCTTTCTACTGTGCAAGTTCCTTTTAAAAAAAAGCATCTGATTAAAACCTCAAACATGAGCAATTCTAAAAGAGAAGCAAACTATTTGTTTACTCTTTAATGTCATGGCAAATTTCAGCATCTATATTTGAAAGAAACACTGATGCACTGTTAGTAAACCAGTGATATTACATTACAATGTTTAAATTGCTCTATTTATTCACTTATCATTCATTTGAGGGGAACTACAAGGAGAGATTTAAGTAACTGAATTAACTCTTTTTGTTTAAACCTAAATTTTGTGCAGCAAAAAATGAATAGAGCACTCTCAACTAACCAATGAACCACTGACATTCAGTTTTTAAGTACTAAGATTTTTTTTTTTTTACATTATGCAGTAAATGATGCCTGACTGAGGGCTAGGATATTATTTCAATATTAGGTTTATGGATATATTTCAATATTAGGTAAAAAGATCTAAATTCAGATTTGTACAGTAAATTAAATATTACTTCATGTGTATATATTAGTATTAGAGCTCAGAAAAAAACTGCATATGGTAACATTTTACTTATAATATCCCTATATCATCCATATATATATATATAGATATATATAATATTATACATTAATTAGTATCAGAGCTCAGAAAAAAACTGCATATGGTAACATTTTACTTATATCCCTATATCATAGCATATAACTGCAAAAAACTAAAATTTCACCAATAAATTATTGAACATAATCAAAATTCACAGCATATAGTTACTCTAGCTTTTAAAATGTTTTAATACAGCAATGATTAAATTAAAGTCATCTTTTAAAAACAGCAGAAACTGATTAACACTTTAGCTTCATGAAAAAATATACAAGAATCTAATAGCAATATAAAAAGAATTACATCAGTAGCATATAATTCAGCCAAAATCTTTGATATCAAGGCCTCTTTATCAAGATCTGGATTTTCAGCATTTGCATTTTCAGAGTCTGATGTTAACTCAGAACATATTATTTCAATGTTTCTTAGTTTCTTGAAGTAGAAATCCTTCTCTTTCATAACTGTATCAGCTCTATCTTTAAGCTCAGCAATCTGAGAAATTAAGTTACATACAGCAAAATAAATACTTTGTTAAGAAATTATCACCGAAAAAAATGCATATACTTCAACAAGGGTAAATAAAAAATTGTCAACAACAATGGTATTATTTACAGGTATAAGAAAATAACTTTTTAGAATAATGAATAAAATAATTATCAAATAGTCTTGTTTTTCACTAAAATCCACCTTTCTCAAGATTAAATTTACTCTTACATATCACACAGTAAATATTTTATGCTATACTCCCACTAGATTTCAGAATCAAATTCCATAATTTTCAAGTAAGCCTACCCAATTTCAAAATTATTCTACGATATTTAGCTTACCAAAGACTTGTAAAGAGATCAGTTTTGAAACCCCTGTAACTATTTTTATACTCAAAAATCTGAACTTCCCAATAGTATTTGATAATAATGCTACATGTAATAAATATGTTAGGGAAGAAAGAGAGAAAATTTAGAAGAAAACCAACTATTTAGGAGCTCTATGTTCTAACAAACTAAATGATCAGATACAGCATTCTATGCAATAACATTGCCAAGTGTCTACCTAAAGTTGGATATTTTGATAAATGAGGAATGAGACCAACTATATAATCAGAAGTCATGCAAGGAATACAAACTCAATATCATGCATGCAGGAGGAGAAATATGAGCACAAGTCAGGATTCTAGTACATAGAATCATTACAAAAATATAAAATCTTCAACTCTCATTTTGTCAAATTTTATAAATCATTATTTGAACATTTTTCTTGGAAAAGAGAGGTTTAGTCAGCTGTAGTATATTAGTCTTGCTTTTCCAATATTCTCCTTAAGTTTAGCAATGCTGTTTTCCTTTACTATTGCAAAGTTTTGTATTTACATTAGAAATTTTAATTTGATGAATACAGCATTTGGAGTAGCACACAAACATTCAAGGAAAATAAGGGGATTTTTTTTTTTTTTTGGGGGGGGGGGGGGAAATAAAAATTGTTGCGTGATAAATAAGGAAAAGGATAACAAAACAATGAAAACTCATTTCATTAGTTTTCCTTATTTTATGGGTGGGTGGGGGATTATTATACAGCTCTTGGCTCCCTCTGTTTTTTCAATACAAAATGAACAAATATGAAATCATTGCCTAATTTGGAGAATACCTGAATTCTTACATTATGATATGAAATCAAACGGCATCACTGAAAACTAGGGAAAAAGTTGTCTTTACTACATATTTGGCATAAAATTTATTTTTTAACCAATGAGATATTTCTGTACAATCTCTGAAGATTAAATTTTGAAAGTAGTCTGAAGAGTTTTATTCAAACATACTCTAAAAGAGCAAAAACATAGAGGGCTGCTCAACTGATTTAGATATATATATGAAATGGTCCATGCAATTATTTGGATGAATTGATTTTCATATTTTTCTCATCCATTTCCATTTTAAAAGATAAGTCAGTGGTTTTTTTTTCACAATTTTAGCTCTATTTTGTAACTTAGCAATGATTTAAATTTTTAGAATTTGGCAACACTGAAGAGTACTAATCTGTGACAGAAAGTTTAGACCAACTTTCCAAACCAGAATGTTTCAAACCTTTCAAAAGAGAGTGAGAGGGGTTAAAACCCTCTCACTCTATGTCCTACAAAGATGAATTGTTTTTATAAAAAGAAATATTTTAAATCAGTAAATAAAAAATTCTAAAATGAATTTGAGAAAATGATATTTGGAAAAAATTAAATTGGTGACAAGACAGTTCTTAAACGAGAAGAGAACTTTTCAGAAATCTTTCTTTGTGAGACAGCTAGTTTTTTCTCCAAATACTGACAAAAAATTTACACAAAAACATTTTTCCCCTTTGTGGTCAACTGCTCAATCCAAGCTTACTATACTAAATTCCAAACCACATTATTTAAGTTCATTGAAAACATAAATAAAAGAAATCCATACATCATTATTATTGGAACCTGTGTATAATACTGTATGTATTATTTTTTCTGAGATAAGCTAGAAAATGAATCACATTTTCTCTAGAGCAAAACACTTTTCTCATTTCTCAACCTAACATCTTGAAAATTGCTACACTGTAATATACCAAAAGGTATTTTTTTTTAAGTAACAATGTATCTTTTGAGATTTATATTATTTAAGTTGGTATTTCATTGACTTAATTTTCCCAGTTTTTAACTAAGCTCAAACCAACTAATATTCAAAACCAGTATTTTACTCAGTGCTTAAACTTATCTAAAATTTAGCTAAATTTTGACAGCTCTTAAATGTGAAGATTTTTCAGACATTTTGAACATCCTCACAACACCATTGGCAGTGTCATGAGCTTCACTTTGTAATCTAAACCTAACATCATAAGATATTTCCTTTATGTCTAGTAAACGAATCAAATCTACATCACGTAGAATGTTCACTGAGCAAGTTATAAATATTGTGATATCAGCCCATGAGCTCTTGTAGAAACTCAATAAGCATGAAAATTTTTAAACTCTTTTACAGATTTCCAAGTGCCCGATTTAAAATTTTCCCTATTAGTTATAAATTTTATAATGCCTCAAATGAATATTTATCATCTCATTTCAGCAATTTTCTGTCATCCTCTCCCTCTCCGTAATCAAATGGAATCAATTCTAGAAAGTTAAAACACAATTAAGATAGTTTTTTCAGTTTCTTTCATATTTAAGCTCTGTGATGATCAAGAGAACTTCAAAACTTTCTCCCACAAATTTTCAAATTAATGAAATCCAACCTAATTTTTTTACCACACACATATCAATTTTCAATGCCTTTAAGTTTTCTCAGTAATATAACAACTTACTACATTCCACTTTCAGTCTAGCACTCATTTTCTGGTGTTTCACAGCTTTGTTCAAAAGCACATCACTCAATTAAAAAAGACACAATGATCTAGTGGATTATAACTATGATTGGGGGCCTATGTACTTGAATTTCTTTTCATATAGGAATTCTATAACTATAAATGACTAGCAAAATTAAACTAATACAACAGGAACTTTCATTCTTAACAGCACATAAAATTTATGCACTTTGACACTTAACATATAGTACAGTAAAAGCCACAGAAACAGAACCTGAAATAATCTATCAAAACAAATACAAAACAGTAACTTTTCTTCCAAGAGCAAGCATTTGCAGTTCAGGAAGGATTTCATTTAATTAGGGTTCTATCTGAGCAGGTTTTACAATACAATGCTTCTTATAGAAAACTTTGAAATACTTAAACACATACTGCACATACAAAGCTGACAAGAAGAGAGAATTATCTTACTTACCTTAATTAGAAGTTTATATAGGGTGATTCACTTGAGAGAGGCTCTGAATATTCATTAATAACTTTCACTAGGATGAAGCAAAAGTATACACTACATACCTTGACATGTGTGTAATCGATTGCATTACATGTGATTCTGGAGGTGATCTCAATTTTCTGCCATACAAGTTATGATGTGGTATATAGGCATGGATATCGAGGGCAATATCACGTTGGATGTTTGCCTTCAAATCTTACACAGTGTCAGGATTGTTCTAATAACAAAGGAAGAATCCCCAAAGGAAATTTCCCCAAAGGAAGAATCTGGCAACAGCAGTGACCAAATTACCCTACTGCCAATGAAAGACTCCCACACATTGCTCCATCTTGCTGGAAATAGCCTCCATTAACTCACGATCATCCAGTTGATTCACAAACTATTCAAAAATGTCCAGGTACACATTGGTGTCAAAGAAAATGGAACATATGATGCACAACCAACACATAGTGCATCACACAACATTTTTTGATCATGGAGTGGTGTTTGGTTTTCAGCAGCCCATGTAAGGGTGTTTTGCAAATTAACATAACCTGACAAATAGAACTACATCTCATCCGAACAGACTGTTATGTGATGTGCCATCTACTAAGTATATGTTGTTTTGTTCAGATTGCTTAGTCCTTCTGAGAGTCATTACAGAATATTCTCAAGTGAATCACCCTATATATTAAGCATAGATTACCTGTGACTTCAAGTCTTTTTCTACCACCTTTGGTTTTGAAACAGAGTGTCCAACAGCATCTAAAATCAAACCTCTGTTAATACAGTCAAAATATCTATTAGTTAATATTTTTTTTTAGGATTACAATAAAAATGGGTCAAAATTAATAAGAGAATTATATGAATTCCATACAGTCATGAAGACAAGTGATGTCTTTTATTTTAAATATATCAGTAATAACATTCCTTTAACAAATAATTTAACATAAAACTAAGTCACAATCATTGAATTTTATAGGAGAGCCTAAAGAGATCCAATTAGTGCCCTTTACCTTGATACAATGGGACATGGTGCCAAGTCCACTTGGCTAAATGGTTTTCTATATAAGCATATGAATTAGTGCTTTGCACCACTGAAGAGAGCACAAAAAATATACAAAAATACTTTTAAACAGTCTAATTTTAAAAAATGGACATGGTGCCTTTTACCTCTGGCACACAGATGTAAGTTAAATTTGATTTAATAATGCAGATATGAACAATATTATCATAAAACAACAAAGTATTAACTCTACTTTCAAATCAGATTTAAATTTCAGAAAGTTTATAAAAACTAGACATTCACATTCCTAATAAACAGCATTCTATACATATAGATGCTTGAATTCAATATGCAATCTTGGGCCATATATCTGAATAGAATCTTTGGAAGCTGGGACTTTCATGCATAATCAAATTTATTTTCACCCTTATTACCAGATTTTATATCACCTTCACACAGTTTCTTACATTATTTATATCATTATTTTCCCCACTAGCACTGCATTTTTATACTTTGTAATTTTTCTTTGAAATAAATTTTGTAAAAGTAATCATTTAATCTGTTTTGAATTCAATAAATTCATTCTACACTATGAATAACCCATACTCAATGTATACATCTGTCCATATTTATTTTTCTTAAAATGAACATACTCATGAGATGAAAAAGCAAATCGAACTGTAGCTTTTTCCCCCTCACAGTAACACTTAACACTTTATATTAAAATATATTTTCATTAAATAATCAACACAAAATACATTTCTATCTTTCTCTCTGGTTAAGGAGTCTCAAAAGCAAAAACTGTTAAATGCATCAAATCTGATACACCTTAATACCTTATCAAAAATTCTCATTTTTTAAAAAATTTTGCTGTAACAAAGTATTTTTCTTCTCATTTACAATAATAAGAGATGAATTCTGCTTTAGTCTTATCATTGGTGTCATTTCTTTGTAAAATTTGATTCTATGGGAATGTAACATCCATTTAGCTAACAGTAATCTTAGTGCAATTAAAAGACAAATATCAATAATTTCTAAATTTAGAAATCAATTTTAGTCATCCTCCAGTTTGAATATCACATAATTCTGCTCACATCACTATCTTTCATTAACTAAAATGTCCTCATCTAATGTACCGTAACTTCGGGCTACTTGGACCCTAGGGGGTTACTTGGACCCAAACCAAAAAAGTGTTTTAAATTAAACCTGGGTCTCTTGTCAATAAAATAGATATAATTCACAATCGCTCCAATAGATAGCAACACTAGCCAGGTTCTGAGGCACTTTACCACATTCCCACTCTTCCTGCCTTTTTTTAGTTCAGATTATAGTGCTTTGTGATAACACGAATTTTTGTGACCTTATAACTTCCACCTTCACTTCTTTACACACTGCAGTCTCACATTAGGTAAGGATAAATTTTCAATTCAAATACAGTCTATAAGAATATAACAATAGTTTTAGATGAATAGAGAATCAATTAACCCAGTAAAAATTATAAGTATTAACTAGTGTGCTGATATACTAAAAATAGGGTTACTTTGACCCAAGCAAGGAAGTGGGTCCAGTTAACCCCCAGTCACATTTTCGATTAGACATTCACAAACTTCACTTTAAAAATAATTAATATCATTACTTCATGTCAGGTTCCTTTTATTAAATGGTTAAACCAGTTCATGTGCATTTTTTCACAGATCTGATACAAAAATGCCACGAAATTACAAGAGGTCTCCTGGGAGCAGAAAGTATGTGGATTTTACAGCTGAAAAATTAGAGAAATGTTTAAATGCTGTGAGGTCAGAAGAAATGTTTCCGTGAAATGTCTCAACCCACTTTAAAATTAGTAGGTCCACTATAAAAAGGAGATTGAAGAATGGATGTCCAGATTTGTTCAACAAACCAATCATTTTTACCAGTGATGAAGAGTTGGCCTGTGCCAGTCATTTAGACAAAATTTGTGATTTTGGATTTCCCGTAGATGAACTGGACTTTCGACTTAGTGTGAAGTCCTACCTTGCTATGCATGGAAGAACCATGAAATGTTTTCAAAACAACCTCCCTGGGCACAACTGGGTAAAGTTTTTTTGAAGATGCATCCACTGTTAACAATCAGATTTGCAAATAAAAAGGGGTTTGTTTTCTGTTTTAATGTAAAATTTTTCATACATAAGTCTATTTTTATTTCAAGATCCTAGGTGCTACTTGAGCCCACTACATATTTGAATGGTATATTTCATGTAAAATGTAGGTTGAGCCCAAGTAACCCCAATCGGGGGGTTACTTGAACCCAAATTTCATTATAAATATATAATTAAAATTTTGGTTTGAAAAAGATCTAAAATCCTGGGGAATCTTCAAATAAGTTGTTCAAATCAGGTTATCAGCACATATGTTTTTAAGGCTGCCGTTGAGTAAGAAATGTACAAAAATCTTCACTTTTTGGGTACAAGTAACCCCAATCTACGGTACTTAGTCATTCACAGAAAATCCTTTTATGAAATTTACATGCATCAACATCTCTTTTGCCCACACTTTGCTGGTTTTAAAACATTTTACCATTCTCAAAATAAGATTTTAAGTAATTTTAAGAATTAAGATATATGAGATGGAGAATAAATAATGACAAACTTTTCCATAAACAAGTTGCAAAAGTAAATCACTTTCTTCATTCTGTCATAATAAAGATCTTTTGCTATCCTATTATGTCTTTCAGAAACATTTAATGTCATAAAAGCATCGTTAGAATATATTTTGTCCTTTACCATACACTACCTTTTTAATTCTCATAACTGCATGCCATACAAAGAACATTACATATGCTTATGCTCAAAAGCCTGTCAAGCGATTAGGGGTAAAAGACTTAACTATTCTTAGATTTACTACTTTTGATCACACATAAGACACAATAGTATTTTATGATAAACTTATATTTCTAATGCTGCAATGTTATTACTTAACTCTCACAGCATATTCCAGGAAATTGACAGTTTTCTTCATTAAAGCAAATTATAATAAACTGCTTTACAGAAAATCAGATTTTTAATTTTTATAGTTTATTAATACAAGCTGTATGCTGGTGATAGGACTACAAAACCAGCTACACAAGTTCATGCATGTAAAAATCATTCTACAAAGATTTTGCATTTCTATAACAATTGGGGATAATTAGACATTTCTGTAAAACAAATGTTACTCTATAAATATGAAAAACATCCATTCAAAGGCATAGTCAAATTGCAGTACCAGGCAATTTTTGAAAAGAGTAAATCACGCACATAATTTATAATTAAAGACTTTTTTAAGTCCTATGCTCAGAAAGAAAGAAAAAGTATTTAGCAACTACAACAACACAGCCAAAATCTAAATTGAAAATTCTTTTAGACCAATATGAATTTTTTAGAAAAACTAAAAAATATTTAAAATACCAATAGAAGTAGGTGCATGAGGCATAGCTCTCTTTGACAACACTTCTGGCTGCTTTGCTGGTGTTCTTGGGGGTGGTGAGTGTGAGTATTCAGGGTCAAAGTTAACATCGAAAAATCTTCTGAACCATTGTAAGAATTCAAAGTTGTCTTGAAAACGACCTTTTACCAGTTTTTCTATTGGTACATCCTACAAACACGAAATAAAGTATTTAAAACGTATCTTTTCAAAGTAACATTTGACAAAACATACTAAAAAGGGATATATAAACACATGCATATGTAATCACATATGTAGAAAGGGTAAATCACTATCTATCAAATAAAAGGGCACTGTGGCTGATCAAAACAGGTGACTTTAATGAAACTTTTCTCTAAAATTTTGTCATGTGGTTATCACCTAGGTCCTTAAATTTAACTACAATATTAGGTTATAATCAAATTCTATTTTACACATAAAGTGAAACAGCGAAATTCGTAAGTGAATAATTCATGGTGATGTCTTCAAGCCAACTTTTAGTTTAATTAATATAGACTAAGTAGGCTTTAAATTTTCAAATAAATTAAAATCAGTTTTAAAAAATGGTAATGGGTAAGTTTTTTTAAACTTAAAAGATGTAGAGCATTTATAGCTATAAAATAGGGAAGGATGTATTAACAGCCAGTAAAAAATGGAACAGGGTATTGTATCGAACTGAAAATATCCATAGAAAAGTTACATCTTACAAAAGTTATACAGCAAGAAAAGTTCTAAAATCTTCTTTGCCTTATACAACAAGCTGAAAGTTGATTCTAATAAACTTTACATTCATTCATGGCATGACTAAAATGTATTATTTTAACCTATGATGAATAATTTAGACATTATGAAAATATTTACAATACATACAGAGTTATATAGATCACTACATGTATGATTACTGTATACAATTAAAAAGTTCAAGTGTTATGAACATTTTAATTCAAACATGAAGCAAAATATTTTTAACTGTACAACTTAAATTTTAAGCTCATGAAAAAATTAACAAGGGACCATGAGTCTCACTACATGCACTTTATGTATACTATTCAGCTAAATTAAAGCTGAACAGGCAACACACATTTCAGTCTTATTTCTCATACATTTTAATTCCCAGACACTTCAATTTTAGAAATTAAATTTTTAAAAACTGCTTAATATAAACCCTTAAATAGGAATTTACACTTCATTTTCAATTATTGCTAACCAATATTCAAAATACACTAAGCACCACTGATAATCATATTTAAATTCAATACAGAACCTACTCTTTAAAAAATCACACTAAAACAAAATTTTCTGGAAAAAAATTAAATGGAATTACTAATAATATTAAAATCCTTTGATACTTTAAAAAAAATTAACACATAAATGTGACATTTAAATAAATACCGATATCATTAATAAAATGATACCTCTCTAAAATTAAATTGCATTACTACTTTTCACAGCTTATAGAAGTTAATTCAAAAACTGATGATAGGTCACAGCAGGTAGATCTGACTAAAATGCTTCAAATAATCTAAGAAGAATATCATTAAATATAATGATGGAAAACGATGTTCATTTTCTCTCCTTATGCTCCCTAGGCATGCGTGCGCACACATGTTAATTATGGCGTCATCATATTTTTCCCCTGAACGGTAACGCTCTGTGAGCGGTGGTAGAAGGAGTATAATGTTGCTCTCTGTAACATGCTTCTGTGTTATGTTGTGTTAAAATGTTTCTTAGTCCTATATTAAAAGTTTTGCTACTACTCTGCTGCTATTTTTACTCTGTGACTAAATTACCATAATGGGTTATGGGCCCAGGCAGCAGCTATTCACTGTGTTATAAGTAGCATGATTATTTTTGATTCAACGTACTACCACTCGAAGAATTTTTAAGCCTAACGAAGCATGCCGCGCTGTGCTATTCGACTTGTGACTTCTAGGCTGTGAAAACCTCCGTGAACAAAATGTCACAATTGAGTACGATCGAAAAATTAGGGAAGGACAATTTTGATTCCTGGAAGCTGCAAATTGAAGCTGTTTTAATAAAAAACGACCACTGGGAATATGTGATTGGAAAAGAAACTAAACCAGAAGCTGGTATCCCAAATGAAAAGAAGTGGATTCAACATGATCAAAAAGCCTGTGCTGACATTATATTATAGATACAACCAAGTGAATTGAGTCATGTGAAACACTGTACAACTTCAAATGAAGTATGGAACAAATTGAAAGAAGTTTATGAATCAAAAGGACCGGCGAGGGCGGTTTCATTATTAAAATCTCTGTTATTCCGAAAAATGAGAGAAAACGAAAGTATGAGTGAGCATATAAATATTTTCTTCGAAATTGTTGACAAGCTCAAGCAAATGGACATTGATGTTGCTGATGATCTACTTTCGAATTTGCTTCTTTACAGTATACCTGAAAACTACGAAAATTTTAGATGCGCAATCGAAGCACGAGATGAGTTACCGAAGCCTGATGCTCTCAAAATTAAACTCCTAGAAGAATGGGAAGCAAGAAAAGGAAAAGGATGTCCTGAATCGCAAAGTGCTTACTATAGTACAGAAACAAAAAGGAATATTCAAGGACAGAAGAAAAATGACAAATATGTTACATGAGGTGTAACTGCCTTCCTCTAAAAATAAAAAATGGGTGTAGCAAAGCTCAGGTGAGTACGGGAAATGAAGACCAGGCGAATGAGCATCAAACTCCTTTTATTTAAAATCGTTTAAAACTGGAGACAAGATTTGTTGCCTTTAACATAATTAACAGGCGCGTCCGTAGCTCCGGCACGTCGTCGAACTGCTCTGCTCTGGTCTGGTCTGGCTGGAAAGCTGAAACACTCATTCCATTTATACTATGAGTCGCTCCCACGGAGCATGCGCCGCAGGTTACGCGTGCCCAGAAAAACGCATGCATAATTAATGACGTTTAACCCCGCGGCGATTGCTTCGGGAAAGATTCGCAGATACGAGAACGCACGGTAAACAAAATAACCAATGCCGCCGCTATTGCTAACATCGGCCCCCCTTCTCGCCTCTGCGAACCGCTCTTGTGGCGAAAGCCCTAATGGATGTTTATACACTTACGCTTTACAGACATTTTCACTGGAACATACTCTGATAACATGAAAAAGACATTTCAATTAAAGTAATGAGATTCCAATTACATTTTGGAATGAACACACTTGCTAATATTTTGGTATAAACACGCTTTCCAATTACATTATAGAATAGACACATTTGCTACTATTTTAGTATAAACACGCTTTCCAATTACATTATAGAATAAACATTTGCTACTATTTTAGTATAAACACACTTTCCAATTACATTATAGAATAAACATTTGCTACTATTTTAGTATAAACACACTTTCCAATTACATTATAGAATAAACATTTGCTACTATTTTAGTATAAACACGCTTTCCAATTACATTATAGAACACACATTTGCTACTATTTTAGTATAAACACGCTTTCGTATTACATTACAGAATAAACGTGAAACTATACTTAATACATATGAAAACTAAATCCAATATGTACACACTTGTTCAGAAAATTTTCTATTCTAATATTTGTATAAATACATTCTAATTCTAATATTTGTAAAAAAAAATGCTATTCATAAACTTCATGATTTTTTTTTAGCAAGAAATGGTAACCTTTTAAAACTTATAATCATTATACAAGTATAAAGGCGAGCAAGACGCACCTAAAAATATATATATTTGCAAAGCTAATATAGCTTCTGGTTAGTCAGAGTAGCAAAAAAAAAAATAAGACTTTCTATTTTAAATTTTGGGATTCGAAACTTTCGTCCCTTGCGACGAAGAACACTTCGACAAGCGATTTTTAATATCCCTATGGTATAACTTTACCTTTTAATCCGATGACTAACTTTCGGCACATCTAGTATAAGTGTGTTAACAAAATATCAGTACATTTCAGCACGACATAAATCTCACAAACAAACTTAAAACGGGAACATTTAAAGAATGAAAAAAAAACTACTAGATAAACAGTTCGTTTACAAATTTTTGAAGACCTTCCTTAGTTAAAGGCTTCGTCAGCACATCTGCATAATTGCTTTTGCTGGTACAAAACTTAAGCTGAAAAGTTTTTTCGTTTACCAGGTTTCTGATAAAATGGAACTTCACGTCTATATGTTTAGAACGTGAGTTTTCTATAGGCGAATTCGAGAAGTTAATCGCTGCCTGGTTGTCACAAAAAAGTTCACTTGAATTAATATCAGGGATTTCTAAGCCGATTTCTTTGCATTCTTTTAAAATGCGATAGATCCACATTAGTTCTTTCGAGGATTCTGTTAAAGAGATGAATTCTGCTTCCATTGTAGACAAAGTTACCGATTTATGTTTGAAAGTTCGCCAGGAGACAGGAACCTTATCAAAAAACAAAATCGTTCCGCCTACAGATACTCTGTCATCTCTGTTTGACGCAAAATCTGAGTCACTGTAACATCTGATATTTAATTCATCTATATTTGCCAAATTCAACTTTAAACTCTTTGTGGCATGTACGTACCCTAACAACTTTAGAACGCAGTTCCAATGTACTAACCCAGGGTTCTCTTGAAACTGGGACAGGATGTTTACAGCATAGCTGATATCGGGGCGAGTCCTCCCCGCTAAAAATGCTAAACATCCAACTACATTTCGATACGGTAATCGTTCCGTTTCTTCCATTTCGGCGTGCGTTTTAGGACAGTCTATCTTTGAAAGGAGAGTTCCCTTACTTATGGGTAATGATGTTATCGGAATTTTATAGTTCTTATAAGTATCGTAAACTTTATCAATATAACCTTCTTGGTGTATATATATTTTTCCGTCCTTTTCTAGAAATTCAATGCCTAGTAATTTTCGGGTTTTTCCCAGCACTTTCAAATCAAATTTTTCTTTTAAAAGCTTAATTACTTCCCTTATGTGAAGGTCTGATTTACCGAATAAAACGATATCATCTACATAAAGGAGTAGTAGAACACGTTTTTCAAAGATGTACGTGCAATTGCACCAGTCTAGCTTTTCGAAGTTTAGATCTTGTAAAACAGTGTGGATTTCATTAAACCACTCTCGCCCACTTTGGTGTAGGCCGTAAAGAGCTTTGCGTAACAAGCAAACATGATTGGGGTAAGTTTCGTCTTTAAATCCATGTGGCTGATACATGTAAATCCTTTCATTAAGGTCAGCGTACAGGTATGCAGATTTTATATCTAGCTGGCAATGTGTCCAGCCAAGTAAGCATACTAATAATGCAAACCACATTCTTATTAGGGTGAAACTTATAACGGGGCTGTAAACTTCATCATAAGTCTCCCCTTTACGCTGCCTGAAACCCTGGGCTACTAAACGCGCTTTGTAACGCATAATCTCATTTTTGTCATTCCGTTTTAGTGTATACGCCCAAGTACTTCCCAGTATTTTCGTATCTTTGGGTTTCGGGATTAATTCCCATACCTTTCTATCTTTCATGACCTTCATCTCCTCCCCCATTGCTTCTTCCCACTCTTTCTTTTGGGGAGATTTCAAAACATCCCTGTAATTTCTAGGTATCTTTACCTCTACATGAAAAGCCGACAACAGACTGCTGCTTGCATTTTCATTTCCTACAGGGCCAGTATAGTAATCTGTGGTTCTAAAATTGAAGAAATCTTCCTCATAATTTATATTATTATCCTTACAATATTTTTGGGCATCTTTAGGTGAACGAAGTCTTACACTTGTTCCGTTGATTCGGTAATAAATGTCAGTTTTCGAACCATCTCTACGCAATATGGCTTCTCTCATCCATTTAATTTGATTACATGGGATTCGACCAGGGTTCTTTGTCCCTTTATCTTTCACCCTATGTTTACTACTTTCAGCTTTTTCTTGGGTTATTTGTTCACTAATTTCTGCTTTTTCTTGGGTTGGTTCACTAATTTCTGCCTTTTCCGGGGTTGTTTCACTTTCTGAATCGGAATCCTCAATTTCATCAGGGGTTATTCTAATATTTTGATTTAACTCGGGGTTTTGTACGTTTTCTATCTCCCCCACATCTTCTTTAAACGAAACATTTAGAGTTTCTAGGACATTATGACTTTCAGGGATCCATATTCTATATCCCTTAGTTTTTGTAGCGTAGCCAACCATAATCCCCTTTTTAGCCCGCATTTGAAGCTTATTCCTTAATTGCTTAGGCATCCTGATATAGGCTGTGCAGCCAAAAACCTTTAAATGAGTGACCGACGGTTTCCGACCACCATATAACTCGAAAGGGGTTTTTAATTGCTTTGAATGCATTACTCTGTTCCATACATAGGTAAAACAGAGCAACGCTTCAGCCCAAAACGCATCGCTCAAATTACTACTTTTGAGCATTGCTTTTACAGCATCTAACGCCGTATAATTGAAACGCTCACTTACGCCATTTTGCTGGGGGGTATAAATGTTCGTCCTCTCTGATACGATTCCCTGATCTTCTAAATATTTTTCGAATTCCTTATGGCAGAATTCCATGCCATTATCTGTGCGTACACGCAAAATTTTCTTATTAAGGAATCTTTCAGAACGCGCTTGAAATTTTTTAAAAAGTTCAAAAACCTCAGACTTCTGCCTCATCGGGTACACCGTAACCTTTTTGGACATGTCGTCCGTGATAGACAGGAAATATCTCTTTCCCCCTAAGGATACGTTTGGGAGTGGTCCACACACGTCCATGTGTATTAACTCCAGGGGTTTTCGTGAATTCGTTTTTGATGAAGATTTAAAAGAAATACTCCTCGACTTTGCTAACTTGCAATCTTCACAATCGCTTTTCCCGAGAGTTAGTTTGGGCAATCCTTTTACGCACTCTTTACTACTAGTATTTACAATATACTGATTGTTGATATGGCAATAACGCCTATGCCATAATTCTAATCCCTTTTTCTGCGAAATAGTTAAGTTAACATTTTCTATTTGTTTTTTCAAATATTGGGGACTGAAATAATATAATCCATTACGCCTTTGGGCGAAAAATAGCTTCTCCCCGTCTTTGTCGAAAACTTCTATTTTCCCTTTCGCTCCTATAAACTTTCCTCCTAGTTTTTCCCAGGCAGGTCCCGAAAATAGATTTCGTCTTAATTTCGAAGAGTACATTACATTATGCAAAATAACCTCTTTCTTTTCCCCTTCTGTTTGAAAATACATTTTTACTGTACCCTCTCCTTCAATACTGCCTTTAACATCACCAATTGCTAGTGATAAGTTAGTATTATTAACTCTCTTAAAGTCAGTAAATAACGCTCTATTATTACTGAAATGACTAGACGCGGCGGTATCAAAAATCCACGAACACTTTTCTGCTTGTATATCTTCGGTAATATTAGCTTCAGTAATAAAATTTGCCTTTCTATTGGGAGTTTCCTTCTCAATTTTTTCTCTTTTAAATTTAACTCTGCAATCTTTTATGAGGTGGCCAGGCCTACCGCACCTATAACAAGGGCCTACTTTCCTTCCCTTAGGGGATTTATCTCGAGTGGTTTCACTCTTAACTTTAGGTTTTACCTTTTTAGGCGCCTCTAACTTTGCTTTATAAGCAGAGTTCTCAGTTTTTTCGAAATCACGCTTACTTTGCTTAAGCCTACGTTCTTCGACTAAGAGTTCATCTAGAACTTTACTAAAAGTAAATTCCTCATCGGACCAACGATAAATAGATTGCACAATACCTGTAAAATCCCGCGGCAAGTGACGTATCAACTGGAATGCTTGAAAGATCATTTCCAGCGGCCGTCCGGCTTCTGACAACTGCAAAATAATTTTCTTGAGGCGAGCGGCATAAAGGCCTATCTCTTCTCCCTCTTGATAATGCTCTTCAAAAAAATCATCCAATAATTCAATGACTCGGCATCTGGTGTCTGGTCTGAAGTGATCCTTCAACTTCTTCCAAGCTTCTTTACCGTCAGTAATCTCAGCCAGTAAATCTTGATACTCCTCCTCCACATTCAAGTAGATAGTCGTGAACGCTTTATCTTTACGCATCTCATACTCACGGGTTTGTTTAGACGTCGCCCCCTTCTCTAGAGCAGGTTCGGTCCCCAAGATGAATTTCCAGCACCCTCTGTCCATAAGAACTACTTTCATTTGTTCGGACCATTTCGAATAGTTGTTACTATTCAGCTTCTTTATTGTCGATTCCATGACCCCCCGTCGCTGAGCTCTGATAGATTCTTGCTGCTTCAAACCTTGGCCGGTTGCCAAACGGCTTTAATTTTCAAGTCAGTGGATCGGCTTTACTATATTACTTGACGCTGGTCCTCGTGTCTCACCATTGCTTTAAATAAGGGAAGGGCATAACTGGGCCCATAACCATCTGTTACATGAGGTGTAACTGCCTTCCTCTAAAAATAAAAAATGGGTGTAGCAAAGCTCAGGTGAGTACGGGAAATGAAGACCAGGCGAATGAGCATCAAACTCCTTTTATTTAAAATCGTTTAAAACTGGAGACAAGATTTGTTGCCTTTAACATAATTAACAGGCGCGTCCGTAGCTCCGGCACGTCGTCGAACTGCTCTGCTCTGGTCTGGTCTGGCTGGAAAGCTGAAACACTCATTCCATTTATACTATGAGTCGCTCCCACGGAGCATGCGCCGCAGGTTACGCGTGCCCAGAAAAACGCATGCATAATTAATGACGTTTAACCCCGCGGCGATTGCTTCGGGAAAGATTCGCAGATACGAGAACGCACGGTAAACAAAATAACCAATGCCGCCGCTATTGCTAACAAAATATCAGTCAGATCCAAATAGGAATAACTTTTTTGAAAGAAGTTATAGAAATTTCAAGTGCAATTATTGTCACAAGCCAGGTCACAAGGCCTCCGAATGCAGAAAGAAAATATCTGACAGAAAAGCTGCTTCAAATAAAGGAAATCCCAGTTCCATGATGGCTACAAGTTATGATGATCCAATTACAATGGCCTGCAAAGAAAATCTTCAATGAGCATCATCCTGGAGCTTAGATAATGGCTCAACGTCCCACATGTGTAATGATAAACATTTATTCACAGAATTTTATCAAGAAAATTCGAGAATTCAACTCGCTGTGGATAAAAGTGCTGAAGTCATCGGTATCTGTAAAATTCTCATAACTGTACCCACTGACAATGGTAAGACATATCTTACTTTAAACAACGTACTGTGTGTTCCTGAGCTAAAGTGTAATTTAATACCAACCTCCAAGGCCGCTGCAAACAGTTTTGTAATTTTTAAAGAGCGGTATGCTAAAATATTAGAACCGAACAGTTCAACTCTTGTGAAAGCTATCAGAAGAGGCAATCTTTATTACATAGAACCCTTCATCGAAACAGCTGCTGTTGCCAAGGTAAGTGACTTTCAAAAATGGCATCTTAAATAAGGACATTTAAATGAAAATGATTTAAAGAAACTGAAATCTGAAAATATGGTACAAAATTTGAATTTTAATGATTATGAATCGTTAAAAGATTGTAAAATTTGTATTGAAGGGAAACAGTCAGTCCATTTCCCAAAGTATCAAAATATGAAAGTGCTGATTAATTAAATCTCATTCACTCTGATTTATGTGGCCCTATACCTGTACCATCTCATGCTGGTTCAAGGTATTTTGTGACTTTTATTGATGACAAATCGCGTTATGTCGAAGTTAGTTTTCTAGAAACCAAAGACAAAGTCAAAAATGCATTTATAAAGTTCAAAGCTGTCGTAGAAAATCGTTTGGATAAGAAAATAAAAGCGCTGAGAACAGACAATAGTCTAGAATACCTAGGGGAAGAATTTAATAAATATCTTGAACAATGCGGTATTAGGCGAGAAAAATCAAGTCCCATGACACCCCAACAAAATGCTCAAGCAGAACGAATGAACAGGACTTTAGCTGAAAGGGCCAGATGTTTATTATTACAATCCAATTTGCCACAAACATTTTGGGCAGAAGCGATAATTGCACAAAATATAAAAAAAATCATTGGTTGCAAATGGGTGTTAAAAACAAAATATAAACAAGATGGAACTATCGAAAAATTTAAAGCTAGGCTAGTAGCCAAAGGCTGTTCACAAAAACTAGGAATTTATTATGAAGAAAACTTTTCTCCTGTTGCCAGATTAAGGTCAATTAGAACTGTAATTGCGTATGCAATTCAAAATGGTTTCACAGCATATCAATTAAATTTTATAATGGCATATGTAAATGGTGATTTGAATGAAGAAATCTATATGGAATTGCCAGAGGGTTTTGAGGATGAATCTAATACTGATAAAGTATGTTTGTTAAAAAGATCACTTTACAGTCTAAAACAATCTGGTCAGCAATGGTTTAAGAAATTGGATGAAAAATTAAAACAGATGAAATTTGATTCTTTAAATTCGGATAAATGTGTTTACATTTCAAAATCATCAATTGAAGCATTTGTTATCATGTATGTAGATGATTTAATAATTCTTACTAAAAATGAACACAATTATAAATACATTAGGGATGAATTATCCAACTCATTTAAAATGAAAGATATGGGTCATTTGCATTATTGTTTAGGCATAGAATTTACGCAAAACAGGGAAAAAATCATAATTACTCAGAAAAAGTATATTGAAAATATTCTGTGCAAATTTAAAATGCAAGATTCAAAAGCAGTGTCTACACCTTTAGATAATAATGTAAAACTGACTTAAGATATGTGTCCTGAAACTGAGGAAGAAAAATCCGAAATGAAAGACATATCCTATCGCCAACTAATAGGATCTTTAATGTATTTATCAGTAGCAACTAGACCAGACATCACACATGCTGTGAACTTTTTAAGCCAGTTCAACAACAATCCAGGACTGGTTAGCAGCCAAAAGAATTTTGAGATACCTGAAAGGTACCACCAAATTACAAGGACTGTGTTTTCATCGTAATCCAGAACCTTTAACTGGATATGTTGATGCTGACTGGGCATCAGACGTTAATGACAGTAAGTCCTTTACCGGTTTTATTTTTAAGTACGCTAGTGGTGCTATATCTTGGGAGTCAAGAAAACAACAAACTTGCGTTATCGACAACCGAGGCCGAATAGATGGCTTTAAGACGATTCTTAGATGAACTTTCACCCGGAACAGTAACAGCTCCTACTGACATCATGTGCGACAATCAGTCTGCTCAAAAACTGACGTGAAACCCTGTATATCACTCTCGCACCAAACACATTGATATACACCATCATTTCATGCGAGATGTCCTGAATGATGGAGAGATTGATGTTAAATATATAGCATCTGAAAACATGCCTGCTGATATTTTAACGAAGACATTAAATGCAGACAAGCATAAAATGTGTTGTAACTTAATTGGATTAAGTGTTTTAAATATTTAATATCATCCAGTATCCTTTTCAGTATAATAATTAATTAGTGTATGTAATAATGTGTTTTTATTGCATTTAAGTATTATCTATTTGTATTTACATTGTTATATAATAATGTAAACAAATTAAACATAAGTTTTGAATTCACAAGTATAATAAGTTTTGTAATGTAAGTCTGCATATATTTCATAAGTTTTCTTTACTGAGTGAAATATGCATAAATTGTGTTCTCATAGAAAATGCACGTTGTGAGGGGGAATTGTTGGAAAACAATGTTCATTTTCTCTCCTTATGCTCCCTAGGCATGCGTGCACACACATGTTAATTATGACATCATATTTTCCCCCTGAACGGTAACGCTCTGTGAGCGGTGGTAGGAGTATAATGTTGCTCTCTGTAACATGCTTCTGTGTTATGTTGTGTTAAAATGTTTCTTAGTCCTATATTAAAAGTTTTGCTACTACTCTGCTGCTATTTTTACTCTGTGACTAAATTACCATATATAATAAATTTCAGAATGATTATTTTACCTTTATTTTGTAATTATCCTACATGTTAACTATAGCAATGTATTTCAATACTTTTATATTCATTAGCTAAACAATTGAATATCAGTACAATCCTCAATTATTTACATAGCGTTAAACTTGGATTTACAAATGTTAAGTATTAGGAAAATGAACCTTAAAAGGACTATCTAAACTTCAGTTTATTAGATCATTTACTTGTATTACTTTCCGACATTCATGTTATCGTTTTAGACTGATGTAGCACTTATTATCTAACAAGTAATGGCATCACAGCAACTTTGACGTCATACATCTGAGAAATGTTGCTTTTCGTTTATTTTCCCCATGGTTTGTTATTTTTCCTTTCCAGTGTATTTTATGCAAATATGTCAATGTTATGTTACTGGCTTGTATAAATACTGCTCAAGTTAGAGCAAATGGGCTGCTAGCAGCAGACACAGTTGAACTCACGAGCTAGTGAGATTCGTATGTTAGAAATCTCTGGGTGAGATTGTTTTGATTATACAAATGTTTTAAGTTATTGCTTTTAATATTTTTAAATGTTTATTGAAGTTTCGAATAAACGTAATTATTTTAACTTAAGTCTTGCTGATTTCTAAACACACCTCATGCCAAACCAGTGCGTGCTCTTATATTGTCACTCTGCGTGACACTTGGTTATGGGCCTAGACATACACTCGGGTGTATGGTGTAATTGAAGACAAGTAAGCTGCCTGACTCCTGTGGAAGTAGCTGTTTGATTCCAGTGATGGCTGTTCCGTGTTTCCGGTACAGTACGTGTCCAGTGTGGATCCAGTGAACTAACAGTATGCTGAACTGACTGTGCAATTTTCCATCGGCAGCTGTAATTATGATGTGCTTCGATGGTGGGCCAGGTCTGTAAATTTTGTTTTGTTTTGTGCTGCTCTCCTTTACAATTATCAAAGATTGATCCTATGATGATAGATCCATTGGGGGGCGGACAATTATGCCACGTGGACAAATGATGTAAAAGTGTTGCTAATGAGTAAAAACTGTTGGAGAATAGTAAATAAAACAGAAATTAAACCAGGTGGTGGTTAAGGATCAAGTTCCTGATCTTAAAGAAGTTAGGGATTTTGAGGCTAGAAAAGCAAAAGCTTTTAGTATAATTTATCTAAATATTACAAAACCCTATAGAGCCTTTCTGACAGGTATCGATGATGCTTGCAAGGCATGGAACAGGCTTGAAACCCACTTTAGACCGGATTCTCGTGCCTAAATCATTGGGCTAACTGATGGTTTTTTTTAAATGTAGGCCCAATGAGTCTGAAAACATAGGCCTCTTTGCCGCCCGTTTGACTGACATTGTTAATCAATTAAATGATGCCGGCAAGCCTATTGACGACTGGTTTGCTGCTTTCCAGCTTATCAGACATCTCCCGACCGAGTTTGCTGGCATAGTTCAGACGCTCTATAGATACCCAGACCCCCAATTCACATCTGATAAAGTTTTGAGTGAACTTTTGGCCAAAGAGTCTCGTCTGTTACAGGCTCAAGGTGACCAAGAGGCAGTTGTACTCGAGGCTACCCGAAAGACGAATTTAAGAACTTTTGAAGATTGCAAATGTTTTCGGTGTGGCAAGAAAGGTCATCTTATCAAGAATTGTAGGGTCAAGACAGTTAACCAGTCGAGGAGACCCAAATTTGTCAAACCACCTGAAGCGGTACAAAAGTCAAATCCCCGCAGAAAATTTTTAAGAAAGAGGACACAGAGAAATTTTATTGTTGAGGCTTCCCTGGGCGATAGTAGTGATAGGAAAACTGCCTGGGTTTTTGACACCACGGCAAGTTCCCACTTCTGTTGCAATAGGTCCCTTTTTGTCGACTATAAGAAAGAGTCCGGAACCTCTATGGCTGTGGCCATTGAAGGTATTGACTGTCCTATCGAAGGGATAGGGAAAAATCAAAATGTTTTTCAGATATAAAAATAGGCAAGAAATGTAACTCTGTCGAATGTCCTCTATTCGCCAAGACTTCGGCGTAATTTAATAGCGGGGTCTCTGATAGAAGCAAATGGGGCTACATTCGAGGGTAAGAACGGTCAAATAAGAGTTCTTGGTAAAGATGGCCGATTAATTTTCTGTGCAAAGAAACATCAGGGGTTGTACTACGTGTACCCCCAGTACCCTAAGAAGGCCGAATCCCCCCCCCCCCAAAAGATCTTGAGTACTATAAACAATTCTCTTAGTAAGTAGCATCGTAGGTTCAGCCACATAAATAGCAAATATATTGTTAAAACTAGTAAGGAAAACTGTGTGCGAGGTTTACCAAAGTTTAAAAATACTGAGGATATGAAGTGCGAGCCTTGTCAAGTAGCAAAATCTAAACGTGTCTCGATCAAACCTATTGCCAACATCAGGTCAAATAAACCTCTAGAGCTAGTGCACATGGATCTGTGTGCAATGCCAGAGAAATCTAAGGGAGGGCACAAGTACTTTCTTAGTATTATAGATGACCACTCGCGTAAGGTAACGGTTTTTCCCCCTCAAAGAAAAAACAGAGGTCTTTGATGTTTTTAAGAAATGGCAAAAGAGGGCCGAGAGGTTCACCGGAAAAAAGGTGATTAATGTAAGAAAAAAGGTGATTAATGTAAGAACTGACCAAGGGTTGGAATTTTGTCACCAACAGTTCGAAGATTACCTAGAAGACCAAGGTATACGAGCAGAGAGGATCAATACATACTCTGAACAAAAATGGGGTAAGTGAGAGGTTCAACTTCACAGCCGTAGACGGGGTAAGAGCCCTCTTAGAGGATAGTTCTTTGAAAAAGTCGTTTTAGGACGAGGCAGTTTTTATGTTTCACATACACCTGGAACAGAGTATGCCATCACAACCAGGTAAAAACACCTTTTGAGATTTTTGGAGGTACATCTCCCTCAGTGAAACATTTAAAATGTTTTGGAAGCACTGCTTTTGTTGGGACCCCCAAACAACTACGGAAAAAGTTAGATTCTCGAGCCAAAAAGGGAGTCATGGTTGGAAACGCAATACGTACCATATCTGGATACCGGAGGAACATAAGGTCGTTGAGACCATTAATGTTAGGTTTGTGGAGCCCAGTGGTCGCGTACTGAACCCTATTGTATCAAACCCTGATTTCATAGACGTCGAGAGCTACACTGAGTCAGAAATCGACGAATCAGATGTTGAGCAGGATATGGAGGATAGAGGGTCTTCCAGTCATGATGACCAAGCTGAACCTGTTGCAGGTCCATCCAGAGACCCAGAATCTCCCTTGAAAACCACCTCCTGGACCAGGCGAGCTGTACTTCGTGCAATCGGCAACAGACATGATATATACTATTACCCCGAAGGCAGTAAAGCACATTTGAGATCGCTTAATGATGTGGAGGAATACTGTCGGGCAAATAAAATTGAGTATAACAAAGCAGACTTTAATTTCAGTACAAAAAATAATTATTCTGGGCCTGCTGAAAAGATTGACGAGAATATGGAATCGCGTGGCGATGAATCTTGTCATTCTTCTGCATGACTAGATGAAATCAATATCCCATCAAGTTTTAATGCCACCCTGAGAACCCCCCAAGCAGATGAATGGTATAAATCTATGAAGGAGGAAATACAAGTGATGCATGATCGAGACGTCTGGGATCTAGTAGCCAAACCAGAGAAAGCCAAGATTGTTGGAAATCATTGGGTTTTTAGCTAGAAGAAAAATTCGGAAGGTCAGGTGGTGAGATTTAAATCTCGCCTTGTTGCCCAGGGTTTTCTTCAGCATAAAGGGGAATCTTATGATGAAACCTTCAGCCCTGTAGTAAATTTCACTTTAATAAGGTTGTTTTTCACTGTTCTGGTTGCTTATAAGAAATGGTCCCATAGACAACTTGATATAAAATGTGCTTACTTATATGCCCCACTATCTGATACCGTATATATGAGTCAACCTCAAGGTTTTGTTGACCCCCAAAAACCACACCTAGTTTGTCGCTTGAAAAAAGCATTATATGGCCTGCATCAAAGCGGACGTGAGTGGTTCTTTGAGATTAGCAGTAAATTGCTTGAAATTGGTTTTAATGAAATTTCTTGGACTAATTGTGATTTTACATATCAAAATAATATAGTTCTGTTGCTATACGTGGACGACATTGTAATTTTTGGTGAAAATGATAATCATATCGATCGCGTCATACAAATTCTAAGTTCTAATTTTGATTTGAAAGAACTAGGCAGAACTAGAAAATGTATTGGGGGTGGAAATCAAAGAATCTGACGGCAAAATTTTCATTCACCAGAAGGACTATATTAGAAGAGTGAAAACCCTTTTCTGCAAGTTTAAGCTCCCAGTGGTTTCACTACCAATTCCTAAGGGCTTAGTGCTGTCAAAAAACCAATGTCCTGATTCGGATGAAGAACGTAAACAGATGGAACAAATTCCTTATCGGAGTGCTATAGGGTGTTTAGCGTTTCTTGCTAACCGAACTAGGCCCGATATTTGTTTCGCCGTTAACATCCTACCACAATTTCAATCAGACCCTGGTATGATGCACTGGAATGCACTTGTTAAACTTCTGGGGTATGTGTGTCAAACAGAAAATTACCAACTTGAGTTGTCAAGGGTAAATAAGTTAGAATTAGTTTGTTTTAGTGATGCCGACTATGCATCCAACCGGGATGATAGAATTTCTATGGGAGGAATGCTACTTTTAGTTGATAAGGCCCCTATTGCTTGGCGTACATTTAAGCAGAAATGTGTGAGCCTTTCATCAATGGAAAGTGAATATGTGTCTATTACTGAGGCATTAAAAGAACTGGTTTGGATAACACGTATTTTAGATGAGTGATATGATAAGAAAATTCTTGATTTTAAACCATCTGAAATCACTTTATTTTCCGACAACCAGGCTGCTTTCAGTTTTTGTAAATCCCCCATAGAAAATCATAAAACATATATCAGTTAAATTACATTTTATTAGAAATTTGATTAATGATAATCTATTTAATTTAAAGTATATACATACAAAGAAAAACCTTGCTGACTGCTTTACTAAAGCAGTGACCAAACTTCAACTTAAAAAAATTTTGGACTTTGTGTTTAAGTTGTAAGAATTTTAAGTCCAGATGTGTTCTGGCACTTTTGTGTATTTTATACCTTTTTGTAAGGTGTTTGGTTGTTTTTAAAAGTAAAAAATGTTATCTTGTATATATATTGCTGTGTATGTATGTGATAGTCTTAGAGGGAGAGAGTAACGGTCCCCGCGACGGTACATTTTTGCTTATCGTAATGTATTCGGATTGCTCGAGCAGCCCCAATACCGTTTCGGAGGGGTGAAACTGTAATTTGCCAGAGAGTTATGAAGAATGTTATGCGTTAGTAAGTGTGTATCTTAGCCCCCAGTCACGGCAGTTGTTATGTTTTTATTTCTGTAAGCCCCAGTTTTAAAATGGAACCTGTCATATGCCCACTCTTACTCTAGATAACCACATGCACATATAAATTTTCAATCTTACATACTTTTGATATTAATGTTTGTGTGATACTTTTTGCATTATCCCTTGTAATATTTTCGGGGGGAGTGTGGCCACACTCATAATTTAAGATTAGTATTGTCTTTCAATTGTATCTGAAATGTGTACTTTTCACTTGCTTTAATTTAAGTATTTTTTTTTTGTACACTTGTAAAATGTGATGTGTTCTTTCTCAAAAATGTTTATTGCAATTATGTATGTAATCACGCATTACTGTGGTATCTTTGTTTTTAGCATTTCATGATATTTACGTCTTGCAAAGTGTTTATTACCCTTTCATATGCTTGCATCTTGTTCATGAAATGTATTACTTGAATCGTGATTGCTTTTATTTCCTTGAGTGTATTGTATGATAGTTATACCTTCCCGAACTTTTCGGGGGAAATTTTTTCTGCAAATTAAAATATAAGTAATTTTTTTTTTTTTTGTAGATATGAACTGTGTATATACAATTAATGATAATGCTTGTAAACTAAATTTAAAGTACTTAATCTTTTAAATTTTCAAAATTACCGTAAACATTTTAGTTCTGTGTGGACTTAGCATTTTCAGCTCGAATGAAAATTAAGGTGACTTGTTCTGGGTGAACATTTTTAAACTTAAAAGTTTTTCTTAGATATCAAGTTCTGTGTGAACGTAAAGCAATTTTTTTTTTATGTCTTAAAAGTAATAGGCGGGCCACTTGTTAGGAAAATGAACCTTAAAAGGGCTATCTAAACTTCAGTTTATTAGATCATTTACTTGTATTACTTTCCGACATTCATGCTATCGTTTTAGACTGATGTAGCACTTATCTAACAAGTAATGGTGTCACAGCAACTTTGACGTCATACATCTGAGAAATGTTGTTTTTCGTTTATTTTCCCCATGGTTTGTTATTTTTCCTTTCCAGTGTATTTTATGCAAATATATCAATGTTATGTTACTAGCTTGTATAAATACTGCTCGAGTTAGAGCAAAGGGGCCGCTAGCAGCAGACACAGTTGAACTCACGAGCTAGTGAGATTCGTATGTTAGAAGTCTCTGGGTGAGATTGTTTTGATTATACAAATGTTTTAAGTTATTGCTTTTAATATTTTTAAATGTTTATTGAAGTTTTGAATAAACGTAATTATTTTAACTTAAGTCTTGCTGATTTCTAAACACACCTCATGCCAGACCAGTGCGTGCTCTTATATTGTCACTCTGCATGACATTAAGTACTATATACATTTTAAAGGAATCATAAAACTTTGTTAACATTATGAAAGGTTTTTCTTGGTACCTCTCTATATATTTTACACAATGAGATTTTATGCAAAAAGTATGGAAATTCAGTGTCATTACTATAAATATAGAAAGTATAACTTTTAACTTTATTAGTACTGGAATAAAACTAAATACACAAGCAAATGAAAAAAAAAAGGAATTGATGAAACTTTTCTGAAAACTTCAAGAAATTATCTGGTACTAGTGCCAGACAAAAAATAAAAATGAAACCTTAAAAATAAATTTACAAATATAAATAAAATTATTACATCCTAGAAACAGAACTCATTTCAGAGTTTATTCTACCTAATAAAAATAATGATTAAATATTAAACATACCTTATCACATCCTACAGCACGAAAGGCAATTTGAAGTTGTTTCAAATTATTAATGTACTCATGCTCTTGTGTTGCTTCAGATTTAATTTTTTTTAAAGATAAACATCCTAAAATAAATACAATGTGTTGCTGTACACATGCAAATGCTCAAAATTTTTCATACTTTATACAGTAAATTAATATATACATAAAATGCATTCTAAAAAACTAAAGTTCAAAAATTTGAAATGGTATATTAGAATGTTTTTTTAAAAGATTTCTAGAAAGCTTACTTAAAAAAAAAAAAAAAAATTATCCTGTCTCATACTTTTTTGTTTTAATATGACATGACTCCAGATCACTAATAAATACTTCCCTCCCTCTGACCCAAAATAAGCATCACATTTAACAATTGACCAAAAATGTACATATATCACTCATTTTATGACAGAGAACGTATGAAAAAGTCAAGAAGTTTTTAAACAACAAATATTTTACAATAAAAATTCAATGAAAATTGCCACATCATATATTTTTGAATATGGCTACATATCTGAATTGCAAGATTTTTAAAAGCAAACAGTTTTAAATTTTACAATGAAAGCCATTCATAAAAATAAGCTATGATAATTAAACAATTCACAGTTAAAGATTAGGAGAAAAACCTGCATAATCATAAAAAAATATGGCATTATTACAACTACAAATCAATTGTCCTAGTTAGTCACTTATTTTAGATTAAGTACTATTTCTAACTTAGATATGATGATATGTATAACTGATTTAATATGTAGTTACCAAACATTTGAAGAAAAATTTGAATTCTCACACAATTGACTCAGATTCATAGTACATATAGTTGACAAACCACACTTACTTGACAAATGCCAAGTTACATTTAATTGCTTTCTTTAAAAAAAGAACTTCCAAGCAGCATAAAGAGAGACAGAAAATTTTACTTTCATACAAAATGGAAAATACAATAGTTATATTAAATTCAATATAATAAATTAATGTCTGACAACTTTGGATATTCATGAATTTTTTACATTAAAATGGACAGAAGTCTAATTAACAGCTATTTGTTTACAGAAAAAAATTGTCCATTCAAAACTAAGTTTTAGAAAATTCAATTTTAAATAAACAGTTTAACCATCAAATTTAAAATCATTGAAATTGTATGATGGAAATTATAACATTTACTTAGAATGGAAAAAAAAGGCCTAATTTATTAGTGATTCTAGTTTTAAGATTAGTACAAACCATGTTTTCAGTTAGTTCAGTAAGAGCAGAAATTATATGCCTTTGTATGACTGGTAAAAAGAATATAAATTCCTGATTCTCTATACTTTCATTAATTATTCAGGCCAATAAATCAACAGACATACATTCTTAATGGATTTGTTTTTGAGATGTCATTGCTCAAAAAAATATCACAGCTAAAGTATTCAATCATCCTTAGAATTCAAACAGTTTATATAGTAAAAGATAAATATTTTGGTTATGGAACCCATTGCATTTTATGGGGAATTATTAATCATTTAGAGGAACAGCATGCCTAAAGTTACTTCAGTTCATGAGTACATGGCAGTCAATACTCAAACTGGGCATAGGTTGCTTATCATCAATTCAATAAAGGATGCATGTGAAATTTTACTATCAACAATGTAACTAATTCATATAACATGAAATATCAATGTTGAAAACTTTTTAACATTGTGTAATACAATAAAACTTTGTTATAAAAATTATCACAAACCTGGGAACAGCATGTTCATAAACTGGCAATACACAGCACCTAAAACATTAGCAAAGATATACAGTAAAAAAATAAATAAAATGTACAACATATTTGAATTATAACTGAAAGAGTGGCAAAAGCAATTACATCACATCTAAGACAGTGATTCTCAGCCTACCCATAAAAAATTATATTACCAACAAAAATATGTTTTGTATACAAATAGGAATTTTAATCTATCCAAATACCACAAGCCATATTTGCATAACACTTGCTGAGCTAAGGTGATCTATGTACAGGAGATATATATTCTGTACATAAGGCTGATACATGTACATGAGTTAACACATATTTTAATTGATAAGTTATCTGGGTAAATATCTGAGGTAACTTCATTAATTTAGGATTCCCGATAATACACCTTTGAACAAATATTAAGATCTTAAGATTTAAGATATTAAGATCCACTAAAACAACTTTTTAAAAGTAAAAAAAACGCCAAGCTTCAAAATAAAAGTTACGACTAAAAAATGGTGTGATATCAAATAACCAAGCTTATTAAGTTCTGGTACTTAATTTCCTAATCATGAATTTTTCACATCTAAGTGAAGTGGTTTAGTATGACTTGTTGATAGAAGCCCTTCTTCCCTAGACCAAACTCATCATAACCTGTTTATGAAAATTTAAGTTTTAAATATTTATACATACCAGGCTTCTCGGCCGTCTTTTCGTATTTGGAATAAATAAATTTTGTCTGTTGAAACGTCAAAAGTATATTATTTAGTTGTATAAATTATTCATTTTAGTTATTTATGCAAAATATGTGTCCTATTATTTGGTTACTTTTAAAATGAATGTAGCAGCAATTTTAAGATGGTCACGAATTATTCCATAAATTTGAAATTTCTTTTCATGTTACATTTGGGCAACGTAACTCCAAAGCATGGTATTCACATTTTTTGTTGTTTAAATGCAAAATTTTTCCTTTGGGGAATGACAACATTATTTATTATTTTTCTTTCTAGCTAACGGTTTGTTTTGTTTGACATCATGCACTAACTTCAAATAGAAGACTGATTAAAATGACTAATACCCCATTAAATATCTATTAAGAAATGTAATTGAGTCCCAGTGCTTAATAAAATTGGATATAACACCATGTTTTGTCGTACCTTTTGTTGGAATGATGCTATAAACATACTGTCTAACAGAGCACCGAAGTGCGCAATTAAAATCTGAAATTGATGTTTTAAATTCACATTAACTATTTTATTTTTTTTTTAAGACTGCCACCAAGCCTGGTATGTATAAATATTTAAAACTTAAATTTTCATAAACAGGTTATGATGAGTTTGGTCTAGGGAAGAAGGGTTTCTATCAACAAGTCATACTTAACCACTTCACTTAGATGTGAAAAATTCATGATTAGGAAATTAAGTACCAGAACTTAATAAGCTTGGTTATTTGATATCACACCATTTTTTAGTCGTAACTTTTATTTTGAAGCTTGGCGTTTTTTTTACTTTTTAAAAGTTTTTTTAGTGGATATCAGTTATTTTTTTGAAATAGGTAAATAACCATTCACAAACTGGGCTTTTTTGTAGGCAAACAATTGCTTGATACCTGGAGTCTCATCATAAGTTACAAATGTGTCACTTTGTGAACTTAATTGAAGAACTTTTTTGTTTTTTCGAATCTCTGTAATAGGCCCGGTTGTTTTTTCGTTTTAATTGTAATTTGGATGGCATTTTTCTATTCTAGTCAATCTTTATAAACACAATGGGAAATATCGTACTAAACACTATTTATACATCACTAGCTGTTTGCTTTGATTTATTTTGCATTTATTTGTCTCAATTTTTTTATTGCACAGGAAACGGAATGGATTTTACATATAGTATAAAATTTAAGTAATTTAATTTACAGGTATTTAAAAGTAAATACAGTATACAAATGATAAAGTAAAATTACAAATTCACTCTATTATTAATTTAACTCAAAACTTGACTATAAACAGCATTTTTAATTTCCTATATTTCCCTCAGTGACTCCGAAATTATGGATTCGACACTACTCTCGGTCATTTTGGACATTTTATATTCACCCTTTCTCCCCAAAGCCTCCCCCCAAATACTGAAGAGTGCTGAACTCTCACTTAAACGGCATCGGAAGTGTCCCTATTCATCTCAGCGACCCCGAAAACTACGTATTCGACACTACTCTCGATCATTTTGAGCATTTTATACTCACCCTTTCTCCCCCCCCCCCGCCTCCCCCACCAATGCTGAGGGGGCTGATCTTGCACTTAAGCGTCGTCGGAAGTATCACTATTAATGTCAGCGACACCGAAAACTATGCATTCGACACTAATATTAGTCGTTTTCGATTATTTTTATATGTGCCTCCTGCATCCCCAGGGGTGCTAGAGATGCCTTTCCCCCCCAGTGTTTCCCTCGGGAGTGAGAACATCTGTACAAAATTTCATCTCAGTCGGATGAACCGTTCGGGAACGCATAAAGGACACACACACATTCTCTTTTATATATATATATACTAGCTGTTTACCCGGCTTTGCCCAGGTATTTATTAATCTCAATTTTTTACTACACAGGAAAAGGAATGAATTCTACCTATAGTGTAAAATCTAAGTAATTTTATTTACGGGTATTTAAAAGTATATGTACAGTATACAAATTATAAAATAAAATTACAAATTCACTCTATTATTTAACTCAATACTTGATTATAAACAACATTTTTAGTTTCCTATGTTCATCTCAGTGACTCCGAAAACAATGGATTTGACACTACTCTCGGACATTTTGGATATTTCATTTTTCCCCCTTTCCCCCTCCTCCCCCAATGCTGATAGGGGGCTGAACTTGCATTTAAACGGCATCAGTTGTGTCACTATTCGTCTCAGTGACCCCGAAAACTATGGATTTGACACTATTCTCGGTCATTTTGGACATTTTATCTTCTCCCCCCGCCTCCCCTCCAACATTGATGGGGGGGGGGGGGGGGGTGCTGAACTCTCACTTAAACGGCAATGGGATTACCACTGTTCCTCTCAGCGACCCCGAAAACTATGGACTGGACACTACTCTCGGTCATCGCAATCGGATGAACGGTACGGCAGCGCATAAAATACGAACAAACAAACATTCATTCATTTTTATATAGAGAGATTAATATTTCTCTAATTTGCAAACCCATGTGGTTGTAGCAAAAAGTGAAATATGAATAATAATTAATCATTATTTGAATTCAATCCTTAGTATTTTCTATGGACATTTAAAACAAACAAACAAATACAGACACACATATGCAAAATAATTAAAAATTCTCCATAAGAAGAAGTCTATTGCGGGAATCGAACTCGCGCCCACGGCGTAGAAGGCTGATGTCTTGACCACTCCCCAAACTGGGCGACGAACGGAATTCTTCTATGATTGAACGGTTGGGAAAATAGCGGTTTGCTCAGTAATGGTTGCCATTTTGGCGTACTATCGCTCTGAGATGCTAATTTTACAGTTTTATGCTAATTAACCATAGAAATATTTATTTTCTTTAACTGAAACATATAAAAGATTTTAAGTTAGCGAATAACTTATCGAAAAAACCAAGCCTCACTCGAATCTGTTGAATATTAAACTCTATAGGTCTTCTTAAAATGTTGACGAAATAATTCTTGGCGCCAACTCGATTCTAGCAAAATCCCTAATTTTACGGAAAATTAAAAATTCCGTATCTCGGTTAATTTTTAACTTTGAAAGTCCATTTTTATCTCAATTTAAAGTACTCACTCATAAGATTCTTCTACTTTTTGTTTTAATTTTGTACTGTGCTTGGTTCATTCAGAATTTTTTAATTTACGCAAACTGCTTTAACATGGGGAGAATAGGAGCAAGCGGTGCAGAGTATATAAGCAGTACGGCGGTCTGACGAATTTTTGTACTTGGCGCGTTTATTCATTTGGCGTCTATTTTGTTTTTTTTAGCTTGGCGTTGCAGGTCGACCGCCCTGCTTGATTCCTTTTCAACCTTCAGAATATACATGATAGTAAGAAACAATGATAAAGAGCAAAAGAATTCAGAAATTTTTAAAATATCATCCATAAATATAACAGCTTACAGGAAGTATTCGTACCTTCATAATGAGCTATATGGACAACTAGCTGAAAACCCGTGCTTTGCTACAGAGTACATTCAAATTAAATAGGTCAATGTATGCAATTAATGCCAAAAAAAATAAATATATATATTTATAATAAATACAACGATCAATGTATACAATTGATGTAAAATATATATATATAAATTTATAAAAAAATGGTAAGGGATATTTATTTTTTTTGGATAATATCCAATCGTCTGCCGCATTAGAAAGAAAAATAATACTTATTTGTGTATTTGGTTGTCATGCACGTGACGATAAATTTATTTAAAGTATCAGAAAAAGAAATCATGTGATCGGCATTTAATAAATTAAATTCTAAAAATGAATCTTTAAAAATTCACCAAAAATCAGAAAACCAAGGTAAAGGTTCGAAAAAGATTTCATTTTAAAGGAATTTTTATGATCTTTCTCGTGATATAAATTTTATAACCCCCAGATTATTATTTTAAAAGTAAACTTGAAAAAAGTTACAAAAACAGCTTAAAAATTTAATTTAAAAAAATCTAAGAATTTTTCTAAAATCTTTCTTAATGCACCCTACACCATAAGAAGAATCGCCATGCAAAATGTCAGCCCTCTAGGTCCAGCGGTTTGGTCTGTGCATTGTATGTCAGTGAGTCAGTTACGGAACTGTTTTATATATATAGATGATGTTACACACTAGGTTTTTAAATGGCAGACAACTTTTTTTTTCATCCATTTTTATTAAGATATTCATATATGTCCAAAATACATGAGTCATTTATACTGCTCAAAAAGTTCATAAATGAAAACTTGAGAGTTGTTTTTTTCTTTCCTTTTACAGTACATCATGAACATCAAAAAAGTGAAATAATAAACTCTGTATTAAAATTTACTTTGCATAGCAATCTATCACAGAAAGGACAATCTTATAAGATTTATTACCTTAGAGACTAAAAACATATAACACCAAAACAAAATATCTTTACTCTAATTTCAATGTCAAATTTGGTTTAAATTTTCTTACTTTCCATAAATTCAATTTTTTTAATTTTGTTTATGATGTTTTTGTTTTATGATACTTATTTTTACCAATTTTTTTTTTTAATATTACTGTTGGAATTATCAATTACCCATTATTTAAATGTTTTGCAACCACTGTCAATAAAACCAGTGTGAAAATATTCTAGAACTCATTTCTGCACTGGCATTGGTTACTTTAAACTAGTTATTATATGTCAGCTTAATAGTTCTTTGGTATAATGACTAATCAGAAGTCTCAGAAACTGAATAGGATTTTAAAGAAAAAATTTTAGCAACAGGAATGCTATAAATTTCTATATAAAAGTGCCTGATAAGCAATAAATATTCATATGGCTGGAAAGTGTAAAATTTTTTTTGTACCAGATCCTAATTCTACACCTTTATATAACTATCAACAAACTTTGTCTTTAAAGTAAATAAATTATGGTACCTATCCTTTTGTGCAACAATTCAGACTTTAACCCATAACTATAACAGTCTGATTAAAGTTGCATTTTCACTGTAGCTTGGTTCTATGACTGCAAACATGAATTATATGCAACTTTGATTACTTTATTTAAAGCAACCAAACTGATGATTACAAAATTATTTAGTTTACTAATGTATGTTATAAAATATTGATAGTTTTAAAAATGTGATTAAAAAATTTTTAATACTTCTTTTAGAAAAAAAAGGCCACTAAAATAATTCTGGCATATTAGTTTTCTTTCCTACTTCTAAATGACTTTAAACTGCAAGCCTAATAAAGAACTGAACTAATGCATATATTTTTAAATTCAACTATCAGAATGCAAAAATTACAGTACTTTAAGATGTCATAATGCATGCATCTAATCTTAAATTTTAGGATACTCAAGGTCAATAATTTTCGTTTGTTTGTTTGTTTGTTTTTGAAAAGAAAAAGTTGGTTGTTTTCCTTCAAATCTATATAAATATAAAAGGCAACGGTCGTATGTGTATCCTCTATAGACTAAAAACTACTGAACCGAATTACATGCGGTTTTTTGCAAAATGGTCCGTGTTGTCTTGAGAAGGTTTAAAGATATTGAAATCCTCAATCTGACCAGTATAACAAAAGTTTAAAATATTTTTCGTTCAGTGTTTGTTCAGATATTATCTATGAACCTTCTACTTTTAAACAAAACATACATATGGCAGCACCTAACAACCCCTGATAGCCACTCCTCTCATCTATAAAGGTAATGTTTGTATGTGTGTCCTCTATAGACTAAAAAACTACTGAACCGATTTACACGTGGTTTTTTGCAAAATGGTCCGTATTGTCCCAAGAAGGTTTAAAGCTATTGATATCCTCAATCTGACCAGTATAAAGAAAGCTAAAAATATTTTTTGTTCGGTGTCTGTTGAAATATTATCTATAAACCTTCTACTTTCACTTTTTACTAGAAATTTTAAAACTTTGGTAAAAACTTTTTTACTAGAAATTTTAAACTGATTTTATTCATAATGAAAAACTATTTCAATTTACTAAGAAGTAATATGCAATGAGAAATTATAGAAAAAAAAGCAAGTTTTAAAGTAAAAAAAAAAGTTCGGCATAAGGAAACTTTTAACATAAAATTTTAAATAAATTTGAATAAAAACTTACCCAAATGGTTTACAAAGTTTTAAAAATAGTTTTTATTGGTGAATAGCATCATTTAATAAAATTTGCTTTGGTGTGATGCATTTCAAAGCATGGATTTGGAAAAAGAGCAACACCACAAGGTTTCCAATAAGTTTAAGTTTCTTTCCTAAATCTTTTTTCCGTTTCTACCTTTGATTTGCTGCTGTAAACATTACAAATTCTTGTAGATTTCTCTTCTTTTTTACTATCTGTGGTATTGGTTTTGGGAAATGTTGCGCAAAAAGTCTGTAACTGTTGTTGCAGGCTAGCATTCCTTCATTACTGTTCCACCTTTTTCAACAAACTGCATTGCGATTTCTCTTATATATTTGCTCCACTGTATTTTTCACCATCTAAATCTGATCTGGATAGCTCTGACCAAGAATCACATGCCAATATATCTCTTACTTCTGCCAGATTATCTGCATTAGATAAATCTAAAAATCGCTTACGAGACATCGTTAAACACAACAAATAAAGTGACTGAACGTTCAAAATAACTCCGATTTGAATTTTGATTCTAGATCATTTCAGAAATTTACATCTGTTAGATGCTGTCATCTGTATTTTTATTTTTTTTATAAGTAGAAAGTTCATAAATAATATCTGAACAGACAGCGCAACGTATATAATTGGCAATTTTGTTGATCAGATAGTTAAAATGTTGACCCCCGAGAGACTCTTGTGCTTAGTTCACTTCAAAGAAAAGAGGAAAGAAAGTGACACTTGGGCTTAGACCTCAAAGTGTTAAAGTTTTAGTCTCACAGTGATGACCCTTCAAATTAAAAATTGTACTAAAACTTCTACCAAAACTCGTATGGAAAAATATATATTTTGAGATTATTATATGATTTGAGATGATACATTACTGCATTAATTCCTCATGAATCTAATGATGTGCATTACTAAAAATCATTTTTTTTTTTTTTTTTTTTTAGTTGTTAGTATTGCACTGAAACAGTAATAAAGTGAGTCTTGCATCTAATTCAAAAACTTTACAACTATCTGAAATCTTTCTTTTTTTCTGAAGGGAATTCTAAAAACTGGATAGCACTATAATTATCTAATATTTGTTTAGATTTTAAATTTTATCCTCTATTTTTATAACTTCAAAATCATTCTTGCAAATTTCACTTACAGAATCTAGTTTTAGTAACATACTCTAATTCATTTTTTTTTTCTTTTTCTTTAAAACACTCTTCACCAAGATTCACATTTTTATTGTTTTCAACATTATACTCTCACATACATTTTGATCAATTCAAAGTTTGCATATTAAAATTCCACCCCTTAAAAGAAAAAGGCTTTCAAATTCCTACAAAGCATCAAACACTTATAGAAACAACTTAGTAGAGTCTCACAAAACCAACATAGTTTATTGCTATTTAATGGAATGAAATTTATTGGTTAATTTGAGACCAAATAGCCCTAATGTTTCTGATACCTTAAATACTCAGGAAAATTTGTTAATAAGTAGCAGAAAGTACAGGATGTCAAATTAATCTTTAAAATGAAATTTTCAAACAAATAGGAAATTGTAACAGTCATCAGGAACACAATATATCTTGATTCATTTAAGTTATTATACTTACACCTTATTTGGGATTAAAATTTGTAGAATAGTAAAATAAAAACTAACATATCTATATATCTACAGAGGCTGTTCACACATTTTTTAGACGATGTATATTGTATTCACAAAACTAAATTACATAAAATTCTTGTGTTTTAAATGTTCTATTTGACATCCCTTATTCTGAACTATCTTTCGACACCGCAATTTCCAGGATAATAATGTCTTTTGAAGTGTCACAAGAGGTATTCTATCCCATTCCTCCTGAACAGCTTTCCAGAGTCCTTTAAGGGTTTTGGGACGACGTTTGGATAATGCAGATTTTAAAAGTCTGAAAGAATAAAAATCCATAGGTGACACACTGGGAGATTTAGTAGGGATATCAGTGAAGGGTATGGCCTTGATACCAGTTTTTTGTTCCATTTCTTTTAGGAAATTTACAGTGGATTTTGATGTGTGACTGCTAGCTTTGTCCTGATGGAGTCTCACAGATTGATAGCACTGTGGGTAAAGCGATGGTATTTCATTCAGAAAAATTGGCGATAAAATATGTTCCTGATAGTATTTGGAGTTAATCTTGACATTTTTCCCACTCTCTTTATTTTTAACTTGCAGCGTAGAATTCTGCAGCGTGTCCTGCGTTCAGCGATATGATTTGGAAGAAGACTATGCACATTGCGTTTTTTCGCTTTCTTAAGATTTAAATCAACATTTATCATTTTGTTTACAGTGGACACCAAGCATTTTAATGATTTTGCAACTGTCGTTTGACTAGGGGGATTTTCTTTTAACATTAAACAACGTATCTTTGCAATAGTCGAAGATGTCCGTTTTTTCCTTGGATACTTGTTTGGAATTTTTGTCCCACTTGAGGCTCCAATTTGACGTTTTTTTTTCCTTTCTTGTTGACGATATTACCAATCAACGCTTTAGATATCACAAAACCATGACTCTCACATCATTTTTCGATAATGGAGTATGTATGTTTCTCTTCGGAAAGAGCATAAATGTAGCCTTCGAACCACTGCTTTGTTAAAAACGCCATTTTGAATAAAAACAAAACTTTCAAGCCGCAGACGATAATTTTGACTTTTAAAAACATAGTAGAATTGCAATTATTTCTTTTGCAACAAACGATTTTTTATTACCGCTTACCAAAATCATCTAAAAAATGTGCAAACAGCCTCTGTATATATATAAAACAGTTTTGTAACTGACTCACTGACATACAACGCACAGACCAAACTGCTGGGCCTAAAGGGGCTGAAATTTTGCATGGCAATTCTTCTTATGGTGTAGGGGTGCAGTAAGGAATATTTTTGAAAAATTCTTAGATTTTTTAAATTAAATTTTTAAGCTATTTTTGTAACTTTTTTTAAGTTTGCATTTAAAATAATAATTTGAGGGTTATAAAATTTATATCACAAGAAAGATCATAAAAATTCCTTTAAAATTAAATCTTTTTGGAATCTTTACCTTGATTTTCTGAGTTTTGCTGAATTTTTAGAATTTAATTTATTAAATGCTGATCACGTGATTTCTTTTTCCGGTACTTTAAATTAATTTATCGTCACGTGCATAAGAACTAAATAGACAAAAACAATTTTTTTTTCTTTCTAATGCAGCAGACAATTGGATAATATCCAAAAAAAATAAATATCCCTTACAGTTTTTTTATAAATATATATATATATATTTTACATCAATTGTATACATTGATCGTCGTATTTATTATAAATATATATATTTAATTATTTTCACATTAATTGCATACATTGACCGTTGTATTTAATTTGAATGTACTCCGTAGCGAAGTGCGGGTTTTCAGCTAGTATATATATATATATTTCCATTTAGGTACAGATGTGTTAGACGCACCTACCTGCCAAGTTTGGTGATTTTGTGTTTGGTGTGGTAACCATGTGATTTTGGAGAGATTTTGTTGCAACCCAGTTTGAATGGCTAATCGTGTGCATTTGTTTATGTTATATAATATGGCCGCCATGAAATATTAATGACTTATTTTGGTTATTATTAGATGTAAATTTTTGAGAGACAGGCGTACTGTTTGGGGGTTGTTAGGGATATAAAGTGGGAGGCTAAATGAGGTTTTTTGCAGTGTATTTGAAATTAACTGTTAATTTAAATGGTTAATTTAGATGTGGTTTGATGGACTTGCATGTTGGTTATGTTATGCGTTTCTACGTTTGAGTTTTTGAAAATGTTGTGGTTGATTTAAAATGCAGCGGAGTACAGATGTAGTATATGCAACAAATGCCAAGGGGCAATTTTTTTGCCGAATCTGTTGGTTGTTTGGCAGGTTTTTTAGGGTTTACGGTTTTTACTTTGGTGTTGCCAATTTGTGTTTTTGCTAGTTTTAGGATTTTGTTGTCAGATTTGGTTTTGTCTTGTGTGTTGCATCATTTATAGGCGTCATGAATGGTTTTTTTTAATGTTCTTTAGTGTAGTAATATGCTGTGGCAACAGTTTTGAATTTTGCATTCTAAGTTCGAATTTTGCCATTTAATCGTGAGCTAGCAAGCAGCGTGGATACAAATTAATCTTGTTGTATATTCCAAATTATTTTTGTTCTTTTATTCATTATGCCTGCAGTATTTAGTGTAATTGAGAAATATCAGGGGATCTTAGTGTCTAAAATAGAGGCGATATAATGCAAATAGATCCTTTTATTATATTCTATTGTCAACACGTATTTTTTCAATTGAATTTGTGCAGTAATTTATGTTTAATGAAGAAATATATATTTAACCAAGGTGTATTTTATGTTTATTTAAATGAGTTATTAGTGGCATTACACTGACTTTTTTTAGCGGGGGGGCAGCCCCCCCACCTAACAAATTTCTCATTTTTAAGCTTTTATTTTTTGTATTTATGTGTTTTTAAGCTCCCATGTGTGCGTATGAGTTTAATAAAGCCAGCAGTAAGTTTGTTTTCCAATTTATTACGTTTATTACATCTGTTCCATATTTTGTTTACATTTCGCACTTTAAGCCTAACATGTCTGCGGAAACCCCTTAGGCAACAAAAACTTTTGGCGCCAACTTGTCGCCAAGGGAGGTGCATCTGACACATCTGTTCCGAAAACTTTTTCTTGCTCCCTTCCTGTAGTTGAAATGTTAAAACCATTATGCAGGTATGTTGTAACAAATATTGGATTTTTTTCTTCTCATATTATAATTATGTGTATCTACTTATAGGTCTAGAAATTAAGTTGTATTATTAAAATTATAAAAAATAATTTTAATAAAAGATAATTAACATAAATGAGAGTATTTTATGGTAAATTATCTAATATATGTATATATAGGTGTATGTGTGTGTGTGTGCCGGTTCAAAAACCTAAATTTCGGCTATAAGAATTAAAAACAGTAATAACAAACGTGATTCTTACAAGCGGAAATTACTGTATATCTAAAAACGGCTGCATAAATACAAAAACAAAAACCTTAAAATTAATGAGAAATTTGTTAGGTTGTTAGTTTTTTGGTACAAATTCCTTTTTTTTTAAAAAAATCATCCATACCATTAAAAGCAATAAGTTTTACCAAGTAGTTGAAGAATTGAAAAAAAAATGACATTCTACAGAAAACCGAACACTATTTTTAATTGTGTCTTGAAAATTTTTGGTTAAATTTGGGCTAAACCAGATCATGTCCTAATACTTGCCTTTCTTTTTTAAGACAAATTGACAACAGAAAAGAAAAATATAGTCATTTTGATATATTACCTGAACATAGAGATTCTACTTTTAATATTTTCCGACCAAGTGAATCATTAATCCACTGTAAAAGTTCATGTCTGCTTAAATTATGAGATGTATGGCTACTTGCAGCAAGATTTTTACACTGATAAGCAACTTTTTCCATCTTACTAAAATATAAAGGAAAAATAGATTCAACAAAATCTGGAAAAACAACTAGATTATATAAAAAAATTTGTTTATTTAAGGCAGTTTTCAATACAAATATCAGTACATATATTTTTAATTTCATGAACAGACATAAAAACAATGTTAGCAAATAACCTAAAAAGTTAAAATGCAGAAATGACTTCACGGAAAAAGATTTAACAGATTATGGCAGACTACATCAACTTTTAGGCTGTTCACACTTTCCTTCCCAATTTACCCCATCCTTGAGGTATAGAATTCATTAATATATACACATAAACTGCAAAAGCACATTCATAGATCCTCTCTTCATCACTAAAACATCTTACAGAACTATCTCAAGCTCAACCAAAGACAAATTTTGATCAGTTAAAACACTAATACCCTCTTATTCATAACTGATTCTTCCAACAATGTGTATTACTGAGTTAGTTTTGGGTTTGTGCAACATAATCTCTCTTTAACAAAATTTTCTAAAAATTTAAACTTGATTCACAAATTTTTAAAACTTTTTTTATTATTATTATTATTATTAGATCCTAAATTTAAGAAACAGTCACTTTGACTCCTAGATTTTCAGATCAAAAGAAAATTCAATTTATATATGATATAATTCAAGCAAACTTGCTAGCACTTAAACATTAAATTATTATATTAAAAGCCCGTAAACTTCTATACTGTTTCTTTATTCACTCTCTAGATAATATAACACATTTGAATAGATCAGATTAGCTCAAGAGCAAAAAATGAAATATTGTGTTCTATACAAAAAGAGTATTTGGAGGGCATATTTTTTAGGATTTCAGTAAGTATATGAAAATCTATTGATGTGCTAAGTATTTTAAGCTTGATCCTCAGCATGAAAACATCAGTTACAACAACAAATATAAATTAAAGAATTACAATTAAAACTTAAAAATATAACAATGAAAATAAAAGTTGTCAACTTTAAAATAAAATACCAGGCAAGGAAATGGATAGCATAATCATTGATAGTTACTGTCTATTTGACAAAAAAAAAATTAAAAATTAAAGGGCTACTCAGTCCTACAGTCAAGCTAAATATTATCGAATTATTTACCGATTTATACTGAATTTGATTTATCTATGATGATATGGTATCTTTTATGCACTAATCATTTAATTCAAACAATTACTTGAGATGAGTATCCTCTATTGAATCCATTTTCACAGCTGTATTCCTTAAATGAACATTATTTGAGCAAAATAAATCTATGAATTCTAAACATTGTTTTTAATTATGTTTCTGAAATTACGACACCTAATATTTTAATGTTTCGAATAATTTTTCTCCACTCATGAATGTAAGAAACTCAAATATAGACAAGGAATATAATGAATGGCTTTTTAAGACCTCTCTTGAGAGACACAAAACCTCTATAAGGTAAGGAAAACCATTCCCTTAATACTTCTAAAGACGGATATCCGTCACCAAAACGGAAGAATGCTCTCTTCGAAACTATGAATGATGAACAAATACGCCGACCACAAAAATAGTTGTAGATTTATCTATTGTTTCAAAATGATACAACATGCGACAATGGAAGGAACTATCCTAATGAGTAAATTAACTACGAAATAATTCATGAGAAAATGTTTTTCGACAGCGTTAACAGGGCTGAAAATTTTGTAAGTAGTCACTGTCAAAAGTGTAGTTTTTGTTGTTAAATTTTCGCTGGACAAATTAATCCAAACATATATTCAATTATTACAATTCGTAAATATTGCTGAAAGTTTTTAGTTAAAATCTACCGAATGCAAAGCATTTAAATCTTCTACTTAGTAAGCATATGCGGTTGACAAAGTAGCTAATTATCAAACATTTTCTTCGAACATACTAAATAAAATAAAATTTACAAGACAAAGGATGAAAAAACAAGCAGCCTTTATAAACAGCGAGCAGCATATAAGTTCACTCAAAAAAATTTTAAAAATTAAATTCACACTTACCGCTATAGAGTCGGTGAAAGCAATGATGTAAGTATAATGCAACTTTGAAATACTATTGAAAGTAATCACAGGTAGTTGGTGTGATTTTCCCCAAGTTGTTATGCTCAGAGTAAACTGTATGATCAACATCCAATCAGATTTAAGAATTATTTGTTATACCAGAACTTTCCCCATGTTTTGGCGCCAAATGAACCACGGAGATGTGATCGATAGTGATGTCAGATCGTGTATGCAATTGACTGTAAAGATGAAATCGTGTGTGCAACTACTCTCGATCCTTAACTGTTCAACTTTTATTTTAACAATAATTACTAGTCCATGAGAGTCCATTTTGCTCTTAAAGCGGATGATACAGACATTCTTGTAAAACCCAGAAATACACACTTCTGTTCTATTGTCCAAATGATTTTGCTAACCCTATCAAGCTGTCTTCCTCAGTGGAATATTAAGGTTAATACCTAGAAATGTGTTGCTATTTTATTCCAAATTGTTTTGAATTCATCATCCTGTCTCTAGATCTATCAACCGTAATATTCCTCTTACGATGGAACTGTGTGATCTTACTATGGATCTTAAAAGCCTCTTCTCAAAATAGGCCACTCGTCGCAGAGATTCGAAAACTTACTACTCGCTTCATAGAGATTTCATTACGGTTCCAACTTCTATTCTGTATTATTTCCCTGTGTACGATCATGCAGGTTCTTCATCTGGAAGGAGGCCTTGGGCTGTGTTTTACAACATAAATCACTCTTATATGCACTACAAGCATACAAATACGATTCGGAATACTCCAGGCCTCCTTACTTTTTTCATTCCGTGGCTCCGTGGCTCATGTTTTACTAGTTGTGCAAAATGCCATCTGGCCTATAAGACAATTGACCGCTCTTAAAGTTTTGAGGATCCCTGCCTTTGAATGAAATATGAAAGAGATTATCCGACGAAGTTCAGGTATTGTCTACGATTCCCAAAAGAATGACCGCAGAAGAAATTTAGAGCCCTCACCAGCAAAAGCCCTTACTTTAATCTTACCTTTGCGCAGTCAGTAACAAGGGAAAAGGCTTTCCAAAATTTCGTCGGTAGTCTGTGGTGCTGAATCTAAAACCAATGTTTTAAAATGCCACTGAAATTCAAACGAAGGAAGTTATTCACGTCAAACGATTCTTGCAGTTTTTAAGTCATGTTTAGATGACCTCCATAAAGAACCTGCAAAGACTAACAGAACTTCCATACTGTACCAGTCTTGTGACTCTGGCTTCCTCTCCCCCTTCCGCCTCTGTGTTCCCGTCTCAGAACTTCAGATTTTTTTAGCATAGGTATATGGAATGCCAATGGCATTCTCAGGAATTTGTAGGAGGTTAGGTGATTCGGTGTGAATAACAAATTAGATATTATGTTGGTCAGTTCGACGCACTTGTCCCAGTGTATTAATTTCTGGATTGCAAAAAAGAATACTCATTTTGATGATAAAACTCGTACTGTCATATGTGTAAGTGACACTGCCATGTTTGTCAGGTTCTCATCTCTGCATTGTAGACTTCGAATCCCTCCTTCCCCTCAAATTTTCAGCCCTGAAAGTTTCTCTTATCCAAATTTAAGTCAGCGAAAGTTTCTCTTATCCAAGGAATCTAAAATTATTAATGATCCTCTCATCGATTTCCTTCAAAGAAGGATCTCATTCGCGTATCTAGAGTGAAGGTATACAGGTTAGAAAAATACAGATTTATCATCTCAGTTTTTTAAATGTAGAAGAATTGAAACTATAACTCATTCTCCCACATACACGATTAGATGAATATATACGTAAATTCCAAAGCATAGAGGGAGATTTAGCTCGTTAAATAAATTATTATGTTTGAAAGCGTTAAATTTTTAACGATTTTAAAGAATTTTAGTTGTTTCAAATTGAAATTTTTATTACTACTTTATAGTCAGTATATTTAATAATAAAATATGACGACTGGTTATGTAAACAGTTTATTAGAGTTAGTAAGAGAGAGACGTTTAAAGTGAAATCAAATTTGTCACATATTCGGTAAATTTAAAATGTCTTGAAAGCAGATATACACATTTAGATAAAAAAATAATCAATTTAAATAGTATCATATTCAATGATATAGTATTATATTCAACTGATGACACAAGAATAAGAAAATATGGAAAAGATCATCAATTTTCGCATGTGTGTTGAAAAAATTATTTTTGCCATCCTGAAGTATAAAATTGTTTTTTCTTCAAAGCACAGAGAGGAAATTAAAAATTCACAGTAAAGTGAAAATAGCACATTGAAGTTTATAAGTACCACTCTACCGATATCTTAGTGCTTGCTTAATTTCTCTGAAATTTTTTAGCGTCCAAAAGAGGCTTCAAGTGGCTTCAAGTGGCAGACATCGGAAGATTTAAAACCACCTGCACTGAATTCAAAAGGATTTCTATTTTGGTGTATATCATAATAGAAGTATTCAGTTTCATTTAAAATAGCAAACGTCAGTGGGGGAAACATAATTCATAAAGTAATAGTTATGCATCTCCTGCATATTCAAACAAATGTTGTGAACCACTTTCACCAGGTTAGTTATCTCTTTAGCATGATAGCAAGAGAAAAAGAATTTTCTGTGGTGAAATTACTTTACAACTTTAAAACTGGGGAAATTTATATCCTGTCACTTTCCAACCAACAGTAGATAGGAAATGAAAATCTTCGACCCGCGAACAGTAGTTTAAAAGGCTAACATATAAAAGACCTGAAGATGCAAAGTTAATTAGCCCAGTATACATCGTATTGAAACTGCAGTCACGACCAGTTTTCTAACATCACGTATGATGACACGTTTTCTACAAAAAAAGTCACATTTTCAAATTTGGAGGGCAGGCGACGAAGAGGAAGACCCCCAACCAGATGGTTGGATGAGGTAGAAAAGGTCCTAAGAACAATTGGAGCGAACCGATGGAGGGCCATTGCACGGGATCGAGCTAGGTGGGGGAAAATTGGCGAGACAGCCTTGGCCTGTAACAGGCTGTAGTACTAGCGAAGAAGAAGAAGAATGATTCGGAAATATCCGGTACTGTTTAAGACTTTTACCCTACGTTAATTAAAACCCATTCTTAATTATTTAAAAAATATCAGATTGTTCTGATTCACGGTAGAAAAATGCTTAATTGCTGAGGCAATTGTAAAAAAAGCTATGCACCATTTCTCACTGTTCAACGAAAAAGACTACCTGAGAATTAACAATTGATAGGTCAAAAATTTTAATTTCAAGTAAAATACATTAGGTAGAATATATTATAATATGACAAACTTTTATTCTGCCCGGAACTTTTGTACTTCCCAGTGTTATAGAAAGGGCCTTTTAGACGGATATATGTTTTTAAATCTTAGCGTGCAAAGCACAAATTTCAGATATTTGAGATACCCTATGTTTCGATATACTAGGAGGAAAGCGAGGGAAATGGGAGATTCGATTTATCAACCTTATATTTCGAGTACATAAAAATAACACAACTGCTGAAGGACAAATTTTTTAATTATTAAAAATTTAACCTTTTTTATGTTTTATTACATGTAGGAGATATTTATTAGCAAATAAGAATTTAGCCTTTTACAATATCAACACTTTTGCTTTGTAAAGAACTTTTTCTGGAATTTTCAAATATTTAGCAAGTTGTAATTCTGTTTAATTTCAACTACAGAGTTTGTATTCATTTTTTTGAATTTTTTTATCAATGTGAGACACCACCGTTATGGTTCTTTTCGGAGTACTTGGGCCAAATGCTGTAACTCCAGTGTTGACTATGATTCATTTGAATAAGGGTGCCCGTGCAGTTGGTTAGTAGAAGTTTTTAAGATAAAATTACTTTACAGTGGATTATTGTGCTAAGTTATGAGAAGTTTATTTAAATAAACAGTTATCTAGGAGTAGCTAATTAAAAGTTACAAAGACATAAGAGGTTAGAAAACACGTAGAAAATATTTTAATTTAATTTAATTTAATTTTTTTATTTCAATATTATATAATATTTTTTTATAATTTTTTATCTTTATATATATATATATATATATATATATAAAATATGTGTGTGTGTACATCGGGTGTTCATAAAGCATTGTCAGGTTCCTTACCTTATAATCTTTTATTAATGAACATGACAGAAAATATTATTACATATTCGTAAAGTACAACTCAAAAAGTTTTTTAATGACACAAACAACGATATTAATAAAGAAATTAATGAATTATGAGCACAAAGTTAGATAGTTTCCACATGGCAGCCTTTCGTGACACATAACATATCGAGACGGAACTGAAGTTCCCGTCAAGTGTTGTCCAGCATTTGCGGTGTAAGATTTTGTTTCGCAACAGCATTCTGCGCTTGAGTTCATGCAGTGAGGGTCCAGGGGTTTTGTGGACAATGTCCTTGATATACTCCCACAAGAAAAAGTCCAGCGGAGGGATATGTGGTAATCTCAGATGCCATGGAATTGGACCATCTCGTCCACATTATTTGTTGGGAAAGGTCATGTCCAGGAACTCACAATTATGTCCCAATGTGTTGGAGCACCATCTTGCTGGAATATCCCATGCGGCTGACGGTATTGCAACTGGGGAACCTTATACAACTGAAGCATGTCCAGGTTACTCACAGAGTTTACTGCTTTCTTGATAAAGAAAAATAGCCCAAAAAATTCAGTGTACGATAAAGCGTACCAAACATTAACCTTCGGACCATCTCTTTCCAGTTCAAGATAGTTGTGAGCGTTCTCTGAGCCCCTCTGGTCTGCGAAAAAACGTTTCGTGGACGAGTTCAGTATCTTCCTGTGAAGCACGTGGTCTTCGCTCCTTTTTGGTGTAGGAAGCTATCCGTTTCCTGAAACTGCTTTAACCAACGTCGGATAGAATTATCTGAAGGTGGATATTTCCTGTACGTAATCCTGAAGCGACGTTGTATAGTGGTGAAGGTTACACCGCAAATGCTGGCGGATACTTGGTAGGAACTTGAGTTCCGTTTCGATGTGGTACGTGTCAGTAAAGGCTGCCGTTTGGAAACTATCTAATTTTGTCTTCATAATTCATTAATTTCTGTATTCATAAGTTTGTTTGTACCATTAAAAAGGTTTTTGAGTTGTACTTTACGAAAGTGTAATAATATTTTTCGTCATGTTCTTAAATCAAAAGTTATGAGGTAAAGAAACCCCAACCATACTTTATGGACACCCAATATATATATATATATATATATATATATATATATATATATATATATATATATATTGGGTGTCCATAAAGTATGGTTGGGGTTTACTCTGTCTTACTCTGAGTATAAGAGAGTCTAGTTCAGCCGTGCAGTAAGCGGAAAGGTTTCTATAAGACTGAGAACAACAACCCCTAGACACCGACCACAGTTTCTAGAAAAAGTGGGGACTCGCTCGAGATCGAGTTCCTACATATATTTATATATATACATACTGGTGTAAGAAATTAAGTGAATTTTCAGACTTGGTCGATTATCTCTAGAACTATTGTACCGATTTTAATGAAATTTGATATGTACATACATTGATACAATACAAAACAAATCACCATTCAATAATTGTAATACACACGCATGATCGTGCGTAACACTCGTTGGAGTCGGAAGGTATGAAACAGCGGTTGCAGAATAAACAAAAAAATAGGTTAATAGGGGGTATGGCCCCCCTCTTACAGATATACAGTACTCGTAGCGTGATTTCATACTTGAAATAAGGCAGTTTATCATTTCCTGTGGCAATTGGTCCCACTCGTTCAGCAACGCTGTTTTCATTCCCTAGATGGTTCTCGGAGGGGGTTGAGAGTTGCAATTGCCCTCCCCAGAGCTCATCACCGACATGAATCGTGAACGTAGGTAGTCGTGGCGGGAAAACACTCGAAGGAAGAACAGGAACACATTGAAGAGTTGGAGTACTTTATTCCATGGAAGTATACTGCAGACAGCAGACATCAAAGAAGTCACATAGAAAGTTTAACAATGACGGAATTGGACAGTAGCGGCATATACGTCGAGGGTCAGTAAAGAAGAGACGCGCGAAGGGATAAGACGAGCAAAATCGTAGAGTGCGCGAAAATCTTCTGCTGTACCTTTTATACTATGGAGCGCTAGGTGTTTAGAATTCTATAATTGGTTAGAAACGGACACATTGTAAGGTTTACATAAGATTCGATTCACAGTAATCGAACTTTTAGGTGAATAAATCTAAAGAAGCCGCTTAAGATATGCTAATTGCGGCATACGCGGTTGGTATAAATACCAAGCAGCTAGATTAAAGAAGGAAGCGAAACGAAGTGTTGAGGGAGGAGCTAGGTTGATGCTAACCTACGCGAGTTCTTGTTAGGCCCAAAGTAGCACTGCTGGTTGACTTTTCAAGTATTATGAGTATTGCAAACTGTATTTTCTTGCAAAGTAACTATACCGGAATAATATCCCTTGCATGAATGTTGTATATACTCGTCCTAGTAGTACGCAATAGTTATGTTGAAAATCAAATTTATGAGCAAAGCTTAAATAAACATTTTAATTAATTTAGAATTGTGTTTGAATCTAATTTAAGTACAGTACCCCTTAGTAATTCTCTATAACATGATTGACCCCTAAAAATAGCTTCACCGCCGCTCGTGCGGTTAAGGAATAATTTAGTTGATTAGTTTGCTTATTCCTAGGTCACAGTTTAGAATAGGGGCTGTGCTTTATAGAGGAGAATTTCGAATACGCGACAAGAAATAATGGTGGGGCGTTATCGTTACTCATACACACACACACACACACAGCCATGCCTGTGCCCTGGGCAAGAAATTGCCTTTGTGTCCCTTAATTTATTAGGTTTGGGAAAATAATAAAATAAATGCTTTGCGATATTGACGCCAGAGGGTCTAAACTACTTAATATTTTAATTGGGCGACTTTAGATTCGTGGAGTTCACGTGTCCACTTAAGTTTATCGGGGACTGTACTGCTAGATCCCGCGCTTGTTAGAACCGCGAACTATTGACCTGGGTGCAGGATAAGTGGCCATACAGTTCTTTTAAAGTGTGGTTTTTGACGTTACAGACCCCATAAATACTGAGTGGTTCGAGGGCTCTTCAAGAATTTTGACACTATACTGACATTCGGAATCTCATAACTTCTAACACTCATATCTGGGGATGTTATTGAGTTCAGCTACTTCACATGCCTGTATCATGATCTGCAGGGCTACGATAAATTATCTTATTTTACTTTTAGGTCGCAATTTTGGAAAAAGGGGTCGTGCTTTATTAACAGGATAATTTTAAATACGCTTTAGATATATAATGGTGGGCAGTTATTATCACAATATCCCCCCCTTCCGGAAAAAGACGTGCGAGAGGGGCCGGGCCCTAGCTCCTCGAGCAAGGCTTCTCTTCAGATGAGAACATTTTACTAAATTTAGAAAAGAAGGTTACAAGTTAAAGAGATCAGTTTATCTAAATCTTGACCTCGCTGGCCGCATACTGTCAGTGGAGCCTTACTTTACATATACAATAATCAACATTACTCGAAAAACACATCATATAAATTTGAGAACATAGCTGCTAATACTGTTGATCAATACACAAAATTTTAACAAAAAAATACACAACATATCAATATTTCTCTTAAAAGTCCTTGGAATATATTACACAGGATGCTTCAAACTTTAAGAACACGGAAACCCTTAAGATATTTCAAAATCTAAAGTAATATGAAGAACTAGAATACAAAAATAGAATACCTGATATACAACTAATTCAATATTTTGAAGTGGCAATAATAATACTTCAATATTCAAATTCAAATAACTCTCAAAATGGTAATACAAAATATATGTTAATATGAAATGCAATATATTAATACACAAATGTAGTATAGGTATTAAAAAAAGTGTAGCTTTATTCAAATATGTAGTATTACAACGCAAAATATAGAGGAGAATTTTTTCTATATTGGCGAGTTTCTGTTACACTCAACCTTGACTTCTTCATATTTAAATTAATGGGACGACAGGAAAATGCTTAGAGAAGGACATAATTACGAAAGATTAAAGTATTAGGGTTGACTCATTCGTGGTATAATTTAAATTCGGCAGGTGGATTGTAATATCTCAACTTGGATGCATGTACAGTTTCAGTAGACCTGCTATTATATTGATTTGGCTTATCTATTTCATAAGTCACTTCAGAACACTGTTTTAAAATTTTGTAAGGGCCAGAATAAGAGGCTGAAAGTTTACGGGCATTTGGATATGAAAATTCTTCTAAGATTACAGCATCACCAGGTTTAAATTTAGAGGGTGCAAAGCGAGCATCATACCTAATTTTGTTTTTATTATGATAATCTATTGCCCTTTGTTTTGCTAGTTTTCGAGCTTCATCCACTGGAGGATAATTAGTTTGATTTATAGGGGAGTCATAAGGCTGCTTGCCAAACATTAAGTATGCAGGGGTAAATTTTATAACTGAATGGGGACTATTGTTATATTCGGTAATGACTTGTTAAAACAAACGTGTCCAAGGAACTTTAGTGGACGAAGAATTGACTTTACATTTTAGCCTACTTACTATTGATTGATTCACTCGCTCCACTTTACCGTTGGTCTGAGGATGATCTCCTGAAGTCAAAAGCTGTTTCACATTATAATTTTGAAGTAATCTCCTGAATCGTGATGAAGTAAAGGCTGCATTCCTATCCATTAGAATTTTCTCTGGTACCTGAACCTGGAATATTTGCTTAAGGCAGTTGGCATAAGTTTCTGTGGTGACACTTTTAGAGGGAAATGCCCACACATATCTTGTTGCATGGTCTATTGCAATGTGGAGATATTTTTTGTAGAATTATAGTAGCTAAAGCCACCGACAGTATCAACAGAAATACATTCAAAAGGTTTATCTGTTGGAGGTACAATTTGCATAAGTCCAAATTTTTTAAATTTTGATTTCTTATTAAATTGGGATGTTGCACAGTGTTTGACAAACTTTGCAATATCCTCAGTTATATGAGGCTAATAATACTGAGGGGTAATCAAATTTAGCATTTTTTGTACACCAGGATGACCAAATTGATCGTGACACTTTTGCAACAATTTTAAACGTAGTGACAGAGGAACAACAATTTTATGTAGATTTTTTCTTTTTAATATGATTGCATCATTTATCTCTTGATACTTTGGATCATGAAGGTTGTCATTCTTCTGTTGTGTTTTAATTTCATTCAGGTCTAATAAATGTACAGTATTTTGAAGATGTTGGGAAACAGGATGCCTTGAGAGCATATCAGTTTCGACATTTGTGGAGCCTTTTTGGTATTTGATTTCATAATCAAACATACTGAGTTTTAAGGACCAGCAAAATAACCGACCTCTTAGATTTTTTACATTTTTGAGCCAAACAAGAGCCGCATGGTCAGTATGAATGGCAAATTTTTGGCCATGGAGATAACAGAATTTGTCTAAAGCATCCACAATCGACAAACATTCCAATTCCGTGATAGCATAATTTTGTTCATAATTACGTAAAGTCCTTGAATGATATGCAACAGGATGTAATATATTAGAGGCATCAGGCTGTTTCAACATAGCTCCAACTGCATTTTTTGAGGCATCAACATATACATGACATGGTAATTTAGGATCATATAATTGAAGAACAGGTTTAGAAATTAACACATGTTTTAATTTTTCGAATGCACTCTGGCATTCTTCTGTTCAATTCCACTTAACATTTTTTTTCAAAAGTCTATTTAATGGATACCGAATTTGAGCATACTTAGGAATAAATTTATTATATACATTGATAGATCCTAAGAAACGTTGCAACTCCTTTATGTTCTTAGGAGGTTGTAACTTCTGAATACTATCAATGTTGGTATTATCTGGAGTAATTTTTCCTTGTTGAACTTCATAACCAAGAAAATTAATTTTGTCTTTGGCGAACACACATTTAGATAACTTAAGTTTAATGTTTTCTTTCATACAGATTTCAAAAATTTGTTGTAAGTGTTGCCAATGCTCCTCTTCAGATGAAGAAAAAATATTAATATCATCAAAATAGTTATAAGCAAAGTTAATCTTATATTTAGCCAAAATTCTACGAATGGTTCTGTTAAAGATTCCTGGGGCATTTTTTAAACCAAAAGGTAGACGAAGCCATTCAAATAATCCGAAACTTGTTGCAAAGGCAAGTTTTTCAATATCCTGAGGGTGAATTGGAATATGCCAGTAGCCTGAAGTTAAATCTAGTGTTGAAAATATTTTAGCTTGACTTAATTTGTCTAATAGGCAATCTATTCGGGGTAAAGACTCAGCATCTGTTTTGGTAATTGCATTTAATTTTCTAAAATCTATACACAATCTTGTACGCTTGCCTTCATCACGCTTAAAAGCCAAAGTGACGGGAGACAAGTATGAGCTGCTACTTTCTCTTATAATACCTGCTTGTAACAATTTCTCAACTTGGTTTTTAATTTCCTCTTCTTCTTTAGGAGAAGTACGATAAGGTCTTAAGGACACAGGAAGCTCAGACGTAAGTCTAATACGCTGGGGTTCAACCCTAATTAAACCTATATCATACTTGTCCTTAGAAAATATATGCGAGTATTTATACAGTAAAGAATTGAGTTCACCATTCTCTCTATTGACAGTCTGGAAATTTTCAGAATTGTTTTCAGAGGTCAGAGGAATGTGAACCAACTCAGTACCTACATTGTTCACATTTTGACTTACATTTGGTTTAAGATTTACATAATTGGACTCATTATTATTAATATGAAATGACATTGGTGTACACATAAACATTTTATTACGTGGAATTATTAGTCCATTTTTGATAAATTTGCGTAGAATTACAATCAATGTTTATTTGAAATTGTCCACATTCTGGCAATTCCAGGATTATATAAGGTAAATCACTGTCTATAACATACATTTTTACCTTTTTAATAACATTTCCAATGCATAAGTTAATTAAACATGATCTCTTTAATTGGAGAAGGCCTTTTGCTTGTTTTACTAAAAGTCTTTCAGACGTCTGTGTTTTTAGTCTATGTTGGGTTGTCAAAGTCGAGGGGATGATAGACAAGGAGCTGCCAGTATCTATCACACAAGGAATTGGTCTCTTATTTATGTATCCGGATACGTTCAATTGTCAAATCTGGTTTTCATCATTAAGGTTAGGTATCTGACTCTCAGTGTTTTCCACTACTTGAGGAGCCATCGGATTATTAAGTGCATTTCGAAAGGGGCACGTCTGCACCCAATGATATGCATTCAGTATTCCTCTCCCTGTACATTCTCTACATGGAGATGGAGACAGTTGAGTTTGGGAATGGACATTATTATATTGAGTTCTTGGTGGTTGAAATCTTGGATATGGGTTATTGAAATTATTTGGATTGCGACTGTTGAAATTTCGATAATATGGTGGTCGTTGAAATCCAGGTCTAAAATTAAATCTGTTATTTTGTGGAATTCTAGGACTGAAATTATTTGCTTGTTGAGGTCTGGGACTGTTAGATTCAGCATGTGTCTCTTGACTTTTAAGCAATTTAGAAATTAAAGTGAGCCATGCTGTTGGGGTAGCAGGAGGACTAAGTGCCATCAACTGCTGAAGATTTGGAGGAAGACCATCAGTTAAACCCTCCATTAATAGACTGTTTGATAATCCCAGCTTTCGACCACACGCCAATTTTTGTGAAAATAATCAGTTTTCCCTTTAGCATCCTTTAATTTAAGATTAGTGAACTCGCTAAATGAGACTACATTGATTTCTATGAAATTTTCCCTCAAAATTAAACACAATTCTTCCCAGTTTTGAATATCTAAACAAGTATTAATAAAAACAGTAAGTGCTTTCCCCTTTAAATATTTACTTAAGTTATTTATTTTCCATTACTCATTTTTACTACTTTTCTGACACTTTCGGTTAAAATAGTTTAGCCATGAATCCAGATTCATGCCAGCTTCGGCATCAAAACTAATAATGTGCTGTTCAGCAGTACTAAGCCTTTTTAATTCAGTACTGGTGCTGGCGGCTACTAATTTAGGTTCCATTGAAGTACTTTGATCCATTACATTTGGTATGTTGACATTGGAAGGGGGTATTACATTACTAGTGCTAGTAATTACTGATTTAGGCTCGATTGGAGCACTCTCGTCGGTTGCATTTGGCAATTGAGCATTGGTAGGGGGTATTGTGTCTTCACTCTCAGACATGATTAGCAGTTTTCCAGAACGTATAAACATCAATATATTACATAAAAACTTTCAATAATATAAATATCACTCACATAAATACCGTACAAAAATAAAATATCATCACTATAAATCAATTCGATCATTTTCATTTTCTTATTTTTCTGACCTACCTTTAACTTCTTTTAAAGCGAACATTTTAATTTCAAAAACAAAATTTTTTTATGGATGCATACGTTAGAATGAAGGCACATTGAACCAAAACTGCACACCACTAATTTTTCTCTCCTTGCAGGGCAGTACACACTCTGAGTACATAAGTACGAAACTCGGAGTGATGACTCTTAAAAGATGATTACACATTTTTTCAATTTGCAAAAAGTTCTCACGAAATGAAGTTTGATACGGTAGCCCAGGAACAAGCAGCTGACGTTTTACACAATTTTCTTCCCGTTGCAGCAAAACCAGATGCAATGTAGAACACAAGTCGTATCGACGAAAAACACACTAAAGGAACGATCAAGCACGAATTTTCAAACACAAAAACCAGATGGAGAAACTGCACAAATTTTTCAAGATTGGAGCACAACATATTTTAGTTGTAGAATTTTCACGCTCACGAGAAGGAGAAAGCTCAATAATTTTATGCGGTAAAATTCCCCAAACTGAAGATAGAAGAAACGTGTAAATACTTATTCGAACACTAGGAGAATATACTGCGATGATCTGGAACGACGTTCACAACGTAAACAAAACACTCTTCAGATTTCGCGGGGGGTGAAAACGCCTAACGTAAAAAAAAAAACACTTTCTCTTCCCACGCAGGGGTCCACACGACTCTTGTGATGTCCTGTACCTCAAGCCGTGGAGGAGAGGCATAGCACTAATCGTAGGTGTGGCCGGCACGAAGGTGTGATGCAGACGGGCGCAGTGTAGATCCAGGGAAGCACTTACGAACTTTAGGCGAGACACGCACACATGGAGCCATTGGTGAAATACACAACTTCGAAGACTTGCTTCATTTATTAGAAGGCCTTAGCTGCAGTGGCCACATGATTTGGCCTGACGGGGCGCGGATTACATTACAAGACAGAAGCGGACCGCAGGTCCGACAGCAACGAGAGTTAGACACCAAGAGACAGAAATCTTCTGTTCACGCAAATAGTAAATAAATGCTTTGCGATATTGACGCCAGAGGGCCTAAACTACTTAATGTTTTAATTGGGCGACTTTAGATTCGTGGAGTTCACGTGTCCACTTAAGTTTATCGGGGACTGTACTGTTAGATCCCGCGCTTGTTAGAACCGCGAACTATTGACCTGAGTGCAGGATAAGTGGCCATACGGTTCTTATAAAGTGTGGTTTTTGACGTTACAGACCCCATAATTACTGAGTGGTTCGAGGGCTCTTCAAGAATTTTGACACTATACTGACATTCGGAATCTCATAACTTCTAACACTCATATCTGGGGATGTTATTGAGTTCAGCTACTTCACATGCCTGTATCATGATCTGCAGGGCTACGATAAATTCTTATTTTACTTTTAGGTTGCAATTTTGGAAAAAGGGGTCACGCTTTATTAACAGGATAATTTTAAATACGCTTTAGATATATAATGGTGGGCCGTTATTATCACAATATCCCCCCCTTCCGGAAAAAGACGTGCGAGAGGGGCCGGGCCCTAGCTCCTCGAGCAAGGCTTCCCTTCAGGTGAGAACATTTTACTAAATTTAGAAAAGAAGGTTACAAGTTAAAGAGATCAGTTTATCTAAATCTTGACCTCGCTGGCCGCATACTGTCAGTGGAGCCTTACTTTACGTATACAATAAACAACATTATTCGAAAACACATCATATAAATTTGAGAACATAGCTGCTAATACTGTTGATCAATACACAAAATTTTAACAAAAAAATACACAAATAGAAGAGCCACAGGCCGGTCTGCAAGCTATTGAAGCCATTGTGAGAGGGGAGGTAGAAAAAACTTTAGCTCCTCTATCTGGGGAAAGATTTGAAAAGACCACCCTAGCTGCCGTACCATACCATCCCAGCCGCCAGGACCATGTCATTCAGGGGGGTCATGTCATCAAAGGGTGTCATTCAGCCATCTGACAGCCCGTGGTCCTCTCCTGTCGTTCTCGTGCGCAAGAAAGATGGTAGCTGGCGCTTTTGTGTAGACTATCGACGTTTAAACAAGGTCACAAAGAAAGACGTTTATCCCTTACCGCGAATCGACGACACGTTGGATTGCTTGAAAGGAGCGAAGTTTTTCTCTTCCATGGATCTCTATTCGGGATATTGGCAGATAGAGGTAGAGGAAGCAGATCGGGGAAAAACGGCATTTGTCACCAGTGAAGGCTTATATGAGTTCAAGGTCATACCGTTTGGACTTTGTAATGCTCCAGCAACTTTTGAGAGAACAATGGACAATTTACTGCTTCACCTTAAGTGGCAAATGTGCTTGTGTTATTTAGACGATATTGTGGTATTCTCTCAAACTTTTTCGGACCACCTTAAATGCATTCAGGAAGCTGGCCTAATTCTGAATCCTAAGAAATGTCTGTTTGGTGCAAGGGAAATCAAGATCTTGGGCCATCTAGTATCCGGTGAAGGCGTAAAACCCGATCCAGATAAAATAAGAGCAGTTCAAGATTTTCCTGCCCCAAAGAGCGTCCATGACGTCAGAAGCTTTCTCGGACTGTGCTCCTACTACAGACGCTTTATCAAAGGTTTCTGCTATCGAGCCCAGTCTCTCCAGATTTTACTAAAAGGTGATTCCAAATTTATGTGGACCTCTACACAGGAAGAAGCTTTCAACGACTTAAAGTCAGTGCTCATTTCTGAACCAATCCTAGGTTTATTTGATGAAACAGCTCCCACTGAATTACACACTGACGCAAGTGGATATGGCATTGGTGCTGTGTTGGTCCAACAGCAACAGAACGAGGAAAAAGTCATAGCCTATGCATCTAGAACACTGTCAAAAGCCGAACGAAATTATTCAACAACCGAAAGAGAGTGCCTTGCAGTCGTATGGGCCATTATGAAGTTCCGCCCTTATTTGTTTGGAAAACCATTCACTATTGTGACAGACCACGCGTTGTGTTGGTTAGCTAATTTAAAAGATCCTTCCGTGAAATTGGCAAGATGGGCTCTAAGACTCTAAGAATGCGATATTTCTATGGTATACAAAAGGGGAAAAAGACACAATGATGCCGATAGCCTTTCCAGAAACCCCATTGATTACCATGACACTTCAGTAGATATCAGTGCCATTGGCCCCGTCATTGATTTAGCACGTGAGCAACGTAAGGATTCTGTTCTTTCTGAATACTTTGAGTCCGAGTCTTCCACGAAGCCACAAAAGTCTGGCAAAGTAGACCTCGAGATAATCGACGGGATCCTGTGCAAGAAAAGTTTTGATCCTTCGGGAAAGAGATGGTTACCAGTTATTCCTAAGCATTTGCTGCTGGATATTCTTCGACATTTGCATGATGAACCAACTGCCGGCCACTTGGGATTTGTGAAGACATATGATAGAATACGTAAGAGATTTTATTGGCCTAGGCTTTATCGAAGCTTACGCCGCTATGTAATGCACTGTAAAGAATGTCAACGAAGAAAATCCGTTCCTCAAAAACCGCCTGGTCGTCTAATTCCTATACCTCCCGCAGAGGTACCTTTCCAGTGGGTGGGCATGGATTTATTAGGAAGATTTCCAAAATCTACAGCTGGTAACAAGTGGATCATCGTACGTACCGATTATTGGACTCGTTACGCCATAACAAAAGCTCTGCCAACCGCTGAAGCACCCGAAGTTGCAAAATTTGCTGTCGAAGAAATAATTTTGAAGCATGGGGCGCCACGGACTATCATCACCGATAGAGGACAAGTCTTCCAGTGGAAGCTAATTTCCAAAATTAACAGAACCTGCAATGTTTTCCACCGAATGACGACCTCATACCATCCACAAACAAATTGTCTGACTGAGTGACTTAACAAAACTTTAGCCGATATGTTATCTATGTATGTGGACATAGAACAGAAAATCTGGGACACAATACTACCATTTGTCACGTTTGCTTACAATACCACTGGATTCGCACCTTTCTGCTTAGTGTATGGTCTAGAAGCCGAAACAACACTGGATACTATATTCCCGTATAGCCCTGATGGAACAGTGCCGGTTTGCCTCGATCGAGTAATCACCCAAGCAGAAGAATCAAGGCAGCTAGTTCGAGTACGGACACTGGAAGCTCAAGAAAAAGATTGTCGGATCTATGACGCAAAGCACCGAATAGTAAAATATTTTCCTGGAACCCTCGTATGGATTTTTACCCCCGTTCGGAAAGTAGGCCTATCAGAAAAGCTCCTCAAAAGGTATTTCGGTACATATCAAGTATTAAGGCAGCTATACGACGTTACCTATGAAGTTCAAGATTTTCATCTTATGTCAAAAAGACGAAAAACACGAGATGTGGTGCATGTGTTACGCATAAAACCCTACTATGATCCGAATGCGCAAGAACAAACCTTACAGGAAGATCCAACTACTCTTCAGGAGGAACCAGGGAATGCTGATAATAAGCATGATGATGCTAACCAGAAAGAGGAATATTCGAGTCCAGTAACGCGTTCCAGAAACAAAAATAAGAAGTCATCTAACAGCGAGACGCTGTTCTTTTAAAGGTGGGATAATGTCATATTTACATTCGTTCTCGAGCAACTGCGTGGCCGAACGGCTAAAGCACTGGGCTCCGATTCAGATGGTCGTCGTTTCGAACCTCGAGACGGACTGTCGAAAGTATTTCCTGTTATTTTTAGTAATAAATAATCCAACATATATAGATAAAAAATTATACTAAAATAGACAAAAACAAACAGAAATCAAGCACTCTGGGCATCCACGCACCAACGGCAAGATTCTGCATAAGAGCCGGAACTGAACCATAAAACAACAGAGGTAATCGACAGGTCACGTCATCAGGGGGCCTAACCATGTCAATTACCTCAAGGGGAACTTTCTGAATAGGATGCAGGTAATCCCAAAAGACGCCCCGAGTTCCCCAATGAAGCAATTAGCCAAAAGAAAATGAAAAGACAAACACAACTTACTGTATGGGCTCAACGCACCTTACAAGCAAGCACACAAAAATCCTAATGCAATATAAACGGTGCCCACACACCCTAATTCCGTAAGTGACGGTTATAGCGAAACAGCAGCCAGTACTATCCTAATGGTTACGTCATTGTAACATTACTATAGCTCCACCCCCCATTACAACTTAACCAAAAACACAAATACTATTCTAAACAACTTTAAAAATTCCTGAGTCTAAATGCCATTTTTTTAAAACTTTTAAATTACCGAAGTTTTTAGGGAAATCGTTTTTTCTTAAGTTTTCCTCGAAAATACTACATGCCTCCAAAAAATCCCCAGCATTGTTACATATGTTTTTTATTCTGTAAAGTTGTGAGTAAAAAATATATTCAGAAAGTTCCCCTTGAGGTAATTGACATGGTTAGGCCCCCTGAAGACCTGTCGATTACCTCTGTCGTTTTATGGTTCAGTTCCGGCTCTTATGCAGAATCTTGCCGTTGGTGCGTGGATGCCCAGAGTGCTTGATTTCTGTTTGTTTTTGTCTATTTTAGTATAATTTTTTATCTATATATGCTGGATTATTTATTTGTTTTTTCATTATGGGGATATGAAGCTTCTGCGCTATCCTCTATTGAAAATGTTTTCTTTGCAGGATATGTTTTATGTTATAGTGATTTAGCAGTCTATGCTTGTATTTTAATTTTGTTTATTTCTATGGTTTACTTTTTAAACTGTTCTTTTTAGTTAATTTATGTTCGCTTTCTCGAAGCTTCGGGAAAGTGCCAAATATGTTAATTCTCTTAATTTAAATAATTCTAGAAAGTTCTTTAGTGTATAAAAAGGCTTCCCTCAAGTTGATGGGAAGTCAGTTAGGTTCCAGCTGGGTGCATGTTAACTCGCTTGCTGTGAATAAAAGTCTCGTTTATCTAAATTGTGCTCTCTGTGTTAATCCCTCGATCCGTCTACGTGACAATATATATATAGTATTAGGGTGGAGAGAAAAATGCAATTTTGCCAAATTCTTTCCTAATGGCGAAAATAATTTGACCCAACCGTTGAAAAAGCGTATCCTAAAATATTTTTAGTTTATTTTGAGTCTATCTACCGGAGCATTTGATTTGAATTTCTCCAAATATGATCCAATTTCTCTTTGCAATATCATATGTAACCGCGAAAGATCGAGAAAGCAAAAATCAATTTAGTAGCCAAAGAGCGGTTTTTTGCAATCATATATGTGTGTTCGGGTCAATGTCCTTGGGCGGTCATTACTCCTCTGTCCGTGCGCATGTGCAAGCACACGCGCCATACACACTTCTTTGGTCAGAATCAGTGATTTTCAACGATTATTGTTCACAGTTCGATCGTAACTAGAGTTTCGTTTGCTAATTGTTACAGGGTTGAATATGGATAAAAAAGTAAAGCTTCTAGTTCTTATATTTTTGGCAACATTGAAGTGGTGAAAGGTAATATGTTACCTACGTATAAGGAGATCATGAAATTTTGTAAGATTTCAGCTAAAGCTTAAATCGGATACTCGAAGGGAGCCAGCTGTTTTACATATAGCGGAAATTGTTGCGGTGAGAATCGAAACTACACTCATGGACAAAAAAAATTAGCTCACCAAGAAGGAGTCGTCAAAATGAAACGAAATTTTACATACGTAATGACTACTTTGATATAAGTAAATGATAAGAAAATCAAAGAAAAAGGATAATTTATTTCAAAGAAAAAGGCAAAAGAACGGAGGAGTTAATACTCCGTTGGACCCCCTCTAGCGCGATGCGATACGATCGGGCATTGAGTCATACAAGTTCTGTATGATGTCTTGAGACATTTCGTTCCATATTTGCTGTAACCTTGCCTCTAGTTCGTTCAAACTCGTGGGATGCCCAACTCGTCGTCCCAAATGATCCCAGATATGCTCGATTGGAGACAAATCTGGGGATCGGGCAGGCCAAGGAAGGATAGTAACAGTGCGGAGACAGTCTTGTGACACCCTTGCCGTATGAGGCCGATCATTGTCTTGTTGAAAAATGGCTCCTGGGAGCCGTTGCATGAGTGGCAATACATGTGGTTGCAGGATTTCATGAATATACCGCTGGGCTGTCATGGTGCCACGGAACAATACTAGGGGTGACCGTATATTGTAGGCAATGGCACCCCATACCATCACACCAGCTGTGGGAGCGATGTGTCGCTGTACAGCAAAGGCAGGATTGAAGCGTTCACCACGAGCTCTCCACACACGAACACGATTGTCATCACTGCCGAGATTGAATCTGGATTCGTCGCTAAAGACGACCTGGTTCCATTCCGCTGCAGTCCAGTTTCCTCGTGCGCAGCAAAACTCCAAACGGAGGCGTCGATGGGTGGGCGTCAAGGGCAGTACACGTAATGGGCGCCTCGATACCAACTGTCCTTCAGCCAGGCGCCTTCGTATGGTTCGAGAAGACACAGAGGCCCCTAGTGAAGGTGCTACCTGTGCCTGGATGACGGCCGATGAAGCAGTTGGCTGTACGCGTGCATTTCTTAATATGTGGCGGTCTTCTCGACGACTGGTCTGTCGAGGGCGTCCTGAGCCTGGTGTACATGACATCTCTCGGGTCCACTGGTCCCAACACCTCCTCACAACACAATCAGAGCGGCCTAATTGACGAGCTACTCGCCTAGTTGACCACCCAGCTTCCATCATCCCGACGATTCTCCCCCTCTCAAACTGCGACAACTGCTTATATTGTCTTTGAACACGGCGTAATGGCATGTCTATCTCAGCTCTTCCTTTGTAAATGATTCAGCACACTCAAACAAGCTTTGGTTACCTGTTTTATACTCCACAGAGTACGATGTTCAACGCCCTCTACCGTCTATACTTAATGCGCAATCACGCTGCATTTCTAATCATTTGCATATCTCCCCGACATGTACCTTCATTGCAAGTTTCGTTACGATCCCGCAATTATTTCTTGGTGCGCTAATTTTTTTGTCCATGAGTGTATATGGCAAAAATCTTCAATTCCAATCGTATCCCACACCCGCATTATACCGTTGATAAAAGCTTACCATTCAAAATATAAAAATATCATAAAATCTTGGAAACGATTGATTGACGATAAAAATGAAGATTTCCATACCCGTAGTAACAAACTATTTGATATCTGTTCTTGTAAGTGCAAAGATTTTCTACAATGTAAGTGTCCAAAAGGAACAAATGTAGCGAAAGAAGAGCAAACTTTTTTGACTGATCAGAGGACTGAAAGAAAAATTATTATTGGTGGTATAGACTTTTCACGAACGAAAAAAAATACAAAATCGGAATGGTAGAAATGCAAAGTTAGAACTATATTATGCTTCTGTGACAAATACATAGAAACGCAAGAATACAGAACTTTCTTCACGATGCTCTGTTATATCGGACGAGTCAGAAAATACAACTGATGTAGGCGATAATTTAGAACCGTGTTCTTCAAAGCTCCAAGTGTCCCAGAAAAAATCAAACCTCAGCTTGCCGTCTTTGTCAAAAACATGTGATCGATATGGCCTATCTGATAGAGCTGGTGCAGCAATCGCGTCTTCAGTTCTTCGTGACATTAAATCAGATGTCGAAATAATAGACAGATCAAAATTGCACCTTGAGAGAGCAAAAGAATGCACAGAAATATTAGCTAAACATCGAGTTTTCAGTGTTCCAGCTTTATATTCTTTTACGGCAGAAAGGATAAAGTTTTAACGATAGTGAAAAAGGGTGTCAAAAAATACCGTTAAGTGATGGTAGAAGAACACATTTCAGTTATCAAGGAATCAGACTCTGTTTATGTCGGCTACGCTGTCCCAAGTACTGGGAGAGCTAAAAGCATAGAACTTGCTATATGTGACTTGCTTTCTTCTAAAAACATTTCAATGAGAAACTGTAGCGGTCATATGTGATGGAACAGTTACAAATACGGGAAAAAAAGGTGGTGTTATACGGTTGTTAGAAAAACGCTTGAATCAGTCTGTACAATGGATCATATGCCTTTTACACACGAATGAATTGCCTTTAAGACACCTGTTTTCATATTTAGATAGCAAAACTACTGGGCATACTTCCTATTCTGGTACTATTGGAAGATTACTAGAAAAATGTGAAAACAATCAGGTTGTACAGTATGAAAAGATAGAAAGCATGTTGCCGGATATTCAGTAGGATATCATCAGAGATCTAAGTTCAGTTCAACGTTATTTGATGATATTGCATCAGCTGTAATTAGTGGCGAGTGTTCTTCCGATCTAGTAAAACAGAGCTCCAGGAAAAATGTTGCATGTTCGATGGTTAACGAAAGCCAACATGATATTAAGGCTATATATTTCGACGAGAAAACCGTCTGAAAACTTTAAACATTGTGTCACGTTTGTTGTTAGAATTTACGCGCCTGTTTGGTTCCAAATTAAAATGCATCCGTCATGCAAAGATGGGTCTAGACATTTTTGGAAATTGGTTTCAGATTCTCGATACCTTCCACCTCAAATAAAAGAAGTAGTCGATCCTGTCATTCAGCTGAACAGCTTCTTTGCACATCCTGAGAATGTTCTATTATCAATGCTCTCAGATCCTAAAAAACACGTTCGTGAACTTGCTGCTAGAAGAATCTTAAAAGCAAGACACGCGATTCATCATGGACTGTATTCTCGTGTTTTTGAAGTCCCTAAAATAAATCTTTATACCAAATCTTACACAGACCTTATAGATTGGCAACTAAAGTATTTCCAACCTCCCATTCTTAGAGACGTCAAGGATGAAGATTTGCTCTCGATGGTGGAAACAAAAGGAAGTGAAAAGATACCTTTTCTAAGATTTCCATGTAATACCCAAGCCGTAGAACGTTCAGTAAAGACACTAACGGAGGTTTCTATGCATGTATGTTATAAAACGTCCAGAGAAGGTGTCATGAATTCCAACATTGAGTCAAGAAAATTGATTCCCAAATTCGACACCAAACGTGATTTGAAAGTATCCTTTGACTAGTTTTATATGTTTTAGGTTTTAAGTGAAGCTTTTATTTATTAAATTAGTAATCTCTTGTTCCTTGTGAGTCGTTTTATTCTTAATAACTAATAGTTTATATAGAATTTAGAACAATATCCACGCTCAAGTTTCATCTGTATGCCAGCAAAAATGTAAATTTTCAAAGCAAATGCGCAGGTAAAAGGAAAATATTAATAAAAAAATTGTAATACATTTTTTGTTCCTCTATAGATAGGTCAAACTTATATATATATATATATATATACTTACGAGCTAGTGAGATTCGTGTGTTAGAAGTCTCTGTGTGAGATTATCTTGGTTATGCAAATTTTCTAAGTTACTGCTTTTAATATTTTCAACGTTTATTGAAATTCTGAATAAACTTAATATTTTTAACTTAAGTCTTCCTTATTCATGACCATACCCCATGCCAGACAACTGCAGACTCTGTCATATTGCCACTCTCCGTGACATACATATATATATATATATATATATGTGTGTGTGTGTGTGTGTGTGTGTGTGTGTGTGTGTGTGTGTGTGTGTGTCAGAACTTAGCTGGGAAAAGAATGATTAATGCAAATTTAAAGGGGGCTTGGGAATTAACTTATTTTCGTGGCGTAATTCACCTCTAGTTTTTCATGTTTCAAGACGCGTTCAGCGCAAATTGGGAAAGGGAAATTCCCCTTTTCATTATATTATCTTGGCGCGTCTGTGGTTAAGCGTTCAAAGAGAAAGTCTTATATAATTCTCCTCAGAGGGATGTCTAGATTGGACTCTGCGCATGTGCAGGGAGAGTTGGCGCGCGGATCTGACCGCGAATTTTAGCAGAGTGCGGGATAAAAGTCGATGCTGTCGGATGTATGTTTCGCCGCGTCTCTAAAAAAGAAATGGCGAATAATGAAATCCGTAGATCTGGAGAGGTGGTCTACATGGAATCGAACTGACTAAACTCTACTTATTTGATACAATGCTGAGTCATTTTTGAGTGAATGCCTTATCTCGATGCCATGGATTATAAAACAAGAAGACTGCAAACGACATATTAGCAGGCAAAGCCAACGCCTGTCAGTAGACGGCAGGAACGAACTAACGCGGAACGAAATAAAAACCAGCCTCATTTTAGGATAGCACACAGGTGCGAAGACTAATTACGACCTTATAAAATTCAATTACGTTCAAGAAAAATTACTATGGCAGAAGAAAAAAGTGACACGGACCTTCAGAAAAATATAAAACTTGATGGCAGTCTCGTGCAACAAATTGGAACTCCTGAAAGGACTATACCCACTGCAAATACATATAACGCAGAAGAAAACACAAGAAAAATGAATACTGAAGAATCACAGAAGGACAACGGATGGACCAAAAAAGACGCAGCAAAAAAATAACTGATGTGCATATAAAAATTCCAATATTCGACAGCAAAAGGAAAAAGAATATTCTTCCTTGGTTAACCATGTTCGATGAAAAATGTCAAGCGCTAAATTTAGACGCAGAGTGGAAGAAAGAGAACTTAATTAATTTTGTGAACGATGAGGTGCAGGACCTAATAATTTCCACAGAGTTATATAAAGAAAACTATAATGACATAAGAAAAAATTTAATTACAATATTTTCAAGAAGTCGTGAACAGCTAATAACAGATTTCCGAAACTTAAAACTACAAGATGATGGTGATATATATGAATATTACAAGAAAAAAATTGAAATAGAACGCTCTCTCGGAAAAAATGATGAAGAATTAATTGAAATACTGACTATCGACTCGCCGCACCACATCAGAACATTACTAACTCTGCAAAATATTAAAAACCCATATGAGTGGCTGGAGAAGGTGAAAAAAATACACATTCCCATTTCTCCGACAGACATCGGTCAGAAACAAAATCAAGAAAAACATTACATACAAGAAGAGAGGACTTTCGAACTCAGCCAACTTTCGCAAAACAATTTAATCATGAAGAAAACAGAGACTTTCATCAGCGCACTCCACAGAGCTTTCGACCACGACAAGGGTTCTATGACAGAAGAGAAAATGTGCCAGACAGACGAGACCATTATTATGGTTGGCGACGAGAAAACCGCCAACAATCTCATCAACATTGGAAAAGGGCTGATCTCCACAACAACAGAGACAACAGATGACTTTTAATCTCGGCTCGGGTGAGTGATAAACATTTTCACTGCCTATTAGATACAGGTTCTATAGTTTCCCTGATGCCAGAATCATTATTTAAATTAATTAAGGACTTTAAAAAATTTAACATAGATAATATTATTTTAAATCAAACTGATGGTCAAGAAACTGTTACAAATTTAATAAAAACAACTGTAAAAATTGGTAAAATAACTAGGGAAATTGAAATGTTCGAAATTAAAAGTAATTTGCCATATGTGTTACTAAGTTTAGAACATATGAGACTTTTTCATATAGAAATAAATTTAAGAAATTTAAAAGTATTCCAATTTAATAAAGAAATAATACTGTGTAATAATAATAATTTTGTTAATCCATATGCATTGAATGTTCGAAGAGAAAAAGTTGAAAATTATTGTGTTAACATGTATAATGGTAAAAGGTATTATAAAAATAATGATATGTGCAATTTTAAAAAGGTAAACAAAAATGTATATGAAAATGGAAAATATTTTAATCATTGGACTGTGAATAGTAATAGAAAGTATTATAAAGGTAGAAATTTTGTTAAGAAAAACTATTTCAGAAATGATCACTCTCTTGATTATCATTAAGTCCTCAAGAGAGTCCCTTTGAGTCACAAAGGGACTGTTTATAAAAATTATGTGAATAATAATGTGAATAATGTTTTTTCAAATGACTATGAAACCCTGAATTTTGACAATAACCAAAGAATGAGACACTCAAATGAAAAAAAATGATAATTCAGATAATATGAGTAATGTTTGTGACATTCAAAAATTTCAAGCGACATCAGGTATCCCCGATGATACATTGAATACTCTGTTTAAAGAGTCCGGTGATACTTTGGACTTTGTGACACCAGAGCAAATACCCTAGGACTGGCCCCGATTAGAAAACATTTTAGAAACTTTCGAACATATCTTTTCAAAAAATAAATATGATATTGGAAAAATAAAATTAGAACCCCAAAAGATACATTTAACTTCAGAGCTCCGAATTGCACAAAGGCCATATCGTACATCCCAAACTGAAAATGCTGAAATAAAAAGACAGATAGACGAATTGTTAAAAGCAGGTTTTATTAAGCCCTCACATTCTCCATTTAGCGCCCGAGTAACTTTAGTGAATAAGAAAGGCCAAGGAAAAACCAGGCTATGCATAGACTATAGAAAATTAAATGTAATTACAAAAACTAATTCTGAACCCATACGACGAATTGATGACTTATTAGATCAACTAGCCCATGCCAATTTTTTTTCAACATTAGATTTAACTTCAGGAAATTGGCATATATAAATACACGAACATGACACTGAAAAATTGGCATTCACATCAAATTTTGGACTTTATGAATGGACAAGACTACCGTTTGGATGGAAAAATGTACCAAGTGTCTTCCAGAGGGCAATTAGACAAATTCTAAATAAATACCAAATCGACTATGCCTTGAACTATTTTGATGGCATAATAATCTTTTCCAAATCCTTTGATGAACATATGAAACATTTAGAAGAAATTTTTAAAATTTGTCAAAAAGAAAATATCAAATTAAATCAATCAAAATGCCAGTTTGCTAAGAAAGAAATAAAATTTTTAGGATATGAGATTTTGACAAGGAAAATATTCACCCCATAATGTAAACATTGAAACAATAAAAAAATTACTACCACCCAAAAATGTTAAAGAATTGCAAAGATTTTTAGGATCCATAAATGTTTATCAGAAATTTATACAATATTATGCTAAATTGAGACTTCCGTTAAACAAATTAATTAAAAAGGATGTAAAATGGAATTGGTCTCAAGATTGTCAAAATTCATATCAAAAGATTAAAAGATGAGATCATTTCAAAACCAATTTTAACTCTTTTTAACCCAAATTATCCATGCCACCTTTTTGTCGACGCGAGTCAAGAAGCAGTTGCTGCTGTCTTAAAACAAAAATACCCTGATGGTCAACTACATCCAATCGCTTTTCATTCAAGACAATTGAAAAAACACGAAAGAAATTATGCTATAACTGAGCTGGGGTGTTTGGCGATTATTGATTCTATTGATAAATACCATTGTTACTTACATGGGAAGAAATTCACAATTCATTCGGATCATTCAGCCTTGCAATGGCTCAAAAATGTTAAAAATTTAACTGGACGACTGTTTAGATGGTCTTTAAAACTTTCCATGTATGATTATGAAATAGTACACATTAAAGGTAAATATAATTATGAAGCTGATATGCTATCAAGAAATCCTATAAGCCACTTTGTATCTCAATATTGCTATTTTTTAAGCACAGATGAAATTATTCAGGGACAATTAAATGATAATGTAAATAATGTAAAGTACAAGAAATATAGTGGAGTTTTAACAGTGAAAAAGAAAAATCTAGTCAAAATTGTAGTTCCGCCATCATTAAGACTAAAATTAATATCCGCTGCATATGAAAAATTTGGCCACCCAGGTGTGAAAAAAATGTTACATTTAATTTCCCCTATTTCCTATTGACAAGATATAATAATAGATATTTCAAATTTTGTTCGTTGTTGTGAAACATGTCAGAAAAACAAGAAATCGACTCAGAGAAAATTCGGACTGATGGAGCAGGTGCCAGTTGCCCATGAACCATTTGACCTAATTTCAGTTGATACAATTGGAGGTTTTAACTATTATAACTCGACAAAAAATATCTTCATATGGTGATTGATTATGCGATTTATTTGGACTTTTCCTTATAAAAGTGTGACAAGTGAGACATATACAAACTGTTTAAAGCAAATTTTCAAAATTAAAGTTCCCAAACAAATATTAAGTGACAGAAATGCTACATTTACTTCCTCAAGGTTTGAAAAATTCCTAAAATACCACAATACGAAACAATTACGTCAGCCCACAGGCCTCAGTGTAACAGTAAAAATGAAAGATGTAATCAAACTATTGTGTCAAAATTAAGGTGTAAGGTAAATACTTTTTCGAAAAAAATTCCATGGGCAAAAATTTTAGAGCAAGTAACTTCTGAATATAATAATCAACCCCATAGTGTAACTGGATTCCCCCCCGAATTACCTATTATTTGGAAATTTACCATATGACTCACCATTACCTAAAACAACTTCATTAAATTATCCGCCAGTTGAAGAAGCAAGAAAGTTGCAGTACAAAGAACCATTCAGCACCATAAAATTAATAAACAGAGATATGATAGACATTTTGTAAAACAAGAAGACTGCAAACGACATATTAGCAGGCAAAGCCAATGCCTCTCATATATATATATATATATACAGTCTAACCCCGTTATAGCGAACCTGGGATATAACGAACTCCCGGATATAACGAACGAAATTTTTGGTCCCGCCGTTTTCCTATTCTATTTAATGCTAATTTACCCTTTTATAGCGAACCTCCGAAATGTTAAGAATCGGCTATAACGAACCTTTTTTTTTTCAGTCGACTGATTTTTTAAATTTTTCCGCAGTTGTGAAAACATGACTTCGACTCTGATTTCATATGTAAATGTATGTCAGCTAATGAAACACGGAGTAAATCAGCGATAAGTCTGTTTATTTAAGGGTAGAAACATCTGCATTCTTTTCCTTTTACGATAGCCACTCTGCAGTTGTAATCCCGCCAGTAATTCGGTAAGCGAAACCACAGTAAGAGGAGGGAGGGGAGGGGAAAGGTTCACCAAACGCTTGAGGAGAACAAGTAAAAGCATGAACAGTATAGCATATGCGCACCCGAGAACAAGGGGAAAGGTCAGCTCAGTTTCGAGAGGGAAGATTCATTTCCACATGCCGGTGGAAGGGAAGCCATTTCATCTAATTCACCTATTTGAGTGTTTATCACAAGTTAAAAATTCGCTTTTAAGAAATCATTAGGTACATCATGTCGAGCAAGCGTAAAGCATTCTGCATGGAAGAAAAAGTAAATATCATAAGAGAAATACAAAATGGAGGCAGCCAAATTGACATTTGCCGAAAAAAAGATTTATGGAAATCTACAGTTGGAACACTATGGAAAAACAGAGAAAGCATACTTTCTGCTTTCGACAAAAATTTGAACTCCCAAAAAAATTAAGAAAAGCTGACCATCAAGAAGTGGAAGAAGCTTTATTAAAATGGTTCAGCATTCAAAGAAGCCAAAATGTACCAATTTCTGGGTAAATGCTTCAGTCAAAAGCTGATGAATTTGCCAGTAAATTTGGAATTCCATTTTCGTGTTCTAATGGGTGGTTAGACAGATTCAAGGAGCGGAACAACATATCTTCTGGAAAAATTGTCGGAGAATCGGAAGATGTTTCAACATCCAACATCGATACGTGGAAAGAAAATATTTGGAATGACATCTCTAGTGAATATGACGAGAATGACATATTTAATGCTGATGAAGCTGCACTGTTTTACAAGATGACACCAAACCAGACATTAAAATTTAATGGAGAGAAATGTAATGGCGGAAAATTGCCGAAAGACAGAATCACATTTCTTGTGTGTGCCAATATGAGTGGAACTGAACGTCGTAAGCTTCTAGTAATTGGAAAATCTAAACACCCCAGATGCTTCAAAAATATCAAACGGCTTCCTGTTTCTTATGAAGCCAACCATAAGGCGTGGATGACTAAGGAACTGTTTGAAAAAGAACTTCGAAAGTGGGATCGTGAACTTTCAGCTAAAAAACGGAAAATTCAACTTCTGCTTGACAATTGTAGTGCACACAAAAACGATAAACAGTTACAATCGATTAGAATTGTACTCTTTCCCCCGAATGCAACTTCTGTATTACAGCCTATGGACCAGGGTGTCATCAGAAGCCTTAAATGTCATTACAGGAAGCAGCTCATTTTACGAATTTTAGAAGGATGTGATAAAAATGTAAAATATGACGTTTCTCTTCTTCATGCACTTATAATGCTCGAAAAATCTTGGCGGCTTGTTACAGATTCTACAATTAGAAAATGTTTTCGACATGCTGGCCTAGCAAAGAATGTTGAAGAAGAAGATGGTGAAGATTTACCTATCGCGATGTGGATAGAAAAGCACAATATTTCCTCATTCTCGTATTGTGACATGCAATTGTTCGAAACATTTGATGATGAAATCATTACATGTGAAAATCCGACTGATGAAGATATTGTGGAAGAAATTAAAATGAATCATTCTGAAATCGAAGATTCTGCATCTGATGCTGATGAAGAAGGGCACATAAATGATGAAATTCCCACCATCTTAGATGCTACAGCAGCAATGCGTGTAATTAATATGTTTTTTTCCACACAAACAATGGAAGAAAGACTGTTGCAGTCATTTGACGTACTGGACAAAGAAATTCATATAATGTTTTTGAAATAGGTATCACGTCAGCAGAAGATTACCGATTATTTCTGTAACAAAACAGTGAGCAAGAATTAAAGGTAAAAAGAATTTGTATCCATTAGTCTTTCATTTTTAATTAGTTTAATTAGTATTGTATCAGTTTAATGTTATCGATTTTAGTCAATTTAATTCATTAATGGTCATTTTTAATAGATTTTATCGTTTACAATTTTTTTAATACATCATTATTGAATACACATAGCAACTAATGAGTTATACATTTTGTGAACATTTTTCTTAACGGTTCAGATATAGCGAACCACCGGATATAGCGAACCAAACCTTTGGTCCCTTAAAGTTCGTTATAACGGGGTTCGACTGTATATATATATATATATACCCAACAAACACAGGACTGACGGCAGCTTATCGGGCCAGTGCTGGAGGCGCCGGTAGAACGACAAGTACGGGAGAATTTTTCTGGGCCGCTGGTGGGTTGTTTACGAACCTCCGAAGGGTTATATACCTCGGAACCTCCGAACCTTTTTTCCTCTATCGTCCCGGAACTGGACCTCCGATTCGTAACCATAAGTAACAGAAATCTGCATCAGAATTATGGATTTGAAAGGGAAGGCGAAGATTAAATTAACCCTTTCACCGGCTCAATTCGAAACTCTAATTCACCTATCCTGGCTTCTGAAACTTGTGCAGTTCTACCCTTCAAGCGGCCCGATTCCCTGGAAAAAAGTTTGTTTTCACTGCAAAAATACTTCTTTCCCCCTTTTCGGAAGTATCTTTTGCCTGTCACCGCAACCCTCTACAGTAATAAAATTTAGCACCCCGCTAGTGTCTCCCCCAAATTTGTTCCCCAACAAGAAAGCGGAATTTTTCTAGGAAACCGTACGTGTGTGTGTGTGTGGCTTATTCCAACCGCTCTAGCCGTAGGCTAGACCAGAGGAAAAGGGGGAACAGCTTTTGAGGGTCGTGTATAAGAGATTTCCGTTCCTCTGAAACACTCCTCCGTAGCGGTTGATGATAATGTTAAAATGCTATGAAAATTTGGCAAAAATATTATATTCAATTTCTTCCAAACTTCAGATATTTTCAAAACAAAGCATTCGAAAATATAAATTAAATATTAAATATTTCAGATTTTAAACCATCTCTTATAGTTTTAAGTTAATAAAAAATTCTAGAGAATTCCATTAAATATTTCATCTCACTAGCATAATATTTTTCACACGTTTTCCCATATAAATTTTATTTCTTCATTGATTTCAGGAACCAAAAATTTAAACTTCTATAATTACCATTTTGTTACACAGAAGATACATTTTAACAGCCGTAAAAATATTTACACATTCTGAAACACTGCAAGTGGTTAAAAAATGTTATAAGTGTAAATTTTGTATAATTAAAACATAATAATACACAAATTATTTAAATGTGTCATGTTACAATCACATTGTTTTATCCTATGAATTTTATATTTCATTGTTAAACGAATTACACTCACACAAAACGATAAAAGAATATTGCAGTTCACACACAGAATTACTTATTGTTTCGTATATGTAATGAAATTTCGGAAAAAAGAATTATTTTAACAAACCAAAATTAGATAATATTAAATTTTAGAATTAAGGTTATAACATAATATTCCATTTTTAGCATGATCTCAAGGTTAGTATAAAAAGTGACACACAGTACCAAAATGACTGCTCAAAGATTATGCTTGAATATATATGGTTTATTTACACTACTATATATTTTATATACAATAACACTTCAAAATTCATTAAACTTTCTTCAAATTATTTAATCTTATTCTAAATTTCTTTCAAGTTAATCATTCAATGCAATTTTTCTAGATATTCACAAATGTTAACCGCAATAATTATCACAATTAATTTCAACAATAAATATTTGCTAATAGATACACACATCATTGATAATCAGTTCCATCAGTAATAAAATTCCTCATCATAACTTTGTTACTACCAATTACATTCATCAATAATTTTTACTAATAGTTATACACCTCAATAATAATGTTTTGTCAGTAATTAAATTCCTCACAATAACTTTGTTACTACCAATTAAAATCACCAGTAACATTTACTTATAGTTACATACATCATATTCAAAATCACCAATCATCAATCATATTCAAATTCATCAGTAATTAAATTTCTCAACATAACTTTGTAATTAATGTTTTAATTGTTTTCAATCTTTCTCTCAAAATCTTAAAATTTTAGGAATGCCGAAATTAGAGTTCCAAATGACACTTCCCTATCATTAATATAAAATACTCTGAAACAAACCTTGGCTGACATCGATGACACCACATGTATACGCATGAGTTTCAGTCCTCGGACTCATTAACACTCACAGGTATAAGGATAATAATCCGTTGCGTCATAATTGGCAGTCCACGTAGAATATCAGTAAACACAGTCTGGAAGTTACCACTCAGTTCCTGATCTTTGTGCAAGGGTGCAGAGTCTCACGGCTGGCATGGGGTTGATCGTTGTCGTCAAGGAAACAGGCTCAAACTCTTAGCGTCAGTTCCAGATCATTGGGCAAGGGTGCAGAATCTCTCAGCTGGCATGGGGTTGATCCTTGTGGCTGAGGGAATAGGCTCAAATCCGTGTAATCTGGTAATCAACTATTTTATCATGCAAGGGTCAACAGCAACATGGTTTCACCCTTGCTTTTAGTTTCGACTCATTTATTCTATATGTTTTCACGACAGTATATTTTCTTTTATATTACAAATAAATAATTATATCGCTAAAAATTTGTTAGTTCTTTCTGATGTTACAATTATAGATGCAATGATCTTGTTATAACCTTAATACATAATACCATATTTTCAAGTGCTACAATTTTTTACAACAGAAGATCGATAATAGATCGCTATATCATACACAATTGCTTATTTCTTATTATGTGAAAATGTGATGTAAACAAAGACGTATAGTTATTTTAAATATAGAAATATATGTTAAACATTCTATTCTTTTGTATGGTATTTTTCAAAACAGGAAGCGGGGCACAAAGCTAAATAGATGCATCCATTCTGTCCACACCACCCATTGTATGGTTGCAATCCAGAACTGGTACGGGTATTTTATAAGTTTTCCCATGTTTTGTTATATTTTGCATTTCTGTGGAATGGATCGTGCTTAAAATGGCGACAGATCTTTTATCATGCCACTTCATTATCAAAGTTTCCCCCGTTGATAAGCAATCAGCTCACCCTTTTTCATTTTCTTATTTTTGATTGATTTGCAGTGCAATAGCGAATTAATAACAATTTTGGAACAACATCCAAAATTAATTTTTATAATATTTATATTGCAGCCGAAAAATTTTGTTGATGAATGAATATTCATGCTTAACTTATGACTTGCCAATTTTCATGGTTTTCATGCAGAAAACCAAATTTTTTGAAATATCAGAATTAAAAATTTAGTATTTTCTCGCAACACACATATTGGATTTGAGTTCAATTGAATGCACTATTTAGACGCTATTGCACATACGTACATACACAAGTTTATAGTTAAATACACAATTTTACAAATCAGTTTTGTTTTAATCATATTCTTTTTGTGTCTATGAAAATACATCTTTTTTTTAACTGCAATTTTAAGATTGTATCGGTCATATCAATGTCCTAGTTAAATGCTGTAATAAAGAAATTCCGATAATTTGGTTGTTTAGAGAGCTTAGGTCAATTTTTGGTACTCGAAGACTAATTTGACCGGGACTTACTGCTTAATGTCGATACAGATGAATACAAACATTCATATAGAAAAGGGACTCGAACCTGCGAACTCCAGCACCGTAAGGTTCACCCGGAAAATTATGCTTTCATTAATTTGCTTCCGACCACTATCAAAAATCAATGAAATTTTAAGGAAACAGCTACGGGGTCCGAAAATCCTCTCGCTGGGAAGTCGGCTACGCAAGAGAGGGGTACGAAATCAGGAGAAAATTCCTATCTCATGAGGATGATCAAAATTGTGGAGATAACCTCGAATGTGACGCTCTAAACGCCTTACACCTGATAATTTGGGTAGGTAGTTCAACGTGAGTTAAAAAAAAAGAAAAGAAACACCTAAGAATTTCTCACCAATCCCTCCAACCCATTAATTTACAGATTAAAACAAGATGTTAGAAGACCGAGATGAAGAACTAAACAATATTTTGTTACACGAGGGTTAATTAGATAGACTGGAACCTAATTTTAAAGCCGATTACGAAAGGCGGGAATCATCCATGCCAGAAGTAGGATTCGGGACCGAAAGACAGAGCCCTACCATTCAGCCATTTCCCAGTATGAAGCACTGTACAACATCAAATAACTTTTCAAACTTGTATGGAAAGTAATAAAATAATAATTGAAAAGTTTGAAATGTAGCCAAATTGATAAAATAAAATAAAATATGTTTAGACATTATTTTAGTTATTAAAATCGTTATTTTAGTTATAAAAATTATTAAAAGACGATTAATTAAATTTAAATATACATAATTTAAATATACAGTACATGAATTAAATCCTGATTTAAATTAGGATTTAAATCCCTTGATTTTTTAAAAAAAATCATTGATTTAAATCAAAATTACTTATGTATATAGTTTTACATTATGTTTCATTCAAATGTAATTTTATTAGCTATAATGGCTTTATCAAGATTGTAAAGTAAAAGATAAAGTAGGAGGGAACTTCTATCATTGCAATATCATATTTTATCTATCACTGTGATTAGTAAGAGTTTTGTTGACATAGGATACAAAAAATCATGGTTTCATGTATTTAATATATAATTTATCATATGTAAATACTAATAGTGCAATGAAAACTTTATCATTAATCGTAATAATAATTTAATCATAATTTAAATTATTGCCTTTGAAATTTTTAACTTGTTAATGTTTAAAAACATAAAAATTCGCGAATCTCCCAGATTATGATCCTAGGGAAATTCATAAGCGCCCTGTTCCTGTGGCCTTACAACAGCCAGCTAGATATTCCACACCCTCCATTCTTGACCTTATTTCTTGGAAACTGATGCAATTACCGAACATCTGACTTTTCGGGAAAGTCGATCTGCAACCCCCCCCCCCTCCCCTCCAACTTACCAACGTCGCTCTATTCAGACCCCCATTCCGTGAATGCGTCAGAATCGGAGATGTGCATGTAGGGGTCTTCATTCCCCAATTTCGGACAATTCGAGGTTGTAAATCAAGCACCTTTTATCGTTCCGAAAACGGGGGGAAAACTCCGTGCAGTGCTGGAAAAATAACCTGCGCCTGTTCAGGGGTACGTCACTGCCCGAATGAGACGGCTAAGGTCGGACGTAATATTTCGTCACTGCCCGGATGAGACAGTCAGGGCTCGACGTAATATTTCGTCACTGCCGTTGAAAGGGTTAAACAGACTTTTCAAAAATATTTATTTCATTGTTGTGAAACTTCTTTTACGCGGGAAATTCCCACAATTTTCCTTGTATATAAAGATTGTATTATGTGAGAAGTATTATGTGAAATTGTATAATTGTATTATGTGAAAATTCACATAATTTTCCTTGTATGTAAAGATTGTATTCTGTGTGTATGTTTTTAACTCCCTAGAAGCTTATAAAAACAGATGAAAATTAGTTTCATTGTTTATTTTTATATATTACTGGAGAAATTAAATATCTACTTAAAAATGGGTCCTTGTTTCACCACTCTTTATTTATAAGAGAGGAAATAGTGATAAAATTTGTATTTTTTAAAATTTCTTTTATAGTATATTAAAATAATAATATATATTTTTGTAGATAAAATATTCAAAATATATTTTTCAGGAAACTTACATATTCTAAGTATTTCTAATTGTTAGATGCCATTATAAAACAACTAATTTTGTAGAATTTTTTCTCGAATTTCATCGTATTAATTTTACAGTAACATATTCTTATAATACACATTTGAATGAAAGAAAAAGAATTTTAAATTAACAGACCTTAGTTAAAATAAACAAATCACACATATTTAGAAAAATATTAATGTAATGTAATGTCAGAGACATAGACAGTAGATGTCATGAGACACCAAATAAGATAAAAAAATAAGACCCTTTATCCTCAGTACGTACATTGAAGAATATATTACATTGTTTTTTTTTTGTAATTGAATCAGGATACGAGAAATAATATTTACAATAAGAAAAAAAAGGCCAAAAAATTAGTTTAAATTAATGTTAGAAATAAAAAATAAGGCAATTAAGTTTAAAATAATACGTAAGTTATATTTAATAAATTAAATTGGCAGGTCTGAACATCCGCGAGTACAAAAAACAGAAATGAACTTTTCGGGATCGAACCCAGGACGGAAGCATGGGAATCAAAAACGGACGCCACACACCAGCATTCACTGACAGATTGCTAAGTGTGGAACTTCAGTAAGAGGAAACTGCCTGGCATGGAACAGAAAAACAAATGATAAATGTTAAGCACTATCAGAAACCAATGAATTAACCTGTGAACAATTAATGGACTGGGTAAGATTTGAAATATTAAGATCGGAACATAAATTTTTAATTTCAGCTAACACATCGCAGATTTTGATAAATTTATTTAGTGTACATCTAGATTTCCCAAAGATTAAACATTGTTGGGTTGTAAATTTTGAATAGGTTTGCTAGATGAGAGATTTAAATTACTTTTAAGAGCTTAGCTGTATGAAAGAGTATTGGAAGTTTGATTGGTACCAAACTGGTTACCAGTTTTTACAGTGACGTAAGCCTAAAATAATTAATTCGCCTTCGACTTCCACAGCCAAAGTGTCGGTAAGGATTCCTTAAAAAGGATTTTAAGTGGCCGTTCGGTTTTGGGGTTTTTGTTCCAAAAAAATTCAATGCGTAAGTTAATTAAGTAATTTTGAAAGGTCCGATATTAATCCAATTGCAGTAATGTTTTCAGATAAGATTTTGACAAAGTTTCATGAAATTGATTTGAGATATTGAATTTTGACTAGGTTGTACATTTTGTTGAGGGTATCTTTGTACCCTTCCGCCATTAAAAAAAAAACATGGCTCAGGTTTGGTTTCCCGCCTAACAGGAAATTCATCATTAGCAGCGGGAATTTCTTTCCCCCGGATTACGACAGTTTCCTAGGATAGAAAATTGGTTTGAGAGAGGGATTCGATCATTAATGCTAGTTAAGTTAGAGTCGAGAGCAATTCGCTTTAGACCAACGGTGTTTAATCTGCGGCCCGCGCATGATATAACAAATATAAATCATTCCAATGTTCATGTTGTGTTTCACCATTTTCCTAATCCTAATGCAATTAAAATTAATTCAAATTCACATTTATTTGCAAAAGTTATAATTTCATCAAATAATAATATTTTTCATAGTTAATATAGCAGACATATTAAAAAAAACACCAATTTCAAAAATCACACTATGTTCGATTTCGTTCAAAATTACTACATCACATAGCATACCAAGATTATAATAATTTATACATTACATATACAATGTATTTTTCATTTTCATAATAAAACTAAACTTTTGAATGTAGTTGACTTTTTATGCGGCCCGCCTGCCTTGAAAAATTTTTACCATGTGGCCCAGATGCTGCAAAAGGTTAAACACCCTGCTTTAAGCTCATCTGCCTGATTCAGAGGTTTAACTTTTTCAGATTTAGGAATATAATCAAAAGTGGGTGTAGAAGAAAATTTAAACGCACACTTACTGTGCATAAGATTAACAAGTTCTTTCAGATTGGGGATGTAAAACGTTATTTTGAAAAAAAAAATCATGTTTTTCAAAAGTCCATAGTAATCACACATGGTTTCCATTACTTATTTCACTGACACATTGAATTGTGTTTTGTTTTGTTTTTTATTATTAAATTTTGGCATTATCTTTTGAGAATGTATTTTCGTTTTTAGCAATGCAACTCTTGCAGAAGTGCCACGGACGGGTAAGGGTGACTCGGTAACGAATTTAACAATCCTTTCTACTGCTTGTGTGTGACATGGAAAATTGCTGAAGTCAATACGTTGACTCTCTTGATCAGATTATTTTGTTTCCTTTAGAAACTGCTTTAGTTTGTAATCAGAAATATGCCTCGTTCTGTTACTTTAACATCTTTACGTACAATCATATCAATATAATCCTTGGCATCAAAGTTTATACGTTGCATTTAAAACTTTCTAATGCCCCCTTCATTTTTCAGTCCTTGCTTTTAGAATTCGGCGTAATCCAAGCTCTCTTACGGGGCTGCGATCAACTGATATCATACATAGGAGGAGATTTTCAGAAGCAGCAAAGTACGAATTTCTTTGAATGACTGGGTCAATTACATTTTTAAGAGTCTGATGGAGGTAACGTGAATAGCTTACAAGTTTCCACAAGTGCTTCGATCCATGGATATAAGATAGTTTCAGCTTTATGTGAAACGAAACAGGTGCATATACTTACAAAATGCACTCAGTCAGTATTAGGAGATTTTTTTTGCAGTACATTCTGTTCCCACATACAAGTGAAGTATTCGGTTTGCTAATGTAAGCTATCATGAATAACAAAGTTTTCCTGGTTTTCTCATAGACAAATCAGAAGAGCACCTTCCAACAGAGATTGCATTTGACATTTCTAACAAATATTTTGGGTCCACACTTAAATCATCCTTAATTTCTAGTAATGGAATGTCATTTTCAATAGGTGAAAATTCAATTACTGGAAGTTCATAGCAGTTTTCTAGTTGTTTACCTATTTCTCCTCGAAATTAGGATGTAGGCGCAGTTCATTTCCATGAAATAGACAAATCAACCACTGCAGTGGCCTTCTTAATTCCTTTTCCAATAAAGGAACCATAACATTATTCAAACCAGTGTTCACGGCAGTTCCATCCATTCCAATTACAGTAATGTTTAAATGCTGGTTGTTGCCATTGAAAAATGCTATTATGCTATCTTATATACATTTTCCAGTGCCAGAAATCTGCTTCTGAAAATCTCGTCCTTTGTATGATATCAGATGACCGCAGTCATGTAAGAGAGAGCTTGGATTATCCCGGATTCTAAAAGCAAGTGCTGAAAATGAAGGTGGCATCAAAAAGTTTTTATTTCAACGTATAAACTTTGATGCCAAGGATTATATTGATATGATTGAATGGAATGATGTTACAGTAACAGGACATCCTATGAAGAGGCGTATTTCTGATGACAAACTAAAGCAGTTTATAAAGGAAGCAAAAGAATCTGATCACGAGAGTCAATGAATTGACTTCAATAATTTTCCCATGTCACACACAAGCAGTTGAGAGGATTGTTAAACTAGTTAGCGAGTCAAAAATACATTCTCAAAAGATAATGCCAAAATTTGAAACAGAAAACAATTCAATGTGTCAGTGAAATAAGTAAAGCAAACCATGCATGATTACTATGGACTTTTGAAAAATATGAATGTTTATTTCAAAATAACACTTTGCCTTTAAAGACATTGCATTAATATTTTTCTAAATAAGTCTGATTTGTTTATTTTAACTAAGGTCCGTAAATAAAAATTGTTTTTTTTCATTCCAATGTGTATTATATGAATATGCTACTGTAAAATTAAGATGATGAAAATTGCGAAATTCTACAAAATCAGTTGTTGTGTAATGACATCTAAAAATTAGAAATACTTAGAAATACCTAAGTTTCCTGTAAAAATATTTTGAATATTTTATTTACAAAAAATATATATTGTTAATTTAATATACCATAAAATAAACAGAAAAAAGAATTTTATCTCTTTTCACAAAAATATCTATTTTGAAGCCCTTTGAGCACCTGAAAAATATTTCAGTAGAGCAATAAAATTTTATATTCTATATTCTAATCCCAAAAGGCAGCTTTTGAAAGCTATAGCATATTGAAATTCCAAAACATGTTTTTCGCCTCGTAACCTTGGCTCGGAACTACAATGCACTAGTGTCATCTGATTGGACGTTCAGTTGCACGTGATTGAAAAGGCGCCATTAAAGATTGCTTACAAGTTGGCTGAAATTAATCCACAAGTAAGTTTCATTCGTTAGTCTTAAATTATTGCCTTTAGATTTTATTTAACACCCTTACATAGTGAACATTATTCTTTTACTGTTATAAGATAGTGTTTTAATCCAAGTTATAATATGAATTGACCGTATTTCAGATCAAATTCTACTGAACTGAGTGTCTATTTAATTAGCAATACTTATACTTATATTAGCAATACTTATGGCACTTACGAGCACTTTCGTATGTATAAATAAAAACATTTTGGTTAGGAAAAATTTAAGATTCGTGTTTCAATTAATATTTTAGATGGATAAAGGAAGTAAATGGTTTGTTCATCATTATAAATTTTCTTTGATAGTTTTCTTCCTGTTCAATGTATTGTATGATAAATCAATGAAATATTAGTTTGATATCTAAATTTTAATAATTATTAAATTATTGCACAATATAATTATGATCCATATGATGAAATTTAATGTAATTGACATTTGTTTCTATGATATTTTACTCCAAAATTTATTCATTCACTGAATTAGATAGCTGATAAGCCTATAAACAAACATCCCAACTCAAATTGAGAACTCCCCCTTTGAAATTCAGAGAAAGCATATTCACAGAGAAAGAAGAGATTGAGAATAATCATAAATATACTAAAGCATAATCCATGATTATAATCACATTAACAGCTATCTCATAGTAACATGCACACATAAGTACCTTTTTAAGCAATAATTTGTTTGGAAAGCCTTAATTGAATCAGGTTAACTTGTTTAGGAATTCCAGTTTTCTCTAGAAGGTTTTTTATAAAAGATAATTTATTTTTTAGGAATAATTATAATTAAAGTCATCTAAAAAAATGTCAAAAGCAACCAATATTACTTGTGGTTATATTATTTATATTAAAAATTGTTGATATATAATGTATATAACTATTGAATATATTGATATTTTCAATTATTATTGATATATAAATGCAGTGTTCCCTAAACTAATAGAAAAATATTTTTCCACACAATTAGTAGCATGAAAAAAGTTTTAAAATAAATAAGTACAGTGAAATTGGTAAAAAAAATAACAAAAAAAAAAACTTTTAATATGACAGTAGGATGTTCTTAATCTGTTTATAAAAACCACTACAATTTCTTTCTAACCTAACTTTTTTTTCATCAGTTTGTATGAAACATTAAAATTTTCTTTTCATGAATGCCTACGAAATACATGAGATAATCAAAACATTTGAAAATTTGATGTATTTCATAATACCAGATCTGAAATACTAAAAATTTTTAAAAAAGAGTCAATGGTGCTATAATTTTGACTGCTATCCAAATACATTATTCATGTTTTTAATGGTAATATAGACAGCATTTTGCCTGTATGTTAACTTGGGCTTTATATTAAGAAACAAAAAATTTAGCATATTATGGATATTTATATACACTTCACAATACCAACTAAGAAGGTTCAATTTCATGCTATGATTTTTATAAATTCTAACAGAACTTTGATTTTATACTTATAGATCATGCATACTTTTAACGCAAAAAACCATATAATTCTGATTTATGCCCCATCATGCAGTATGCATGAGTGCGTAAAAAATGCAAAATACTCATGCACATATCAGTATAAATGTGAATATTAATGATTATAATTGTTTTAATTTTTTGTTATTGCTTAATCATATATAGATGCAAAAGGTTATTCCATTTTTCATCCTTAAGTTATTAAATTGTTGGTTATTGTGCATTTATATAATTTTATTTCTCAGTTTCAGCTTTAAAATCTTGAAGAACCTAACAAAAATGAGAACTTTTATTTAGATAACATCATGTATGTTAGATTGTTATTAAAACTTTAGGTAAATTTTTGCATTCTGTGTGTGTCATTGGTAAAATCTTTATTAAAAATGTGATAATGTTCTCAATAACTGTCTATACAGAGGATGTTCGCACATTTTTTAGACGATTTTGGTAAGCGGTAATAAAAAATCGTTTGCTGCAAAAGAAATAATTGCAATTGTACTATGTTTTTAAAAGTCAAAATTATCGTCTCCGGCTTGAAAGTTTTGTTTTTATTCAAAATGGCGTTTTTAACAAAGCAGTGGTTCGAAGGCTACATTTATGCTCTTTCCGAAGAGAAATATGCATACTCCGTTATCCAAAAACGATGTGAGAGTCATGGTTTTGTGATATCTAAAGCGTCGATAGGTAATATCGTCAACAAGAAAGGAAAAAACGTCAAATTGGAGCTGTGGCGGTTGAGAGCGAACGATGACGTCATTGCGTTTCAACTGACAGAAGCCGACTTCAACCGACAGAAGAAGAAACCTTATAGGGAAGAAGACATCATTGAGACATACCGGAGGTAGCTATAAAACCGCCGGGAGTTTCGTGAAGAAGCACTGCACTCCATTTTACTTTTCTAGCTCGTTTCCTTTGCAGGACGCTGTGAGTCCAGCTCACCGAAGCTGTATGCTGTAACTCAGCCCGGGAATACAGCAAATGATGTTATGTTTTTTCAACGTTAAAATTTGTTTAAGTTTTAAAGTTTTTGAAGTTTCAAAGTTTTTAAAAGTGTTAAGTTATCTTGAATGTTTTTACTAAGATTTCACACGACACGCCAAATAAGGGACTTCGACAGAGCCTCAAGTGGGACAAAAATTCCAAACAAGTATCCAAGGAAAAAACGGACATCTTCGACTATTGCAAAAGTACGTTGTTTAATGTTAAAAGAAAATCCCCCTAGTCAAAGGACAGTTGCAAAATCATTAAAATGCTCGGTGTCCACTGTAAACAAAATGATAAACGTTAATTTAAATCTTAAGAAAGCGAAAAAACGCAATGTGCATCGTCTTCTTCCAAATCATATCGCTGAACGGAGGACACGCTGCAGAATTCTATATGAGAAACACTTATCCAAAGAAAAATGGAAAACAATTGTCACAATAGATGAATCATGGGTGTATATAAATGATTGCAACAAAAAAAGAGCCATTTTTTATCATAAAAGGGGAGAAAAAAAATTAAGTACATGGTTCAAAGAATCGAAAGAAAGTTTTTCTAAGGGATTCATGATTGTTGCTGGTTTTTCTTATAATGGCAAGTTAAAAATAAAGAGAGTGGGAAAAATGTCAAGATTAACTCCAAATACTATCAGGAACATATTTTATCGCCAATTTTTCTGAATGAAATACCATCGCTTTACCCACAGTGCCATCAATCTGTGAGACTCCATCAGGACAAACTAGCAGTCACACATCAAAATCCACTGTAAATTTCCTAAAAGAAATGGAACAAAAAACTGGTATCAAGGCCATACCCTTCACTGATATCCCTACTAAATCTCCCAATGTATCACCTATGGATTTTTGTGCTTTCGGACTTTTAAAATCTGCATTATCCAAACGTCGTCCCAAAACCCTTACAGGACTCTGGAAAGCTGTTCAGGAGGAATGGGATAGAATACCTCTTCTGACACTTCAAAAGGCATTATTATCCTGGAAATTGCGGTGTCGAAAGATAGTTTAGAATATGGGATGTCAAATAGAACATTTAAAACACAAGAATTTTATGTATTTTAGTTTTGTGAATACAATATACATCGTCTAAAAAATGTGTGAACAGCCTCTGTATTTGACATAACACTGATGTTACATATAATTTCCAAAAATGTACATTTGTATAAAATTGTATGAGTTAATTAATAATGCAGTACTAAAATCTCATTCCGGAGTGACTTTTAACAGAAAAGGAATCCTCATAGAATAGATTAAGATCTAAATCTATCCTACTCAGACATCCACTGAGTTTTTTCCTTTCTTTTTAAAACAGAAAATTAGATGTAGACAAATAAAATGATTATAGGATATGATAATCTAAGGAAATTACTTAAACTTTCCTTTTATGTATTACTGTTTTGGTGTATAGTATTATGCAACACAAGACTGCAAAGATTTCTGTATATTTAACGAAACAAACCTCTGAGAAAAGCAATGAGTAAAAAACCGTGGAATTTTCAGTGGCATATATAAAAGTTTTATACTTTAAACAGCTAATCATCGTAAGTGATAAATCTTATTTATATCTAATTCTGGGATTTGATTTGGTTTGGAGCGCTATGGTCAACTTTTTGCTACACGACTAATTTAGGGAAATTATTAAATCTTAAAGAAAAAATATCTTAACCATGAAGCATTCATAAACATCATAAAAACCATTTATGAACTTTGTAGTAAATAATTTGTTTGTTTTTTAAACAGAAAAGGAATCCAGAGAGAATAGATTGTGATATAAATTTATCCTATTTAGACACCCATTCAGTTTTTTGTTTCTCAAATCAGAACAGCAATTTAATGCCAACTTGGAAGCACATCAAAATAAACGCTTGGTAAAATAGAAATTGAGCTTTTAAAAAGACACAGTAAAAGGGAAGTTAAAAGGGAAGTGAGTTATAAGCATACATTTAACACAGTAGAAATCTACAAAAATGTACGTCATTCATAGGATTCGTTAAAAACAACAACAATACAATGTCCTATAATAACAATATCAAGAACCATTTCATTTGACAAGCCGTGTTGGTTATACAAAGTGTATTATACTGCTTTAAGTATATTACTATACAAATATTTGAGGGAAATCGAATGAAAAATAAGGTATATACATATTTTTACAGTGATAATTTTTATTGAAAATGACATTTTAATATCGTTACCATCAGCGACACATTCAAATTGTAAATACAATTGCACTATTGATAAATCAGTGTTACTGGGAATAAAATCTATTTACCAATTCATCTTAGATTGTGTTACATTATCCACATAGACAGAAACAACTTAAAAAACTGTTCACAAACATGAAATTTAAAAATTCAAAAGTATCACTTCCTATCTTTCACAGCTATAGGCTTAGAGGAATGAAATTTTAAAACACTATCTGCTATTATCCGTGTATGAAATCGCATTCCTCAATTTTTATGGTAGGGTATTTTTTGCTCCTTTATCGATTTTACGACGAGCAGAGAGATAATATTCATTAGTTAAAGAGATATAAATATTTGTTTGTTGGTCCTATGAGAGGATAACATGGGCCGCCATTGCGAAGGTGCCCAACATGGCGACACAGGCAACTATACGCCATCCATACGAGTGAGGAGGCCATCTTGGAGACCTTTGGAGAACAAAACTAGGAAACCCTATGGAGATTAGCATTGCCTCCTTTTTCCGGAGACTCTTGCTCGAAACCTATCCATACTTAAGAAATTCCTACTATGTAAACCTTAGTTTATTTAAAATCTGCGATTTTTGATAAAAATTACGCCTGAACATGCCGTTTTTAATGAGAAAAACAATAAATATTATATTCACTTTCGAATTTCACTTTTCCAAACGCTGCCTAGTAAGCAATAAACGTATTGAAATAGAAAATTATGATAACCCTTCTATATTAACCTTCTAAATCAAAGATGCCAAATCCTTTTGGGATTGTTTAGATTAATTCCTTTCTGGTGTCTCTTAGCGGTGTGCAATGACGACATCTTAAGATATTTGTTCTTTTTTAGCGGAAATTTGAATTTAATAAAACGAGGGCAAGATGCTTTGAAATCTTCCCACTTCAAAGCATCATCTTTTTCTTTCGTTTTATTACGATCCGTGTGGGATTATACAGGGTGAACCAAAAGTCTTGTCCTGATTATAAAAATTCATTACAAAATAACTGTTTAATATAATAATGTAACTTTTGTATCGTTGGATAGGTCAGTTTTAGTAGTTTTTTGTGCAATAAATGACGCGAGTGCTCTTTCAAGAGGGACTCGGGGGAATATTTGAAAGGAGGACTTCATTTTCGGCCAGAATGGCGTCGATTCAAGAGAAAGCCCAAAAAGCGTTACCCCTAACATTTACTTAGACTTATTGCAACTTTTACAGAAAGATGTCGCACCCCACACTGGGGATCTTTAGTGCGTGATTTCCTAGACGAAACATGTACTGTGTGTGCTGTAACAGAAGACATGTTAAATAACACTTGGCGGGAACTGGAATACCGCTTCGACATTCTCCGAGCTTCCAAGGGGGCACCCGTTAAAGTTTACTGAGGTAAATGGTCTTATAAAAAAATTTATAACAGTACTTACAATATATCCAAACAAACATAGGTCTAATTATAATAGTTTGAGAACGATAAATATTTATAATCAGGGCAAGACTTTTGGTTCACCCTATACTTGCATGTGCTCATGCATCAATGAAAAATAAAACTTAAGATGTTGAAGTAAGTTTAATTTGTATTTTTTTCTCTCAAATCTCCTTTTGCGTATTTAAAAAAATAGGTGCTTTTCTGATTTACCACTAGTACTTATCTAGTATTTCTGTTATAAATCTGACTTTTTATAACTAAAACATCAAATTCCTACACTTACGATTACTTCTGAATAATTTTCCTGTTGGCTTTCGAAGTAGATAATGATAGTTCATTTTAGTGTGAAAATTGAAGTTTGGATACTATAAAAAAAGATTTAAAAGTTTTAAACTCACTACCGCCATTATGGCTTTTTTCAAAGTACCTGGGCGAAAGGCTTATTCAATGATGACTATGATTAATTTGAGAAAGGGTGCTCGTGAAATTGGTCAGTCTATAATTATTGCTGAGATAAGAGAATTTAAATTTCAATTAAAATTTTTGTTTTTTATTAAATATAAAGACGTACACACAGAGAGAGAAAAGAAGAAAGGAAAGAAAACGTGCCTTTTGGGGGCAGTCAAAAAAGAAATAAAATGGGATTTTATTTAGCACAAGTGATTCTTCAATAACTGTCCATTAAATATGAGTTTTTTCTATTTTAGACCTTATTTCTTTTCACTAGATACACCGAATTTTAAAATTTTTTTTGGAGTCAAGCATTGGTGGTGTTTTATTATTTGAATCTGAGGGTTAAACTTGAACAGAATACATGACAAAATTTATATGAGCATCGTAATTTCAATATTAAGTTGTTGCCTCCCCAAAACAATTTTTAAAAATCTCCTTATTTTGTTTATATATTTTTTAAATCTTTGTTTTTAGATTATTATTTTTATCTCTAAGAAATCCGTAAAGATTACGTATCGTAAAACTACTTTACACCATTTTTCCAAGATTTTTTTGTAATGCTCACGTAAATCATAAAAATTCTGTAAAATGACTTTTGAAAGTAATTCTATTGTATTCTTAGATAATTAAGGAATAGTTCCCTGTTAATAAAACCTATTATTATATGTATTTTATATTTTTTAATAATTTTTTAAAAGTGGTGCAAAGTATACCATAAGGGCGGGTTACTTTGCACCACGTGAAATAATAATTTGTTCAAAGCAAGAAAATTAACCTGGTGCAAAGTAACCTCATTCAAGTTAACTGTGGCACCTTATAGAATCGTGGAAAACTGACAGGATTTGAATTTTTTTATTTTAAACTAGAAAAAATCTTTAAAAACAAACAAGTTCCACTAATTGCATTTGATATGTAAAAAAAGAATATGACATCAACAAAATTTGCTGTTATTTTGTGGCAAAACTAAAAGGAAACACTTGTATATTCGATGCATCAGAATTTTAAAATTTCTGTAGTATAAAAACAAATATTTAAAAAATTCCATAACCATCAGCCAGCTCTGGGACTGAGAAAACACCTCGTTTGCTAAATAATTTGGGGGGATTTATACCTCCAACTATTTCTTCCCATTTATACAAAAGGGCATCTTTATTAACAAGGCCACTTCCAGTTATTTAACGACTTCGTCATGACACTCGCGAACGTTCCATCCTCATTGAAGCTTTCAATGACACCTGGGTAGTATTCATTTTCGTACATTACAACTACAAATGAATCAATCTGTTTGTTGATAAGTTTAAGCTGGAATTTTGAATGTGTCAGTTCATTCTGTGTAGATGTATTCATCTCTTCCATCTTCTTTGCACCACTTTTGAGTTGGTGCAAAGTAGACCCCTATCTGCTCTAAAACTGACTTCAAAAACAGTATCGATCATAAATGGATAAATATTCAGTTTAACAAGATTTAAACGTTATGATTTCAAAGACAAATAGTTTCTATATATAAATAGACAACACTGACCTTCAACTAAAATCGTTTCCTTGGAGCAAAATACAACTTTTTCAGATGAAGATTTTAACTAAAAATAGTACCAGCACAGACACACTTGGCAAACACTACCCAAAATGGCTGCTAAAATAGTAATTATCATTCATGTTATGAGAGGTGGTGCTATCTATCACATAACAGTGAAAATATTGTTAAATATTCATTAGTTTATCTGCTAGATGGGATGAAATCTTTTTTCAAAACTGGTGCAAAGTTACCCATCTAGGAGCAAAGTAGCCCCGTTTTACGGTATTTTTTTTTTCATGCTGTATGAAAATCCTTTTTTTTAATTATTATTTTTATCTCTGAGAAATCCGTAAAGATTATCTATTTTTTCATGTTGTATGAAAATCCTTTTTTTTACAATTGAAATACTTTTTTAAAATAAATTGTTAAAGATACATTTTATATTTTATCATTCTATTCCAAAGCATTTATTAAATTCTGTAATTATTTAGTAAATCAATCAACTTACTTTTCAAATTGGATGGTTCGCAGATTTTATCATTTTATCAGCAACATGCACGTGTCCTAAGGGTAAAAACATTTGCCATCATATGACTGTTGCTGCATTGCACAGCATTAATATTACATCAACAGATATTTCATGCAGTTGGAGTTTACGGAAAGATCCTGAGAAAGTGAAAGCTTTGCCAGACCTTTTCGGTGAATCCAAATTTGTTGCTGTTAAAAGAAAACCTTCAGCAGCAGACAAAGACTGGCTTAGAACTGCCATGAAAAATGAACTATTATTTCTTCCTCTATTTCAGTTCCTGTGTGTCAATGAAGATTAAAACTTTGAGCATACTGTTCTAACATTTGACGAGATTACATCCTGTGAACAGTATCTGTCAGCTGCAGTTAAAGTACGTAGCTTTCATCCTCGAGAAACTTAAAGTTACTGAGGATCATCAAAAGTTTGTTTTTTCTATGATATCTGGACAAGCACAAAACCCATTCTAGGGAGCATACCAAATATGGTGGTTTACTTCGAGCAAACTAGCTTCATTTTTGACTGCAATTGAACTAAGCTATATACCGTCTCCTTTAATTTGAAAACTCCCCAAGGTAAGACGTACTATCCTCACATTCAAGGTAGCTTGCATATACTTAATAAAGATATTTGTGATCTCATTATTTGGGCACCAAATATTACTTTAATTGTCCCAGTAGTGAAAAAAGCTGAATGGTCAGTAAAAATAAAAAAGTTTATTGATTTTTATAGAAACATATTTATTTATACTCTTATAAAGTGATTGTTGAATATAGTATGTCGTAATATAGTATTCAATCCAGCCCAACTTAGACATGTGCCACGTAAATTTTGACCAAGCATCCCCAGGGGTAACATCTGTGGGGATCGTACCTTCTCCCACCCTCTTTGACCTCATAGAATGACTTTGAGGTCTACGAACGTAACTTACCCATATCCGGCCTAGACACGAAGATATTTAATGGTGCTCGGGATTCGATCCGAGCACCTTCAGTGCCGAAAGTCGACGCGCCACCACTAAGCTACCTTGGGCCTTCAATCCAAATTTAATAGAGGGCAGACATTTAAATATTTTCTTTGACTTCAGGGAGAGCAGAAAAATGTCTTAAAGAACATTTCGCTGAAAAATCAAACGCTCCAGTTTAACATGGCCACATAACTGAATTGAGAAGCATAATAATGTAATTATTTAATGTAATGTAATGAAATGTGATTATTATGTAATTGTAATAAATTATTTTTTAAAATTTGATTGTTTAGCATCTTTTGCGTTCAAATACTTTTAAAGAATATCATCGCACAAAAATGTTACATAATATTTAAAAAATTATAAATTGTACGTTATTGATTTCCTGTTTTTAACTAGAATTCCATTATTGTTTATTAAATTTTTTGTCACACTGAAATAGGCCTGCAAAGGGTTTATTCATAATTAAATATTAAAATAGAAATGCTATGACAAGCAGGTATTTATATTAAGTGCTACACAAAACACAAATACGAGAAAGAGTAGGGCTGACATAAATCAGCAAACCTTTTTCTTTGCTGTATAGTAGTTACTGGGAAATAAAAATATGCACATGCATGCTTTTGGTAGCAACTAAAGATATTGGTGAGATATTTATCGCCAAACCAGAGATAAATCTGAAATGTACTAAAGCATTCGCACTTGGCGAAAATCGGCCAACATTGTGCCAAATGTTTGCACACAAAGCGTAAAACAGCCGATTTCCAAAGAAACCTTTCAATTTCCTTTAAATATTGCGTTTGGAACACGGTTAAAAGTATTTTTTAAATTAAGTTCACGTTCTTCGGTATACATTTCAATAGGTCTTAAGAGTTAAAAATATTGGCTTTGAAGTAAAAAATCCTCGAAATTTTCCTCTATGGACGTTAACATGGGAGCGATTAGTTCTGGTCTCCAAAGCCGAAAATAGCATCCTACTCCGATGGCGTACATCTCGCGAATCCTGATTTGCCAGCTTGAACGTGATTGGATGTTCTGATCATGTGATTTGCTGACGTTTCGGCGCATGCTCCTGCTTTCGCTCTCTAATGTTCAGATTACATGTTCATCATGTGAACATGGTATCATTGTAGCAAAACGTGGTTCAGCAAAGATGTAGAAACTAGAATGCTGCAGACTCGTGAAACATAACTTTTATTTACAAAACTTTGGCTATTATTAGGTGCCGAACCTTACTAACGAACATCACATATCAAACAAACATTCGAACTACTCGTTCCAGCAGGTGACTCTTACTTTTGTAGCAGTCAGAGATTGCTTTATGCGCCCTCTCCTGGCAACATTGAAAGAATATTTAACATTCTCCTCACCTGAAGTTGAAGAGTTCACTTATTACATAAAATTACAGCAATATAATGAAATCAATATATTCAAATATGGTTCATAATTTCAGTTAAATTGTCAAATAAATTAGAATACTATAATAAACTTTATACATACATAAATATCAAGAAAAATAACTATCATGAAATGCAATTTCAATTTTTCAAACAAACGGTCATTAACTAAATGACATTCAAAAGTTAATATAAAAGAGAATACTCATTCAGTAACCTCTAAATTATATAATAGTTTAACAGGCTTTCTGAAAACACCTTTTGAAGTTTTTACAAAACATGCTCGAGTAAGTCCGTCTCTGCCTTGTATAATTTCTTTGATTATACCTAAGTCCCAAAAAAATGTGGATTTTTCGGTTCCATCAACGAGCATAACGTCTCCGACTTGTAGATTTCGATGTTTGACTGCAATTGTAAAATTGTAATGAGATTTTAAGTTCATTGAATGCGGGGTTTTCCATTTGAACCATAGCTGCTGAATTAACTTTATTTGATAAGCTTTCCTTTTGATCAGAGATTCCTTAGTATACAATTTATTTTCTAATTCGAGGAAGTGGATCGGATATATTTTCCCTTTTACCGAAATTTAAAAACTGAGCTGGTATTAATGGAAATGGTTCATTAAAGTCATCATACACATACGTAAAAGGTCGCAAATTTATCATCATTTCAATTTCCGATAGTATGGTTGTTAATTCCTCGAAACTCAATAGAGCTCGACCAAGGATTTTTCGAAGCGGGTCTTTAATGGATTTTTCTAATCGTTCGTAAAATCCTCCCTACTATGGAGCTCTTTCGATGATGAATTTCCAAGTTATGCCTTTATTAGCGATAAAGTTCAAAACTTGTTGATTTTTAAGAACCCTTTTGAACAGTTGTAGTTCTTTATTAGTACTTTTGAAGGATTTGGCATTATCTGAATATATAACATTGCAAGTACCACGTCGTGACATAAACCTTCGAAATGCATGAAAAACAATTTAGTGGTCATATTTGATACTAATTCCAAATGTATTGCTCTTGTTATAGCACAAGTGAATAAAACAATGTAAGATTTTGAAATTTCTTTCCAACATTTTGCAAATACTGGTCCAGCAAAGTGGAAGCACCGCATATGTCGAACGGACACGTTTCCGAAATTCGGTCTTTAGGCAGCTGACCAATGAGTTGATTTGGAGGTTTAGCTGAATATTTCTTGCAAATTAGGCATTTGCCTTTTACTCGTTTAAGTGCTTGGCGTCCCTTTGAGATCCAAAATTTCTGTCTAATTTTAACTAAAGTTGCTGAAACTCCACCGTGGAATATTTATTCATGCTCTCGCTTAATCAGTAAGTCCGTAAATTTGTTATTTCTTGGGATAAGGATAGGATGTTTCTCATCTAAACTATATTCACTTGCTTCTAACCTTCCCTTTATTCTCAATATATTATTTTCATCAGGAAAAGGAACTAAAGTAAATAGCGTAGATTTCGGGTAAATTTCCTTATCCATTTGCAGAACTCTGATTTCATGACAAAAGCTTACTTCTTGAACTCGCCTAATCCAAAATTCTACTGCTTTTCTCAATTCAAAACTTGAAGGAGGACCCTTCTCTGCTGTTAATTTGCGCGATCTCATGCTAAATCGATATATCCAAGCCATTATCCTAATGAGGCTTAAAAGTTTACTGAACTTAGAAATGTCCATAAAATCCTTACTTTCAATTCTACAGTTATTTACTGACACAGTACTTCGGTATTCTAGATCCTTTACATCAACTTTTATCCTTTCGGGTACTGGCCACAGTTTCATGGAATGTGTAAGCCATTCCGGTCCATTCCGCCACAGATTGTCCTTTAGAATAGATAAAGAATCTAAACCCTTCGTCAAGAGATCAGCTGGATTTTCCTTTCCACTACAATGTCTCCAGTTTTGGGGATCACTAATAGATTGTATTTCTGAAACACGATTGGAAATAAAAAGTTTCCAGTCCCTCGGATGGCCCTTTATCCAGTGTAGCACTATAGTAGAATCCGTCCGCAAGAAAACTGTTTGGCAATATTCAGGCAGTAATTTTATCAAATCACAACTCTTGCGGCAATGACCGCTCCTAGTAGATCTAGACGAGGCAAAGTTATTTGTTTCAAAGGGACAACTCTGCTTTTGGATAGAATAAAGCTAGTTTTCCCTTTATCATTCACTAAATAACGAAAATACGCTACTGCACCATACGCTTTAGAATTAGCGTCACAAAAGACATGAATGGAAAAGTTAGAAACCAAAGGTTTTGCAAAATATCTCCTGCTAATAGAGAGTTCATTCAAAGTCTGTATTTCAGAGCACCATTCTTCCCATTTGCAATTTATATCATTAGGAAGATCGTCATCCCAATCAATTCCTTCCTGCCAGACCTCTTGTAATAGAATTTTTATTCTGATAATAAATGGTGAAATAAATCTTACTTGATCATACAGTTTTGCTACTGTATGTAACATTGTTCTTTTGGTGCTTTTATTTGGGTCTAACGAACCTGTCAAGGAATTAACATCTAATTTCAAAACATCATTATCATGATTCCACTTAATTCCTAAAATTTTAGTTTCTTTAACATCACTATTTATATTACAAACATTATCTTTAACCCACAAGGTTTTTAAGCCTTTCGAATTTGTTTCAAACTTTCTTAAGTTCATTCTTGCGTAGTTAAATATTTTTACCGCGTCGCAAGGCAATTGATATGCGTCCTTTAAACTCTTAGCACCATAAAATAGATCATTAACATAAATGGAGGTATTTAACATTTCAAAACATTCGAAGATTTCTTTCTCATAATTTTTGATATGGTGTTTGATTGTTGCACCTAATAAAAAGGGGAATATCGTGCACCCAAAGGGCACGCGTGTCATTTGCAAAATTCTATAATCTTTAGTCTGATCCTCAGAAAACCATAAAAATTTTATATGCTTTCTATGTTCCTCAGCAATACTTATCATTAGAGATGCTTTTTCAATATCTGCACAAAAAGCGATTTCATGCACTCTAAATCTCAAAATTATATCCAATATATTGGGGTTTAAATTTGGTCCTACTTCTAAATAATCATTAAGATATTTGTTGCTTTTACTTTTTGAGCTACAGTTAAATACAATACGCACACGCGAAGTTTGTTTATCCTCTCTAATCACAGCTCGATGGGACATAAAGTACTTCTTTTCATGTTCGTCCTTTTTACCTTCTTCAACTATTCCATTTTCTAATTGATCCCTAATGATTTCCATTTACTGTTCCTCTACCTCATGATCTGTTTTTAATTTTTCATTTAACTCTTCAAATCGCCTTTCAGCCAATCCAAAATGATTGTCCAATTCTTCAGGATTCTGTTTCTAAATTAATCGCGTTTCATATCTACCATTTTTGTACTGCAAATCCTTTTTGAATTGTCTAATGATTTCTTCATCCCTTTTTAGATAACTCGTTGCTTTCCGACTTTATTCCCAAGGAATCTAATTCCCAAAACACTCTTAAATCTTCTAGTACTACCTCACTACTTACATTAATTTTATTTACAATTGCAGCATTTCTACTTGGCACTTTTTTCTTAACTCCGGTAATGACCCAACCGAAAATAGTACTCACTGCGTTTAAGCTTTTGTTTACGGGAATTCTAAGATTGGTCATAATATTCCAGAATACGTCGGAGCCTACTAGTACCTCTACATCAAATAAACCATCTCCTGAGAGGGGATCCACTATTTCTAACCCACTTGACTCATAAATTGTTGTATATTTACACTAACGGGATTTATGGGGTGTGCAGCGATTACATCGGTTACTAACGCCTCAAAAGAAATTTTGTTTTCAACGTTTCTCCCCTCCAACTCTACTACAACCGCAGGATATGATTTTACAGGCGCATTTTCACTTCCGAAGGTGTAAACTGACATTTTTTCTTTCCGTATCGGCTTCAAATTTAAATCGTTGACTAATCTTTCATTTATAAAGGTTCTTTGACTACCACTATCTAAAAGAATTCTAGTTAATTTTGTTTTAGTTTTTTGAACAAGCAAAAACTATACACGTTTGGAAATAAACATTGCTGACATTATTAACATTAGTATTACACTGAGAAACTGACACATTTTCACTAGAATTTTGTGGGGTTATCAAGTTTGAAACTAAGCCTTTATCTTCATTATTACAGTTATCATTCGTACTGTAGTCTACCTTTTTAATAACTATAGGTCTGAAATGTTCATTTCCGTATGAACCTTCACCTTCCGTGTCGCGTAAACGTGCGACCTTTTAAAATAGGAGAATCATTTGATAATAAAATAACACTTTATTAGGATAACGTTAGAACATGACCGCTATGATTCGAAATCTTACTACATCTCTGTCTTTTACATTTACCGTGCTCACAGCACCATCTCTTGGCGAGCAAAATAGCTTTAACATTCGGGCATCCTGATATTTTAATTGCCCACAATTGAGAATCAATGTGCATATACTAAACAAACTTATTTAAACAATTTTTAAAAAAACACTTTTAACTTAAAACGCTAATTCTAGCTTAAAACACATTTTTTCGTTAAAAGAAATTTAGTACACAATTATTCAAAATAATGGTAACTTGATTAACATATGTTCTTTAGAATACAACATAATAAACAATTTAAGTATACGAATAGCATTTTAAAATATATTTACATATCTTTCTAATTAATATTCTAGTTACTGTTCTATTTTCAAATTTTATGAGTCCTCAAATTTTTCATAAATGCAGTTAAACAGTTCTTTATAGTTCAACATGAGTCCATGATCAAATTTAAAAAAGTAATTTATATTACCTTATTCCTTCGTCTGTTCTAACGTGAGGGTTATCTAAATTCTAGTCGGGTGGACCAGAAGTATCTTCATCTTCGGATTCATTTCCTAGGTTACGCCAAGGTCTTCACTTGGTCGACAATGCTGTTCACATTGGTGGTAGGTTCCGCAAGAGCCTCTGTCACCGCTGATTCGCTTGGACAGTCCGAATTCATCGGCAAGGTTCCTAAGAGTTTTTAAGGCGTGCTGGGTGGAAATATTCTTTATGGGATTAAGCCTGGTGAATCTAGAGTAGTTGTCACTTGCCACAATCAAATCTTGGTTAAATCCAGTGCAGATGTTGGTCTCATAAACTACATCATGTTTATTATCTTCAGTTCGTAAACTCCTATGGCCAGTATGCATTATCTTAGCATAAACAGGCCTTAGCGTCTCGGTGTTAACATCCACCGGAGAATGTTCATCTTCTATAATATAATTCTCTAAGTCTTATTAGTTACTTTATCCTTGGTTTCGCTTTTTGAGCAGTCCTGCACATCGGCAATGAAAATAGAGTTTTCTGAAACACTTCCTTTGTCGATACATGAACTGACATCAGGCAAAGGTTCACCCGGTGTACCGTCTTGGTCACTCAAAGAATCTAAACACTCATTTTTCATGTCAAGTGTTACAGTTCTCTCAGTCATTGGGGTATCACTTTCTAATGAAGAATCTAGAGCACATACATTGACAACGATATCACTGACAACATTTTCACTGTCTTTGTGGGCATTAGAATTGTTCAAATTCTTCTTCTCTATACTTGTACTCGCATTTAAATGTACATTTTTGTCACAAAAAAATCCTCACTTACAGAATGCGCATGCAAACTCGCATATTTCGTATTTCTTTCTGTCTTGGAAACAACTTCTTTGAAATTTTCGTTCCTTGAAATTTTAGTGTTACTGATTTTTGAATCCTTGTTATTTATAACTGGAATAATCGTTTTTCCCTCATTAACTTCTAACAATGCATCTGAGTTATCTTCTTTACCTTCAATAATTATTAATCCGTTATTTATTTCTTCTGGTTTAGCTTTTACAAAGTTTATACTGTTGTTCACAACTTGCGTGTCTTCGACCGTTTTTAATTTCACGCGTGATTCAATTTCTCTGGAATCCATTGCAATAAAAGTGAAATATTTACTATACCCAACGTACAAACTTTTGCCTACGGCTGCATAAGCAATGTAAGGTAAATGTCGTGTTGCCTGTCTTAAATATTTATTTTGGGCGTGATTCGTAAATTATTTTGGTTAGTACAAATTATTTTATTTTTAGAAATTATTTGGGTGCGTTGTGTTTTAAGATTTATTTGGTTGAATGCAACCCAAAGTTCAAGACAATTTGGCAAACGAACAGGTCAAACAAACTTTGCTTCTAAACCTTCCTTTAGATCAACTACAAACACAAGGATAACTGACTAAAATTTTCATATTTACAAAAAAAAACTAATTTATTTACAACATTACTATTTACAATTTAAATCAATAATAATATCAACAAAATTTAGTACACAGTTTACTCATTTTTCTAATCTTTTAGCATTTCTCCCAAACTCACATTTAATGACATGTATATAACTAACCCTACACCTTTTGGATTCAGGGAGCATAAATTTATTTATTCTACCTAAGTCAAAGACTTACTATCTCTCAAAAATCTATGTTCTAAAACCGAACAAACATTGATCCCGCACTTGATCATTCAAAAATTCGGGGTTGGGTCTGAACAAGACAAATGATTTGGCACTCATTCGATTGGATGATAACCGCACTGGAACACGGGTGACGATCTCATCATCGGGCTTGGGATCTCCTTTCTTCTTTCTAGGGTAGCATGCACTCAAAATCTTTATACTGTTGTAGGCGTCTATCGTCTGCTTCTTCCGCTCCTTTCATCTCCGGACGACTCAATTGGAACACCAATGGGAAATCACCATTCTCTCCACCTCTATTCTCAAATTATTTATCAGTGAAGGCAGCAACCAGATTTTCGTCATCAGCAAAAACAACTTTTAGTCTCAGGATCATGAGGCTCTCATATCGGGACGCATCCACCGAATTTCTGCTCCGCTAAACGACCTCTTTCTTTGGGAAACTCCACAGGCCAGATCAATTGTTCCTCGATAGTTAAAATAACCACACTTCATCACCTGCGATGCTAAGCACCGGGGAAAAGGGAACCCGGGCCCGCATGCAGAAGTGAATCCTCGAAAAAAACTCAAAGACGACTGTCCGGTCCTCTAATCAAAGGCGGCTTCCTAACTTTCTAACCAAAATGTGATGAAAACAGCCTTCGATCACTTTATCTCTCTAAAAAATTTAATTTTTCTTTAAAATCGAAAGCGCTTCATCACAGTAAATCCAAAAATGTTCTCCCTACCAATGTATCAACCGGCTGCATTTGATCTGGTACGATTAGAACAGAAATATCCTTCGTGATTACGTCATCAATCTGAATATCAATCATCGTTCCTCCTACACATTTCACTGCTGGTGTTAGTTGATTTCCGAAACCAAACAAATGTTTTTTCACATGGTGAAATGTTTAGTCGTAAATTTTTCGCTGCAGAGTCTTTTGAAAGGCAGCTACTACTTCCAGTGTCCAACAAAGCGCTGACACGCTGTTTATTAATTTGTGCGTCTTTGAAATATCGGTTTTGCGTTAAAGATTCGGTGTGGCTTACATTCAAATGATTCGTATTCTTTTCGTCTTTCGCAGTACAATATTTTTTTGAATGGCCTTTAATGCCGTAGTTCTTACAAGGTAAAGGGCAATTTCTCGCAACAAGGCCATACAAATTACATGAAAAACACTTTCGAATGGAATTATCGTACCCAATAATAGACATCATTGGATTTGTTACCATTTTTGTTATCTGGTTTATTCGTCTGAACACTCTTAGGGCCTGTTCACATAGGAGTCCGTTGCGTTGCGTTAAGGGAAAGATGACGTTGAGACGAAAATTAACCAGTCATAGGCGTTAAAAATTTCATTGCTAATCGTTTGGAGGCCTATGATTGGTTTATTTTCGTCTCAACGTCATCTTTTCCTTAACGCAACGCAACGGACTCCTATGTGAACAGGCCCTTATAATTGCGGGAATCTATCTTAGGATTATTACGGTAATAACTTTTGGCTTCATCATAATATTCAGTGTTCTTAAATTCATTATTTGCTATTTTAAATCCCAAGCTCACATTTTCGTGTTCATCCAATTTACCTGCCAACTCGTTTGCATTTACAATTTTTGGCCAAGAATCGATAAAATGTTCCCGTATTAAATTTGGAACGAGTTTCTTTAATTGAACCGTTATAATAAGCTCTTTTAAAGAGTCAAGATCGTTAATGTTTAAACCAGCTAACCATTCATTGAAATAATTTCGCAGATCATAAACGTAATCTTTCCATGTGCTTTTTTAATCTTTCACATGATTTATAAATTTCTGTCTGAATTTTTCGGGACTCAACTTAAACCGTCTTAATAACAAGGTTTTAACAAATGCATAGTCATTAGCTTTTTGTTCATCTTTCCTGGCGATAAGTTGTGTAAATTCGTAAGGTAAAAGTCCTAACAGACGAGACACATAATTTCCTTCTTTAATACCTATACGTTTAGCTTGCCGTTCAAACAATATTATATAAGATGTGATATCTCCGTCATTTAAGCTAAATTGTTGCATTAAGCTCCTTAGTTCAAAGTTACTTTTGTTTACTTCTGAAACTCGAACAGTTTCATCGTGTCCTCACAAAGATCTATTAGTAGTTTCGATTTTTAAGTTTTTCTAATTCAAAAGCTCTTTCAGCTTCCAATTTTTGCCGTTCAGCTTCAAGTTGTTTTCGTTCATAAGCTCTTTCAGCTTCAAGTTTTTCTCGTTCATAAGCTATTTCTTCATTCTTAAGCGTAGTATCTATAATTCTTTCAAATAAATTTTTAGTGAATTGTTCATCATAATCTTTGCTTTGGCAAATAATTTTCTTTAATTCCGATATCGTATTATCGGTTGAGACTACATTACCGAGATCTAGCTCCGTCGCTAATTCGATCAAATCAATTTTTCTACCCTTTCCTAAATAGGCAGTTTTTGTTACTTATAAATACTTTAACGAAAATAATATATTTTCTTCACTAATATATACATCATTAAACATACCTTGAATGTACGTATTCCGTTTTGGTGCGTAGGCAGAGTGCCACTTCTGATTTCTGTAGAACACTCATATTGTTCTGAAAGAGAAGTAATTCGTAAATTTAATGCCATTCATCAAATTATTATATACTGTATAATTTATTGCATTTGTTTGTATACATTATTATTGGTACCTTGTTTATTGTTAAAATGTTTTAAACTGAGAAATCTGATTTATGTTTCAATATTTCATTGGTAGTTATTTTTGTAAAAATGGAGCTTACTTAGTATGCCTTCATTTAGTTTTTCGGAGGAAAATAGGATGAAAGTGGACATCCTTCTCTACTTGTATTATAGGGGATAACATGTCTTGTGCTGTAATTCTCACATGGTGTATAAATAAAAAATCTGAATATAAGTATAATGAGTTTTTATTATAAATTAATTTTTCATCATATAAAATAAATTATACTCACTAAATTATTCATACTTTCTCTTTAAACATTTTAGCACTGCAGATCTAAGATCATCTTCCTCTCATAAGTCAGAATTGAGTTCATATGTGACATTTAGTTGCATTTAAATACTAAAAAATGTACTGCCATTATTTGTATCTAGATTTAAGATTTATGATTTACAACTGAATGGTAACTTTCAGAGATTTGCATTTAGTGCATTTCTTTAAATTTGACTTTTCAGTTTAAAGAAATATTAATTTTCTACATTTATAACCTGATTTGGTCAAAGTTATATGAATTTGAATTTTGATTTTATTTAATTACATTGTTTATCGGTAAAAGAATTGCCCATGCTTTGACAACTTATCAAGCAGCTGAATTATAAACAGAGATGAATTATAAATGTTAGATTAATGTACTAAATCTGTTTACCATAAGAATGTGTCTTATGTAATTATTAAAAGCATCTAATAAAAGAAATTGTTCATTAAAGTATAGTTATTTTTGGATTTTTCTTTATAATATCCAAAATTGCTTAGATACCTAAAAAGAAACGTGTTGTTGTTTACGTGCTTGGGACTTTTGTATAAGGTCCCAAGCCCAGAGTACATGTAAAGAGAGCGAAGGCAATATACAGAAAGAAATACACAGACACAGAGATTATTATTATTTTTAGAATGATGATGACTCTGGTGGCGGATACTGGTGTTAAGAATCCTAGTACTAATAAAAAATTAAAAATAAATAATTGCAATTTTAGTTCATATATCTGTATAACAAGATAATTAAAGCTTTAACCCTTTCAACGGCAGTGACGTAATATTACGTCGAGCCCTGACCGTCTCATCCGGGCAGTGACGAAATATTACGTCCGATCTTAGCCGTCTCATTTGGGCAGTGACGTACCCCTGAGCAGGCACTGGCGATTTTTCCAGCACTGCACGAAGTCCGTCCCCCGTTTTCGGAACGATAAAAGGTGCTTGATTTACAACTTCGAATTGTCCGAAATTGGGGAATGACGACCCCGACATGTACATCTCCGACGCATTCACGGGATGGGGGTCTGAATAGAGCGACGTTGGTAAGTTGGAGGGGGGGAGAGGGAGGTTGAAGATCGACTTGCTCGAAAAGTCATGTGTTCGGAAATTACACCAGTTTCCAAGAATGAGGGGTGTGGAATGGCTAGCTGGCTGTTGTTGCTAGCTGGCTGTTGTTGATTTTTTTTTTGATTTTTTTAAACATTAACAAGTTAAAAATTTCAAAAGCAATAATTTAAATTATGATTAAATTATTATCACGATTAACGATAAAGTTTTCTTTGCACTATTAGTATTTACATATGATAAATTATATATTAAATACATGAAACCATGATTTTTTTTTATCCTACGTCAACAAAACTCTTACTAATCGCAATGATAGATAAAATATGATATTGCAATGATAGAAGTTCCCTCCTACTTTATCTTTTACTTTACACTCTAGTTAAAGCCATCATAGCTAATAAAATCACATTTGAATGAACCATAATGTAAAAATATATACATAAGTATTTTTGATATCAATCAATGATTTCTTTAAAAAATCAAGTTATTTAAATCCCAATTTAAAACATGTATATTTAAATTATGTATATTTAAATTTAATTAATCGTCTTTTAATAATTTTATAACTAAAATAACGATTTTAATAACTAAAATAATGTCTAAATATATTTTATTTTATTTTATCAATTTGGCTACATTTCAAACTTTTCCATTATTATTTTATTACTTTCCATACAATTTTGAAAAGTTATTTGATGTTGTACAGTGCTTCATACTGGGAGATGGCTGAATGGTAGGGCGCTGTCTTTCGATCCCGAATCCTACTTCTGGCATGGATGATTCCCGCCTTTCGTAATCGGCTTTAAAAGTAGGATCCGGTCTATCTAATTAACCCTCGTGTAACAAAATATTGTTTAGTTCTTCATCTCAATCTTCTGACATCTTGTTTTAATCTGTAAATTAATGCGTTGGAGGGATTGGTGATAAATTCTTAGCTGTTTCTTTTCTTTTTTTTTAACTCACGATGAACTACCTACCCAAATTATCAGGTGTAAGGCGTTTAGAGCGCCACATCCGAGGTTATCTCAACAATTTTGATCATCCCCGTAGCTGTTTCCTTAAAATTTCATTGATTTTTGATAATGGTCGGAAGCAAATTAATGAAAGCATAATTTTCCGAGTGAACCTTACGGTGCCGGAGTTCGCAGGTTCGAGTCTTTTTTCTATATGAATGTTTGTAGTCATCTGTGTCGATATTAAGCAGTAAGTCCCAGTCAAATTACTCTTCGAGTACCAAAAATTGACCTAAGTTCTCTAAACAACCGAATTATCGGAATTTCTTTATTACAGCATTTAACTAGGACATTGATATGACCGATACAATCTTACAATTACAGTTTTAAAAAAAGATGTATTTTCACAGACACAAAAATAACATGATTTAAACAAAACTGATTTCTAAAGTTATGTATGTAACTATAAACTTGCGTATGTACGTATGTACAATAGCGTCTAAACAGTGCACTCAGTTGAACTCAAATCCAATATGTGTGTTGCGAGAAAATGCTAAATTTTTAATTCTAATATTTCAAACAATTTGATTTTCAGCATGAAAACCATGAAAATTGGCAAGTCATGAATAAAGCATGAATATTCATTCATAAACAAAATTTTTCGGCTGCAATATAAATATTATAAAAATTAATTTTTGATGTTGTTCCAAAATTGTTATTAATTTGCTGTTGCACTGCAAATCAATTACCTCCAGTATCTGTTCAATTTATTCATTTATCGTTGCCATCTCTCTAGCCATTTTCTTTATTTTCAAATCTCAATTTGAGTTCTTTTAAAATTTAATGTTACAACGTTAAGTTACCATGTGCGAAAAATATATCTGCAAACTGTCTTGGCTTTTTAATCGCTGATTTAGTTTCAGATATTTTTAAATACCAAATTGATAATTGATAGATTATCAAAACATGGAATTAAAAAGGAAGAAAATCGTTTGCATCGTGTTACGAAAACCAATGACATCATATTTGGTATTTAAAAAAATTAAGCTCGCAGTAAATTTAAAATCGTCTGCTAAAATATCAACATAGAGATAAAGAAAAGTTTGACTATGTATGTATGTATCTATGTGTGCGATATCCACACAAATCTATCGCACGCAAGTGGCTCTGACCTCAGAGCCCAAATTTTATTCAACCTAGAGCGAAGCGTGGGCGCAAAGCGGTTGGTTTAGTAATTGAAGCATGAGAAATAGAATATTCAATTTTTAACTTTCTTTTGAATTCAAAATTTGATTTTTTAACCTTTCAGTGAGCTCACCTGCACAAATTTTACGAACAAATTTATTTTTTCTTACACTTCTTCAAAACTTTACAAATTGTTTTTCAAATTTGCCTCTTATTACTATAATGAACAATTTACAACAACGTAACTAAAAGTAACGCATATGGCGCAAAAAGTACGACACACGCTTAGCAGTGCAAAAATTAATAAACACAAAAAAAAATTTAATTATAAATCTTAGAATAGATAAAAAATGTAAATCAAATTTTGAACTTTCTTATTTTAATTTTTTTATTAAAAACTGTACTTTTTTTTTACTTTAAAAACTTATAAAACTCACTAGATATTTATATGAACTAACACAACTCAAATACGGATCTCAAAGAAATAATTTGTGAGAAAATGGATAATTTCAGGCAACACTTAGTCAGACAAAGCTCATAGCTTTCGGCATTGTCTAAATAAATAACAGATAATGCTGGCGCCAGGACCCACCATTAGCCGTATTATTAAGGCGCCTATTGAAAATTGGACTGAAAGACTTATTTCGTGAGAAAATGAATGACACTACGGGCGCGTCATTTCTTACAATGACTTAAGTACGAGTAAAGTTGAGTACTAGCTTATTTCCCGCTTTTTCGAAGAATTGGAATAGAAACTGTCTGGCGTTAGTACCCCTACCCCATGGTGATTTGGAGACTCAGATTACAGCTCAGGAGAAAAGAGTGTATATCCCATGATAGGAGAATGTAAGGTATACACAAGATTCGATTCACAAGAATCGAACTTCTGAGTGAATTAAAGAAGCTGCTTTAGATATGCTAATTTCGGCATACGCGCTTAGTATAAATACCACGCAGCGTCATTAATAAAAAAAGAAAGGGGAGGTTGTTTGGCTTTGCCACCCATTATGTAAAAAGTCAGACCAGCACGCGTTTTCAATTAGTTAACTGAAGCCGTTCAGATCTCAGTTACCTAATTTTTTTTTTCGAGGGAGGCCAGTGTAAGGTATACACAAGATTCGATTCACAAGAATCGAACTTTTGAGTGAACTATAGAAGCTGCTTTAGATATGCTAATTTCGGCATACGCGCTTAGTATAAATACCACGCAGCGACATTAATAAAAAAAGAAAGGGGAGGTTGTTAAGGTTGAAAAGATGTTATCCTGCGCTAGTGCTTAGCGGGCCAGAAGTTTACATGGCAGTACTGCTGGTTTGACTTACTGTTCGTGAGTATAAAAATATATTGTTCTTGAAAGCTGTGTTCATACATTCCGTACAAGTAGTACGCATGCTTATTGCTGTAAAAGCCAATTATATGTGCAACGAATTCAATAAACATTGTTTCATGTATAAACTGTGTTTGCTTCAAATTCAAATAGAGTGCCACTTCAAATTATATACACCCAAGTCTGGGTAGAAGTGATCTAGAAACTCTATAAGGATCCAAACAAGTCACTTTCTGTAATAATAGAAGACTAACAAAAAAAATTAATTCGTGTGAATCCCTTAGGGTAGACGTGGAATTTCTAGAGTCGAACAACATCCTGTTGATAACTAATGGGCTCATCAGCAAATGAAATCTTTTGAATTGTTGAAGCAATCCAATACTTTTCTAGATCCGCGTTAAAAACATTTATAAACCTTCGCTTTCTCTTGCATTTGCTACTTGGTTATCCTAGTGCTGTTTGTATTAGAATTTCGATAAAAATATATTTTAACGTGTCTCTTCGAATATTGTATTCCAAACTGTCAGCTTTTTATTTCATTTAAGTATGCTAACTTCTAGTGAAAGTGAATACAGTGATGAATTTTCCGAATCAGATGATGATGAATCATCGAGTGATTCCTCTGCAGAAGACATTTCCTCTGTTAGAAACTGGTGTAAAATTGATTGTGTTTCATCTGTAGCTCCTCCAAGATTTCCATTTAAAGGAACGCCTGGCATTGTATGTGCTATTTCCAATTGTGAAGATCCCCTAGAGTATTTTTCGCTGTTCTTCGATGATAATGTGCTTCAGCATATCGTGGATCAGACGAACTTATATGCTTCACAGTACTTCAGTTTACATAAACTGACACCCAAATCAAGATGTTTGAAATGGGTTGAGACCAATAAGAGAGAAATTCTTTTATTTTTGTCGCTGCTTATGCTGGAGGGGATAAATCAAAAACCGGAAGAAAGGATGTATTGGTCTAAAATCCCAGCCATAGAGACCCCATACTTTTCGAAAATTATGGCTGAAAAAAGATTCAGCCTAATTATGAAATTTCTGCATTTTTCAAACAATCAGCAATATCCTGAAAGTGAAACTAAGGCAAAAAACTGCTTGGCAAAAATTGAAAATTTATCTTTAATGCTATTGAAAAATTACCAGATGGTTTATATACTGGAAAGAGATGTCTCCGTTGACGAGTCTCTTCTTTTGTTTAAAGGAAGACTTGGCTGGAAACAATATATTCCGTCAAAACGTGCAAGATTTGGTGTAAAATTGTTTATACTACGTGAATGATCTTCAGGCTATGTGTCAAATTTCATCATCTATACCGGAAGAAACACAAAATATCTACCACAGTATGAGAAATATGGTGTAGGAATAAAAAGTGTCCTAACTCTGTTAGATTCCATGTTAGACAAAGGCTATTGTGTAACTGTGGACAAGTTTTACAACTCCCCAGACCTTGCAGAAATTCTCATTTCAAGGAAAACAGACATCTATGGAACACTTAGAACAAACAGTAGGGATGTGCCCGACGAAATCAAAAATAAGAAAAGGAAAAAGGGTGAGCTGATTGCTTATCAACGGGGAAAAGCTTTGATAATGAAGTGGCATTATAAAAGATATGTTGCCATTTTAAGCACGATCCATTCCACAGAAATGCAAAATATATCAAAACATGGGAAAACTTATAAAAAACCGGTAGCAGTTCTGGATTACAACCATACAATGGGTGGTGTGGACAGAATGGATGCATCTATTTCAAATTATGGGATAATAAGAAAACAGAAAAAATATTATAAAAAATTTTTCAGGCACCTTTTAGATATTTCCGTTTGGAATTCATTCCTTCTTTACAAAAAAAATGGAGGGAATCTTAATAATCTGAACTTCCGCTTGAAATTAATAGAGAGAATAACGGAAGAAAACATTTTTTCTGAATCAGAAAATAACTCTATCCATTCATGTAAAATTAGCTCTGCCCTAAGGTTTCAAGGAAGACATTTTCCCTCATATATTCCACAAACAGAAAAAAAGATCAATCCTTCCAGAAGATGCATTATTTGTTGCCAAACGGAAAATGAAAATGGCAAAAAAATAAGAAAAGAAACTAGATATTACAGTAAAATTTGTGATGTAGCTTTGTGCCCCGCTCCCTGTTTTGAAAAATACCATACAAAAGAATAGAATGTTTAACATATATTTCTATATTCAAAATAAGTATACGACTTTGTTTACATCATATTTTCACATAATAAGAAATAAGCAATTGTGTATGACATAGCGATCTATTATCGATCTTCTGTTGTAAAAAATTGTAGCACTTAAAAATATGGTATTATGAATTAAGGTTATTACAAGATCATTGCATCTATAATTGTAACATCAGAAAGAACTAACAAATTTTTAGCGATATAATTATTCATTTGTAATATGAAAGAAAATAGTATACTGTCGCGAAAACATATAGAATAAATGAGTCGAAACCAAAAGCAAGGGTGAAACCATGTCGCCCTTGCCTGATAAAATAGTTGACTACCAGATGACACGGATTTGAGCCTGTTCCCTCATCCACAATGATCAGCCCCATGCCAGCTGAGAGATTCTGCACCCTTGCCCAATGATCTGGAACTGACGCTAAGAGTTTGAGCCTGTTTCCTTGACGACAACGATCAACCCCATGCCAGCCGTGAGACTCTGCACCCTTGCACAAGAACCAGGAACTAGGTGGTAACTTCCAGACTGTGTTTACTGATATTCTACGTAGACTGCCAATTATGACGCAACGTATTATTATCCTTATACCTGTGAGTGTTAATGAGTCCGAGGACTGAAACTCACGTGTATACATGTGGTGTCATCGATGTCAGCCAAGGTTTGTTTCAGAGTATTTTATATTAATGATAGGGAAGTGTCATTTGGAACTCTAATTTCGGCATTCCTAAAATTTTAAGATTTTGAGAGAAAGATTGAAAACAATTTAAACATTAATTTCAAAGTTATGTTGAGAAATTTAATTACTGATGAATTTGAATATGATTGATGATTGATGATTTTGAATATGATGTGTGTAACTATAAGTAAATGTTACTGATGAATTTAATTGGTAGTAACAAAGTTATGTTGAGGAATTTAATTACTGACAAAACTGATTATTATTGAGGTGTATAACTATTAGTAAAGATTATTGATGAATGTAATTGGTAGTAACAAAGTTATGATGAGGAATTTTATTACTGATGGAATTGATTATCAATGATGTGTGTATCTATTAGCAAATATTTATTATTGAAACTAATTGTGATAATTATTGAGGTTAACATTGGTGAATATCTAGAAAAATTGCATTGAATGATTAACTTGAAAGAAATTTAGAATAGGATTAAATAATTTGAAGAAAGTTTAATGAATTTTTTTTAAGTGTTATTGTATATAAAATATATAGTAGTGTAAATAAACCATATATATTCAAGCATAACCTTTGAGCAGTCATTTTGGTACTGTATGTCACTTTTTATACTAACCTTGAGATCATGCCAAAAATGGAATATTATGTTATAACCTTTATCCTAAAATTTAATATTAACTAATTTTGGTTTGTTAAAATAATTCTACCTTCCAAAATTTCATTACATATATGAAACAATAAGTAATTCTGTGTGTGAACTGCAATATTCTTTTATCGTTTTGTGTGAGTGTAATTCGTTTAACAATGAAATATAAAATTCATAGGATAAAACAATGTGGTTGTAACATGACACATTTAAATAATTTGTGTATTATTATGTTTTAATTATATAAAATTTACACTTATAATATTTTTTTACCACTTGCACTGTTGCAGAATGTGTAAATATTTTTAACGACTGTTAAAATGTAGCTTCTGTGTAACAAAATGGTAATTATAGAAGTTTAAATTTTTGGTTCCTGAAATCAATGAAGTAATAAAATTTATATACCACCTCAATATGATTGACTTTCTTTTTGTTTAGAATGAGTTAAGAATTAAGTTTGTATGGTGTTGTGCACTAAATATAAATATCATATCATGGAAATATTATGGGAAAACGTGTGAAAAATATTATGCTAGTGAGATGAAATATTTAATGGAATTCTGTAGAATTTTTTATTAACTTAAAATTATAAGAGATGGTTTAAAATCTGAAATATTTAATGTTTAATTTATATTATCGAATGTTTTGTTTAGAAAATATCTGAAGTTTGGAAGAAATTGAATATAATACTTTTGCCAAATTTTCATAGCATTTTAACGTTATCATCAATAGAAGAGTTGATGTCTCTGGTTCGAATCACGTTTGTGATAAGTATGTAAAATAAAGAATCATCTATAAAGGAAAACTGTTATATTTCTGAAAAAAAGTTCTGTGTTGCAGGTACTTCTCTTGACTAATAGATTCAAAGGCAATCAGAAGAAAGATTTTATATTCTTCACAGCCGCATACTATATTCCAATTATAATTTCAATACCGTGTTTTCGATCTGCGATAATTTCAAATTCTGTTTAAAATGACAGAGGATCTGAGGAATAATAGTTATTATTGCTGATGTACATAAAAGAACATCAGGTATGTATATTTATCTATATATATATTCCAAACTGCATGCTTTGTTCATATGTGGTCCGAACAACTTAAACAGTGAGATGACGCAGTGAAAAAAAATTAATTTTTTTAATTTAACTACTTATTTAATACTTTACGAACTTCTTTCTTCTCTTCCAATCCTGATTAATGAAATTTGTAACAGATTTCGACCAAACTTGGGGAATAAATAGATTTTAGGGGATGACTAATCAGTGAGTATAAAAAATTTATTTCTTGAAATAAGGGGGCGGGGACCGATATAACCCCCCTCAACGCAATCAGATCCCGTGCGAATAACGGGTAAAATGCTAGTAAGTGTATATAATATTATAAAAAATAGATCTTTCATGCAAAAAACTACATCTTTCGTTAACAACAGCATTATTTTAAAGATTCATTGTGAAATAATGCTTTTTACCGAAACACTTGCAAATTGAATCAAATCAAGAAAGAGCAGAAACATTTTCTGCCATGATTTATGAATATTATTTTTATATCTCAAGATATCTTAATGCAGATAAATAACAATATTTATCAATCTGCTTAACATATGACACACCATGTCAAAAATAGCGTATTCGAATTTTGATTATATTATAAAATAAAGCATATAATAAATTTTTAACAGTCATAAATTTTAGAATTATTTAAAAAAGACTCTAATTGCATAATCTTAACTAAAGAACATTTAACTGTCTCCTTTAAGTAATAAATAGACTTAAACTGATTTAATATTTATTCTGAATAGCAGTTTTTGGTCTTTAATAACTTACAAACTAAAATAAAGACGTGTTTTAAGATGAATTCTACATGGAAAATTAGATGAAACACAATTATTAATTTAAATATCTCTAAAAAATAATGATTAGTATATATATATATATATATATATATATATATATATATATATATATATATATATATATATACCGAACATATATCTCAACATCCATCTATCCATCTCTGTGTTTGTGTGTGTTTGTATATGTCAGTAAATATATTTATATTATCATATTTAGCGTGTTAATATTTATTTAAATTTCAAATCATAGATTGCATTTTTACGAAAGCGACAAAAGTTTCTGTACGCTACAAAGTCACGGATAAGACGAAGCCTTCTGTCTTTCTATTCTACACGTACCCGTTTCTAAGAATTCTCCTGCAGTTGGGGAAGCAGTTGGGGGGGATTGCTGCCCCCAACGATTTCGTTGGGGTTTAAGCAATTTGGAGAGAAACTCTAGGGGGTGGCAAATTTTATTACGACCTTGGTTTGAGGTAGGAGGGCCGCTGTGTGACAAGCAAAAGATACTTCCGACATTTGAAAAGGGGGAAAGAAATGCTATGCAGTAAAAACAAACTTTTCACGAGGGGAATTGGGCCGGTTGAAGGGTAGAACCGTACAGATGTCAGAAGCCAGGATAGGTGAATTAGTCTTTTGAATTGAGCCAGTGAAAGGGTTAAAATAATCTTGGAATACATTACAAAACATTTAATGGATAAAATAACTATATAATATAAGTACTAACCCAGATAAGTGAAAATTTTAAGTGACAGTAAAATGTAAAATACTCAAGGACTGAAAAGAAATGCAAACAGAATGCATTTTTCAAAACATTAAAGCATCCATACTTGACAAACCATTCAGTCATATTTGTTGTGCCATATATAATTAAAAACTATTTAAAAGAGTAACAATTGTTTACGAAAGATCTTTACGAATGACTCATGTTTTGGAAGGCTTCTAACCATCACTTCTCATATCATTAATTCATAATTCTTACCTTAGCACTTAGATTTTTAAGTGGAAACTTAAAATATCCTATACTACTCCCATTTTGGAAACAATTTGTGCAATCACAATCCTCCATCGCATATAAAGCTTTAAACAACAAAATAAGCTGAGTAAATGACAAATCAACTACAAAACAAATATTTAGAAAATAAAGAAATGTTTTGATAGTTGAATCAAGGGCAAATTTTAGTTGGAAAGGTGAAGTAAATGATGCTGTTAGGAATACACAATAAAGGTATAACATATTAAAAATCAGAAAAGAAAAAATTGTATACATTTACACAACTTAATATATCAACAAAAGTAACTAAGTGAATATTCTGTAAAGGTTTAAACAAAGTATTATTCATGGATAAACAACTTTAGCATTCATCTGAAATGTGCATCTTTTCATAATCGTTGTGTCATAAACATTGCATCTAAGTAAAACGATTAAGAAAAACTTATACACAGTGCGTCAAATAAGTTTTAAGACTCGTCCCAGAGCGCAGGTTGTAAAGGCGCTGTTCGTGTAAATCCGCATGCGTCATAACGTCCATCGTCTACTGGCACACTGCTAACAAGTTGTGCGCATTTCGTTAAGTAGTTGAGAGAAGTCGAGCGTTTATTGCAGAAGTGAATTTTTTTATGTTGATTTTTTGAGATGGAGCAAAGAGCTGAAATTAAATTTAACGCAAAACTTGGTAAAAGTGCTTCGGAACCATACCAACTCATGAAACAAGTTTACGGTGACTGTTGTTTAAGTAGATCAAATGTTTTTGTGTGGCACAAACATTTTTTGGACGGAAGAGATACGGTAGAAGATGATCAGCGTAGTGGAAGACCAATTTCATCTAGGACACCTGAAGTTATTGAGAAAGTACGAAATTTCGTAACAAACGATCGCTGTACATCACTGAGAATGATGAAAGACTCTTTAAATATCATCAAAGATACAATTCGAACCATCCTGCATGAAGATTTGGGCAAAGCAAAAGTGTGTGCTAACTTTGTTCCACACACTTTAACCCCTGAACAAAAAGCAATGAGAAGTGCACATCGCGGAGACATTATTTCAGCCGCTGAAAACGATTCAAGCTTCTTGAAGTCCATTGTTACAGGTGATGAAACCAGGTGTTTCCAATATGATTCTGAAACAAAGCGAAAATGTGTGGAATGGAAGTCACCAAATTCACCGCAAGCCAAAAAAACAAGAGAAGTTCCATCCAAAATCAAAACAATGCTCATTACATTCTTCGGTAGTAAAGGTATTATCCACAAAGAATTTGTTCCAACTGGACAAACAATTACAGGTCAACACTACTTAGCTGTTTTAAAGCGTTTGATGGCCAGAATTCGTCGCATTCGTCCAGACTATAGGACTGAAAGCAGTTGGTGTTTGTTACACGACAATGCACCCAGTCACACCTCCCTTATTGTTCATCGGTTTTTGGCAAAAAATAATGTCTCTGTGTTGAACCATCCACCATATTCACCTGATTTAGCTACCTGTGACTACTCCTTATTCCCAAAACTAAAAATGAAGTTAAAAGGGTGTTATTTTGAGGATATTTCGACCATACAAGAAGCTTCGACGCGTGCTTTGCAGGCCATTCCACAAAGTGATTTACAACAGGCGTTCGATTCATTAATAAATCGCTGTAAAAAGTGCATTGAAGCCGGAGGGTCCTATTTTGAATAAAAAACCAAAACAGGTATTAATTTCTTGTTTCCATTTCTTTTTACAGACCCAGTCTTAAAACTTATTTGACGCACTGTGTATGTACAATCCTCATTCTGTGAATTATGTTGCTTCATTTTACAACTAAATGCAATCCAAATTTTAAAGTTGGTATTATACAAATATAATGGCTTTTTTTTTGTACAACAAACTTATTTTATTTAATAAAGTATGTACATTTTACTAGAAATTTAAAGAGTATACCAAAATATACTTTTGATGTCAAAGCTATTGTAAGATAAGCAAAATGAGTAAGAGTAGTTACTTAAGTTTCAATTCTACCATAGGTAGGTATATGTATTAGTATTCAGCTTAAAAATTCTTTATGAATTTCTCTCTGGAATAAATTGGTACAAGTTACACATCTCGATTTACAATATTTCACACGGCTTTGAAGAAAATACCTTATTATTTATATACAAAAGTCAACTACAATATATTTATTAAAAATATCAGAAATTTGAAACGTTTGAAGGAGTACAACAGAAGATGTTTTAGATGCTAGGTTTTAGTAAACAATACTAAGTAAAAACGATGACATGATATTGATCAATGAAAATAATTTAAAGAAAAAAAACCTTGAACATCTGTGAGAAAATGAGTTCATTTCAAAAATTCCTGCTGAAATACATGCTTGAACAACACTCTGTCAAAAAGAGATTTATGCAGCTTAATATATCAACAATATATTCGGCTGTGTTAATATAACAAGAATTTTCAGTAAAATCTAGAATTCATTTTCCCTCAGAGTTCTTTGAAATAACTGTTTAATATAATTTTCCATGGCTTTTTAAGATGATTTAAATTATTATTAAAGGGTTACTAATTTAAACATATCTTAATAATGTAGTACATATTTAATGATGTTTACACTAAGATTGCATTTCAACAAAATGATTCAGAAAAATTGTGTGTATAATCTTTATCAAGTGAGCAGAGTTACTTTATTTTAATACTAAATACAATCCAAATTTTCAAGTTAATATTATGAAATTATTTTATCGTTTTTACTGTGTCAATCTTATTTCATTTTTTTACAGATTATACTTTTTTAATGGTATTTTATAGAGTTTAAGAAAATAATTTAAAGCATGAAATTATTTTAAGAATACACAAACTGGTACAAAATTAATATTGCAAATTAGTTAGGTTTCAGTGCTTACATAACTAAAGAATGTATCAAACTTGAAAAACAAAAGTGAACTACAAAGTATTTATTACAGTATATAAAAAGTTCAAAATGATTGAATACATATGGCACAAGAAGTTAAAGATTTTACATTTTAGTAAACAATACTACTGTCTAAAATACCTAAAATAATTATTACAAAAAAACGTAAAAGAAGAATAAACAAACATAAAACTAAACGTAAAATAAGAACAAATAACTGTGTAATATTCATGAACAGAAATAGTCTAAGGAATGAACCTTTAGGGCCTGTTCACATAGGAGTCCGTTGCGTTAAGGAAAAGATGACGTTGAGACGAAAATAAACCAATCATATGCATCCAAACGATTAGCAATGAAATTTTTAACGCCTATGATTGGTTTATTTTCGTCTCAACGTCATCTTTTCCTTAATGCAACGCAACGCAACGGACTCCTATGTGAACAGACCCTAATCCTCGTTTATAAAATGTTAAAATTCATGCGGAAATACACGCGCTCTGTCGAAAAAAGATGCTCTCACTTCGAATGATAAAATTCTCAACGAAAGAATGATTATACTCTCTTAAACCTTGCGAAATATTGAAAAAAGTGTTAAAATACCTTTTACACACAACTGATATGAGGAATTTTATAAATAGACTTAAATTATTTAACTCAAAATGAAGGTATCGTCCAAAAACACATGCGAACGCTTAGGAACGGCTTCTGTTTTCTGCCCCTCGATAATCACGTGATCTATAGCAGACGAAAACTGACGTAGCCAGTGACGTTGCGACGTTTCGCCTTATATTAGAGAACGAAAATAGGAGCATGCGCCGAAACGTCAGCAAATCACATTATCCAAACATCCAATCACGTTTAAGCTGGCAAATCTGGATTCGCGAGGTATAGCCGCCTGAATGGTGACCGTGACGTCAAACTCTATTTTTTAGTCGGACAGGGCATTCTAAGAATGAATACTTAACGATGAATACACACTCATTCCGGAAAATTGTATGATGTAATAGCTATGCGGTGCCTTGTACAAATCTAGAGAGCATTTCTTGAAAATAATCCGCGTACTGATCTACTTTGGTCGCCGTGAAACAAAATATTACAAAATGACGGAAGATGAAACAGTAAGTGACCAGTTTTTTTCATGTTATTTTGTGGTGATAATAACGGGAAAGTATTACCATCTGCTTGCTGCAGGGAATTGCACGTATAAAATCTTAATATAGGATTAGCATGTAACTCATGCTCTCATTCAGTTGTTTAAACGGGTAATACTGTACATAAAACATTGAGTTTTGACATTTAACAGGGATAGATTTTTTCCTTATTGTCTTAATATGCTTCAATAATGCATACTTCAAATATATCGGTGACCCAGAGAAACTGTACATTAAATTAACTGTGTTTTGTACGACTATTTGTTAACTTTCTTTGCTCCTGTAAGTAGTTGGAATATAATGAATCTGTCAATAATTAAGAAAGTTTTGAGCAAACTATTGGAATGTTTAGTTTGCTTTCTTTAGGTAATTGATTTACTTTTAGCAAGATTTAGAGGCCTTCTTTTTGAGTATGATAGACAGTTCCATAATCGTTCTTATATTTGTCTTGTGTAATGTATATGAAAACGTTTTTTTACGTGATTAAATCATAGTGGGTATTGGCACATGATACAGGTTGATGGAGTTTGTGCTGGTCTGAGAATAGGGAGGAAAATAAAGTCATGGAAACTAAAACTTACCAGGGAGGCTGCTATTCTAGGTTAAAGTTACAGTAAAGTGGTTTATTTTAGTATCTTATGTAATAAATTCCAATAGTAAGAATGTAAAGCCTTATTAAAGATTTAACTAATGTAATAAAGGGGTCAATCCATTTCAAATCACCGAAATTGGCAATATAAAGTTGCTCGACACTTTAATTTTTAACCAAATTTTCTTCATAGTTTTATGAATTTAAAAGCATGATTAAATTTTTTTTTTAACCTTATAATTTTTGGGGGGTAGCCGTTTTTAGCCAGCTACTGTGTCATTTTTTGGTGAAAAACATGTTTCACAGAAAATGCTGTAGCTGCTTTATTTTTATACCTATCAAGATGAATAAAAAATTGAAATGTTCAGCATAAAATTGCCTACATTTTAGGTTGTTGGAAAACTCTCATTAAACTTAAGGATCTAGGCAAAAAAAATTTTTTAAACTTTAGAAATAAAAGGTAAACACCCCATTTCGCTACCATTATTTTTTATGATGGAAATCAGACTCACCTGAAATATTTTTTTCTTGCAGAAATCTCTCTTAGGGCTACTTGTTGTAAATATTTCAATCTTGAAAACCCTTTCCTTATTTTTTGTGTGTAAACCTTATCAAAAACAGTGTTAAACCTGTTTTTGGCAGTTTCCACCAATTAATATCCCAAAAGAAGCTGAGTAAAAGATTCTGAAAACTTAGCTTTATGTTACAAAGATGTTTAGTATTCTACCATATAAATTTTATGAGTGAGACTTACCTGGTTTTAGAGTGGCAGAGCATTAAATTTTTGAAAAAAAAATTGTGCAATTTTTTTCGGACTAGTCACTTTCAAAATCAGTATTAAAGCCTATTGTCCTTGTTTCAACAACAAAAACTTAAATGTTTTGTTAGATCTAACCAGTGGTGGGATTCTGCTGGTTCTGTAGAACCGATACCTAATGTAGGTATATTTCTTCTACAGAACCGGTGCAAACTGGATGAAGCCCACCACTGATTAGGACATAGAACCTGTTAATTTATTTGAATCCCACTACTGGATCTTACCCTAAAACTTGTCCCTTAAGCTTACATGTACCTGATGTTTGTCGACAGAAAATAAATGTAATTAAGAAGACTCAATACGTGCTACATTGGAGTTATTACCGATCAGTTAAAAATAATGAAACAGAATTTTAAAACAAAGGTATTGTTAGCTTTACAAAACAAGACGGATAAAACTGCTATTGCAGTTTTAAAAAGGAAATTGAAGATTGTAGGAACAACAAAAAAAAAAAGCTTAAAGTGATTATAAAATTTTGTCTTCAACAAACTAAAAGAAAAATGCAGCTTGGTCAATAAAGAGGAAACATTAAAATTTTTTGTCTCTTAACAAATTTATAGCCAGTAAAAAAATTATGGAAAATTTTGGTGTTTCTGAGTATCTTGTAGAACAAACAAGATGATTAATTAAGGAGCAAGGTATCCTGCCAAATCTTTGTAAAAGACCAGGTGGACACAAGATAAGTAAGAAGTTATCAACTGTATGATAGAGTTTTATCAAGATGATCTCATCCTTTCCAGAACCTCACGTGCGTCTCGTCTTCCTACATTCATTCTGTATCATGCAATATAAAGTACAAAATACATTGATTCAACTCACATTTTTTGTTGTTTGTAGAAAACAAATATGAACATTTTAAGTTAATGATTATAAAGGTACAAAATACTTTTTAAAACACACCATGCACACAAAATGCAGTGATGTGTTTTGAAGGAATTTATTCATAATTAGACATAAAAAGCAAATTAAGCAATCTTCAAAATGGCTGAAAGTCGTTTGCAAATAATACATTTTCCCCTGTGCCTATACTACTTATTTCACAGATGTGTGGCCTGTGAATGTGAATGAACGGTTGAAGACACCCTACTTTAGAGAACTGAGAGAATTTTAGAGATTTTAAGTGTATAGTTATTACAGACTTCTCAGAGAATTATACTTTCATGGTCCAAGTTGAAATTCAAAGCTTTCATTGGACTAATACATAGGCTACACTGCATCCTTTTTGTTTTTTTATTTTAAGAAACAATCAAATCTGTTATAAACGTATTTGTATTATCAGTGACTGCCTTATACAAGATACAACCACTGTGTATACATTTCAACAACATTATGTACATGAGGTGAAGAATGTTGTATCTAGAATACAGAAAATTATCTTTTGTGATGGTGCAATCGGTACAAAAATAAAAAGAATTTCATCAGTCTGCCAACACAAACATGATTTTGGCATAGCAGCAGATTGGAACTTTTTTGCATCATCACACAGAAAAAAATCTTGTGATGTTATAAGTGGAACTACGAAACAAAAAGTAACAAGAGCCAGTCTTTAAAGACTTTCTAGTGATCAAATACTCATACTATAAAATATAGTCAGGGATAAATTATATTTTTTATCTCGACAGAGGAAATAATACAAAATGAATCTTTGTTTAAAAAAAATTTGAATGTTGTGTACTAATCCCAGAAACTTGAGGTTATCATCAGTATGTACCCATGAGGGAAAATAAAATTAGGTCCTATACTACTTTGAAATGCCAGAGATTTATTTCAAAACCTCAGTTGAGTTTACAAAAGCCTCATCCTTTGACAATGACGGCATAGCATGCATTTATGATGATAAATGGTGGATAAGTAAAGTTAAAGATAAAAGTGAAGAGGAAAAAGACATTTTAGTGCCCTTTTTCATCCATCAGAACCAGCAACTGCATTTAAATTATCAAAAAAATTATTGTTTGGGTTCCTGTCACTAAGTCCTATGCAAATGAGGAATTTGCACGTTTTTTTATTATACATTTATGATATAGAAAATAGAAAAATATGATCGAAAGCTTTTTTTTTTTAAACTCTAAAAGTTAACATTTGTTTTTAAACGCGCACTTTTTACTTCGTCTCAAAAACGCTACTTTTCCTACACGGATACATGTGACGTCACAGTTTACCATAGCGAATATGTTTACTTCGGTGTTTGGATTGTGTTGCGTAGTTAAGTTTGATATCTAGCATTTTTTCTTTATTTTTAAGATGTCAAAGTGTGTTAAAGCAAATTTTAAATATTTAGTACCTTGCTGCACAAGCACGACTGTAAATACACCTGGAAAGCTTTTTTTAGTGTTCCAAAAGATAAGGTAATGAACCGGTCTTCCATTTTATAATATTTAGTGAGAACAGTGTCCTGTCTCTCTAAAAGTCTTAATTTTCTCAACAACTTTGGTTCGAAATAAGCCATCTTGTGGTATTAAAGGCTCCAAATTATTTTTACTAAATCTTTCCCTTTAACGAATTTTATAGAATTGCCTACACACGAAAGTTTTGATTTCTTCCAGTAACTCGAAACTGACGTTACTGCTGGTTCTTCACTCAGTCTATGAAGCCACATAAGCAAAGCTATAGCATGTTTACATCCACCTGTAAAAAATATAATTATAGAAACCCTCAAATATTAATATACAATTTAGTTAACAAAAATCAAAATATCGGTTAAATTTAAACTAGCATTTAATGCAAAAATGAAAACTATTCTGAGAATATCATATTTTATTCACTTGAATAATCGTTGTAAAATGTTTATTTGCATTAAAATTTTGATTTTATGAAAAATGTTTCAAATAAAATGCTGTCATTTCTGATTTTAATTTTCTTCTGTGTCCATTAAATGAATAAACTTTCATCCATAAATGAAAATCGTTAAACTACCATATTATCTCTATCAGATTAAATTATTTTGAATGTACCTGATACATTGAATAACTTCAGAAAATCTAGCATTCTGGATAGCGTTCTATAAAATGTATATTGCATATCTCTGCTGAGAATAAACAATTAAAGTATATTACATACAGTTACTTGATAATAGCTTTGATGCTGAAACAGTTGTAAATGCTCAGTAAGTGGATCCACATTCAATAATTTTTTAATTTAGCTATAGTTGTGGGTTTTAATGTGATACAGATGATTTGCCAAATTGTTGCAGCAAATAAGAATTTAAAATAAAAGTTTTGACATTTTCCACTTAAATATTTAAATATATTTGTAAAAACGAGTTATGTTATGAGTTCAGATTTATAATTCCTTTACCATTTAAAATACACATATTTCTATTATATGAATGCAGAACACTGAACACATTCGTAAATTTGGTAGTGTTTTTAAATTTGTCATCTTTTTAATACACAAATAAAAATACTAAATATCCTATAACAGACATTACTTGTAATGTTGCAGTGCTAATTAATTCTACAAAATTAAACTTGTACTATGAATGAATAATAATAGAAGCTGTTTATTAAACTTTTAGATTACGTGATTAATTTAATAATATGCATAAACAATGTCTAACTTTAAAGTTTGTGTAAAGAAAAATGCATGTCAGCATTCTACAATCTACATTACATAACTAGAATAATAAATGCAAACAAATGTATACATACCTCTGAGCTTTAAATCCCCGTATTTCTGCTCCCATAAAACTTGGATTATTTCCCAAAAAGGAAAACACTGCAAATGAATCCATTTTAGGCAGGTTGTCAGATTGCCCTTTTGCAAAACCGGGTAGTAATGCCATGGTAAACAAAACAGAAATAAAACTAATAATAAAGACGATGATAGAATATAATTTTAAAAAAGGGGGGGGATAATCAATAGTCACAAACTAAAATTAGAAAAATTAAACCAAATTAGAAAAAAAATGATTTTAAATGTTAGTTTAAGAGGAGGAAACGTAGAATCTCGCGCTAGAAAAATATAAACATTAAAGCCTGGTAAATAGTGACATCAGAACCAATCGTGTAGCGTTTTAAGATCACAGGATTTTTCAACACTTTTTGCTTATTTTAAATTTAAAATTTTTATTATTTAGATCTATATATATGTTTTAATTGCTGTTTTCGAACAATCTGATAACCAATCTGTTAATAAAAAATAGAAATGGGCATTTTCCCCACATGTGCAAATTCCTCATTGTCACTGATTGAACTGACAATTATTTCTGTAGGAACATTCAATATATCAGAAAAGATATACATTGAAATTTCAGCACTGTTTAATACTGTAAATAGATTTTAAAATGTGAAGATAAAGTGTGATTTTTAAATGTTAATGAAATAAGACATTCACATATTTTTATAAATAATTTTTAAGTGAATGAACAAAATAAAATTTTACCACTATTTTTAATACTTTCTAGATTGATGTCCTTATAATTGCAATAAAACATATGGGGTACAATTTATTCATGATAGTTTTAGTATTTTAAGATTACAGAACAGTCTTAGATAATTTAAAAAAGAAAATAGAAAGCATCATATGGAGAAAAGTTAAAATTTCCTTTATCTGGACTGAAGGGAAATAAACAGTTTTGTGCATTTTTTGTGAACTGTAAGGGGCTACTCTCGATTTGAGGGCCAGGTCCACCATCTTGGATATTTTTTGCACCAATTTTGGCGATTTTACAGTGTTTGGAAAAGTGGAACATTTTTCGCAAATGTGCTTTAAGTGGTGTTTTCAAAATGCTGGACTTAGAATTTTTCTTAGCATTTTTAATAAACACCTTTTTAAATTATGAGACTTAGATGAAAAAATCATTTAAATGTTAGACTTAGAATTTTTTTGTGTTTTTAATAAAACACTTTTTTTAATTATGAAACTTAAAGTTTTTTTTTAAAGTCATTAAAATATGCTTTCTAAAGTCAAATTTAGAAAAATCAATTTTGTCCTTAAGTCTGATGGTAAATTCTCTAATAACCTAAAATTCATGCTGAACATGTTTTTTTTATTCATCTTGATATGTATAAAAATAAAGCAGCTACAGCATTTTCTGTGAAACATTTTTCATCCCAAAAAAATGACTCCTTAGCTGGTTAAAACTAGCCACCCCAAAAAAAATTTTAATCATGTTTTTCAACTCATAAAACCATGAAGAAAACTTCGTTTAAAAATTTAGAAAAAATTAAAATTGTTGAGCAACACTGCCTTTGTAATTTGAAATAGATTAACCCAAAGCTGAAAAATTATAATGTGCAGAACTTTCAGAGATTTAAGATTTTAAACAAATGAACGTTTACATTTATATAGATGGAGCGATGGCATGGCTTTGTGAGGAAACAGAAGTGAACTATTTAAATTCAACCAAGAAACTATTGTTACCATTTCCATCTTCATATTTAGCTGAATGTGGATTTAGTGCCATAAATGATTTGCTGCAAAATAAAAGAAATTGGCTGGATATAACACAATGGGAAACTTGAGCCTGAAGCTAACTTAATTGGAACCTAACATAAAATCTCTTTGCAGCAAGCATCCAGTGCAAGGATCTCACTAAATTTAAATAATAAATGATTACTAATAATTAAAATAGTATGGAAAAATCTTTCAATAGAATTATTTTGTACTTGAATTTCAGTTCTCCATTATGTTCTGAAAATTTACTTACTGTGTTTCCTTTCCAAATCCCTAGTGATTTCTTTCTAAAACATATCATTTAAGTTTCTTTAGTGAACAATTCCATTTTTAAATTTAAAGAAAATAAATTATGAAAATATTGGTACAGATAGGGAGCTTCTCCTGACTAAATCTAATTGCATCCTTTATAGAAATTTTTCAATGGGCTACGGATTATTAAACCGTGTTTTATGTTCAAATTTGAAAATTTCGTTATTTTATAGCATTTCATAAACTGTTACTTAGCCTTAAATTTTTAGTCCTTTTCATCCTATCCTCTACGGTACAACAATCGATACTAACATGGAAAGTGAATTCTCAATCATGCTACGAGAAATATTTTGGGCCCCTAATTAATTTTTCATCATCAATAAAGCATGACATCTTTCCATAAAAGGGGCAGGGGGTAATCATAACAATAACATGGAAAATAAAATAAAAATCAAACAAATAAAGTTAATTGTAATTATTTAATATATACATCAATATATTCTGCATGTATCTTTTCCCTTGAAAATCAGTTATTTTAGTAAATAATATCTCAAACTAAATGTTTGTTGTAAAATGCTGCAAAATCCCATGATTTTGTTTTCTTTTATCTAGTTAATTGTTTTGTAACTTCTTTATAGCAGTTACTAATGAGAAAAAATTCAAATATTTCTAATTTGTCCTAGCATGTTTTCTAGTTTCAACTATGTTACTATTATGCGTTCATCAAATATACAATTGGCTCCAGCTTCTCTGTCACTTGTATGACTTTATCTTAAATTACTGAATCGGGAATCAGTTTAGGTTTTTCCAACTTCAGCAGTAACTTCAGCAGTTCAGTTTTGTAATTATACAAAAGTTCTTTCACGTTTTAAAATCTCATCTTCTCACAGATGCCAAATTCTGGAAAATAAAAGATATATACTATAGAATAATTACAAAATGAATTTACTTCATGAAAAACACTTGCACAGTGTGAATGATAGTTAACAATACTAACATCTTTTCTTATACACTCAAGAGCCAAAACATTATGACCACCTGTCAATGACCTTTGACGCGCAACACAGCTTCAACCCGCCTTGGCATGGATGCCACAAGTCCTTGGTAGATGGCCGGAGACAGATTGTACCAGATGTTTAAGCAACGGTCACGCAAATCCGATATATTGCGAATTGGTGGTCTTTGAACTCTGAGCTGCCGTCCCATGACATCCCAAATGTGTTCTATCGGATTGAGATCCGGTGAGTTAGGCGGCCAGGACATTAACTGGAATTCAGCATCATGTTCCTGGAACCACTCCAACACAATTTTAGCCTTGTGACACGGGGCGTTGTCCTGTTGGAACATTCCATTTCCAGCTGGGAAAACAGAGGCCATGTAAGGGTGCAACTGGTCCGCAATGATGTTCAGATACCCTGTAGCATTCATGGTCTGCTCTACCACAACCACGGGTCCCAGAGACGCCCAAGAGAACGTCCCCCAAAGCATAATACCGCCACCACCGGCCCGTGTATGACCTACTGTACATTGAGGGAGCAACAGTTCGCCTGGAAGATGGCGTATCCTGACACGGCCATCGGCGTGATGAATGACAAACCGTGATTCATCTGACCAGGCAACTCTCTCCCACTGATCCATGGACCAGTTGCGATGTTCCCGGGCCCAGCACAGGCGCAGTTGACGATGACGCTTGGTCAGCAAAGGCACACGAGTGGGACGTTTGCTGCGTAGCCCCATATCCAACAGTGTCCGCTGAACAGTGTGCTGCGATACTATTCTACTTGGCCCTGCATTGTATTGGGCTGTCATCCGAGCCACTGTCTGGCTCCGGTTTTGCTTCGCCATGCGAGACAGTCTCCGACGACCTTTTCCTTTGATATCGTGTGGACATCCAACACCATGTCGTCTACTGCTGGTTTCACAGTCATTCATCCACTTTGCATACGTACTAACAACTGTAGGTCGCGAACAACCCACGAGTCGTGCAGTTTCGGAAATACTTTTTCCGAGCCTTCGAGCCATTACAATCTGCCCTCTATCAAATTCGCTTAGATCCGCAGCCTTTCCCATCACACACAGAAGTAAGTGAACGAATGATTCTTCATACTCTCCAGCAGCAGTTAAATACCACTTCCACCTGATCACGTGCCTTCCACGTCATCCAGGCGAATTCATTGCAAAATGTAGGGGTGGTCATAATGTTTTGGCTCTTAAGTGTAAGGACATTGTTACTTGTACAATTAAGAAAAAAAGTGGAGTTGTTCAACTGTTTCTTTGGAATTATTGAAATTAGAACCAGACTCAAGCTTCTTTTTGCTTATGAAATGAAATATTGTTTTTACATTTTATAGTGTAGGTTTGGTTCTATTTTGTAGTAATTTCAGAGATATTTTAAGTGTCTTAAACATTTAAAAAAAAAAAGAGCAAAGAATAATGCATTAACTGTAATTACAGGTAATTTTAGATTTGAAAAAAAAAATAATTAAATATATGAAAAAAATATTGAATATTTTGTACTGTGTTGCAGATATTGATTTCAAAGTCTTTGTTTTCAGATTTTCGATCCAATGCTAAAGAAGAAGAAGAAGAAAAAGAAGTTGCCCTTCGACTTCAGTAGTTTAGAAGATAACTCACCTTTCGAAGTTGGTGGTAGTGAATTTCAACCTGAAGACTCATTAGATGATGTTATTTCCAAAGAAGAAAGTGAGACGATAGAGGAAAAAGATGATAAGGGTAAGTGTTATTAAATATTTCACTGCAGGGTATTGTAAGGCAATCACTGTTTTGTCTTAAATTTTTTTATAGCTGTGCAGTACAGAGATGGAACAGAGTTTTAAAACTTCAGGCATGATTAAGAATTAGCAAAATATTTATAAATTGTGTTTATTTTTAGATTTAAGCATAAGAAAATAACAAACTTTAACTGAACTGTTACTAAATTTTTCAGTTCTTTGAAGACGTTATTACATTGTCAGCAAACTTCATATTTAATTCTAGGCAAAAACCAAGACAGGATCTTTGCTCTGTAAATAGGGGGTGGGGTAATTATTAGAGCACCACTGTAAATAGGGGGTGGGGTGATTATTAGAGCACCACACATAGGCACATTAGGGCAGTTCATCACCTGTGCAGTTTTTGGGCTTGTGAAAATGTACTTAATTGAATCCATGCACCTTTACTCCCACTATCACATATTTAAAAATAAAAAAATTTAGTTCCAATTTTAGTCATCCCACTTGTTATATTTTCTAAATTAAATTATAGTTTATAATACACATCTTGCATTTTAACTATACCAGTATCTTTAATAACCTTTTATAGCTTATTTAAGGGTTAGAGAATATAAGACATCGATATTAACTTATTTTTTTTTAGTCATTACTTTCTGTTTACACTCAATAACACTGTGGCAGATACATAATATTTAAATAATATATGTGGGCTGAAAAATATTGTGATTTTTTTGCACTACTATTGGTTTACAGCATTGCTAAAATTTACATTTAGCAATGCTGCCTCTTTTTCTTATCAGTAAAGTTTGTGATAAAACTATTAGACATGAAAGTGTAATAAACAAACAAAAAGCAGATGTGTTAGCTGATACCAATTATATATTCTTCATTGTAGATATGGTTATATGTATAATTTGTTTGCTGTTGTAGTTTATTTTCAAGGTAAAGCAAGTTGAGCATTAAAAATTTTAATTTCAAATTTCTTTTCTTTATATTATATGAATATTTCATAGTTATTCTTTACTTAATGTTTCAAGTATTGGTACATTATGAGTAACTCAATTTTTTCTTATTGGTCAAAGTGAATGATGCAATGTTTTACATCTATGTCAGGGGTAAACCATCATAAGTGAATTTTCTTCATTTTTGATGTTTTTATTGCGACTCCATTTGGATAGAGCTTCTTTGAGAAAAACTGTCGTAACGCATATGTAAGTCCTGATTAGGGGTAAACCATCATAAAGCTCTCCTGAAAAATGGGAAAATTCACTTATGATGGTTTACCTCTCACATACAGATATTTACAGTATGATCTTCATTGATTCCTATTGATTGGATCATTCATATTGATTATTGATATACATAGTGTAACAATAATCAGTGTGAATCGAACACCAGCAAAATAAATTTTATAATGCATACATATTGTAAGATCATGCAATAAATGTAACACATTGCATCATTCGTTTTGACCAATAAGAAAAAACTGCATCACTTATCAGATGACTCAATAGATGATTGTAATTGAAAAATGTTCATGCAGAGTAGTTTAAAAAGATAATTTTCTTTATAGATTAGGTATTATGTACTGTAGTTTAAAAGCTTATCAAAAGATAGCATTTTTGCATTGACATTAGATCACTTTCTGATGATTAATCTAAATTATTGTAATCACCTGTTGCCATCAGAAATTTATAAAGAAATATTTTTGTTTTAATGGGAAATTAAGCAATTTCTTATACAGGTAACCCTCCTATAACATGGTAGATAGGTTCCTAGAAAATGCTGTGTGGTATGAGACCCACAGACAGCTCTAAAAAGGGGGGTTATGTTCTGAAAACTTATTAAAAGCATTTTTTTTAATTCCATATAAGCAACTTAATTTTTATTAAAAATATAAATGTTTGTATAACACAAAACGAAAAGAAACCAAAAAAAAAAATATTTTCATTTAATGCGACCTTAAATTTAATAAATTTTTTCCTCATCTGCTCAGTACAATCAAACGAGAACGTTTTTTCGATTGAACAATATCACCTTCACTTTCAGAACCTTTTTTCTTCATTTTGATTTTTTGCACCTTTTATCCTTTTTAAAAAAAACTGTAATTTTGGTTTATTTGCTAGTTCTTACAAGGTCATTGTATATTCATGATTTTAATGGAGATAGACAATTTTGCAGCTCCCTTTTGAATTTTAAGCTTCTTTCAACGGAAGGGTCTGCATTCAGGAAAAATTATTCAAGATTTTCAGCTAAGCTTAGGCCTTCTTGTAATTTTATAGAGTTATAAATGAATAAATTATAATTTGTTTATACATTTTCATGGAAAGCCACTATAGTTCATTATTTTAAGGTAATTTAGTTTTTGAATGTGTGAAACAAAAATCATGTTATCTAGTGCTATAGAAGTACAGTGTTGTACAAAGGTTTTCACAATTTTTTTATCGTGTTACAGGTTGTAGTGTTATACAGGACATTCCCGATAATCCGAATTGATTGGGACCAGACCCTTTTCGGATAAAGCGAAAGCATTCTTAAAATATACTTAAATTGCACAATAAAATGTGATTACATAAATGTTACATATTATGTGTGATTACACAGTTTATTTTATAAGGTCTGTTTAAACATTACCAAATCTCCAGAGGAAATGGGTGATAAGAGAGCGGAACACTGCCTAGTACATTAAAGTAGAGTGTAAGATTTTAGACGATCAGTAGATTGTTGAAATGGTTTTGAAAGAATCTGTCAACATGTCAGACTAGAGGGAAGGTGAAGCAGACAGTGACAGCGAGCAGAGGGTATCCCACTCAGACGCCGCGGCTGCATTGGATGTAGTGCTAGGCTACGTAGAGCAACACTCCGCTGCGACCAGAGCGGACACCATTTTTCCGACACATTGGTGTAATTTGGCTTCAAGGGAGAGGTATTCTTCTCTTCGATAACAGATTTTTTCAAACCAATGTAGTTCAGTACATTGTCTAACTTTCATTTTTCTTGTGATTTTCAGAAACATACTTTATATTACTTAGTATCACTGTGGTTTTATTGTAACCTTTGTTCTTTTTGACTTTTGGTTTTGGATTATCGGGACTTTACTGTACGAGGGTTCCTATAATTTATCTTATCGTGTTAGTGAAACTGTTGTAAGATGCCATGCTGTAGGAGAGCTACCTGTAGAATACTATCTATTTTAAAACCATTTATTGACAGAAGTCTTAAAAAGCTAAGTTTAGTCCAAGGTCTTAATAAAAAAGAGAGGTTCAGAGGAAACCTCAATATACTTTATTAATTTGATTTTAAAACGATATTTTTTTTTTCTGTTTAAGTTAGTGTGTTAAAGTAATCCAAAATTCTTTTGAATGTGATAGTTTTTTAAAAATTCTAATTCAACATTAAAATAGCTCAAAAAATATTTTGCAGCGATTCATTCCAAAAGTACCATTAAAAAAAATGTTTTGGGCTCTCACATTAGAAGAGTTTCTTAATTTAGATATGAATATCCTCAGGCCATTAGATATCATTTTAAGAAAGTGTCAGATTATGATCATAGTGTCCTTATTTACCAGCATTGGTATTTTAAAATGTTGTGTTATCTTTCCAATATGTAAAAAGAATTATGTACAGTGTGTTTACAATAATTAAGACTTTATTTTGAGTTGCAAGGGATTCCTTAGATGTTTTTTTCTTTAACTGGTAGATTTTAATAACACAGTAAAGTAATCTTTGTCAATTTTGGTGTGTATATTTTCATCTGAAAATATTTTATTGTCAAACATACGGACAATAAGCAGAGTGTGGTTGGCAGTACTGATGACAGAGGCAGAGATAAAATAAAATCTTCTTTTATTCAAAGTCATAAATAAAATGTTAACTCATATATAAACATAATAAAATAAAACTGTCTTAGGCACGCAGTCCATGTGACATCTCACTTGTACTAGGCAATCTCTCAGCCGGCAAAACAGAAGGCGAGAGCAAAATCAAAGGCACAAAGACTCGCTAAGCTATAGCTATATATACACAGAATATTTGCATAAAACACAAGATAGCAGGCAGCGAGTTGATCCCAACTCGTGATCAATAAATCATGGGGAAAAGCAAATAAAACCCATTAATAGTTGATGAAAGTATATGACGTCATCCCAACAGGATTTGGTGTGACGACGTCATTTACAAACGATCTTACTTGGTCAACATTGTTGATTACCTGCTCACTAGGGTATTAAGAAAACGCATTTGGCAACTGTCAAAATCAAAATAATAGCGTGAGTGCAATACTACACTGTGGGGAAAACTATAGGTAAGTTACTTTTAGGTGAAATTCCCAACAAGTGGCCGGCCTATTGCACTTGCAGCATTTTGAGTTAAAGATAGAAATTATAACTTAAGAAAAGTAATCTAATTATGGATAAATGTTTACTTTGTATAATTACCATTCAGAACTTTGTATAGCTACTATTCAAGAATTACGTTCACACAGAACAACAATGTAAATGCAATAAGACATTCGCTCGTATCCTAATTACTTTAAACTTAGTATATTACTGTTAATAACCTGGCTTAAATTCTAACAGTAAGTATTCATTATAAGCCTTATGTTTCACTAATGTGACCTAATATTCAGAATGAAACTACTATTCAAACATTTAAGTGATAAGCATTCTAAAAAAAAAATTAAGTGTATACAGTGCGAGCAAAATTGTATAATTACTATTCAAAACATTTCAGTAAATGCATTTTTTCCCCGTACATTAGCAAGCTTCATGAACGTACTATGAATTTAAGAAATTTCAAAACACACACTAGAATTTACAATAATTTAGAAAGTACATTTGCAAAGAACTAATTACTTTTAATATTCAAGGAAAATCATCATAACTTTAACAATGATTAAATATACACATGTAAGGATAACATGGGAAAGGGGTAAGACGGATAACATGGGGTAAGGATAAGTATACATGTACCAGGAAAGCACGGGGTACCGCTTTCCTGGTCCAGGAAACTTCTTTTAAAAGGGGTTCTGAATCCAACACTTTAGACGAACTTACCTCAGGTTCAGCTCCAGCTGGCTCATCAGTATGACTAGTAGCACCTTGATCACTTGCTGCTCTTTTAAAATAAGGTTCATCATCTTCCGACTCTGTGTCGGTTACAACTTCACTGGAAATAGGTTTCTGTACTTTGGGATCCAGTATGCGACCACTGGGCTCAGAGAATCTTACATTAATAGTTTCAACGATCTTCAGGAATCCAAATCCTATACCCCTTTTGTACGCATAGCGTACCCAACCATTATGCCCCTTTTCGCACGGGAATCAAGCTTTCCTCGAAGTTGTTTAGGAGTTCCGACGTAAGCGATAGTCCCAAAACTCTTCAGGTGTTTTACCGAAGGTGTATTACCCGAGAATATTTCGAAAGGGGTCTTGGTTTGGTTACGGTGACAAAGTCTATTCCACGTATAGGCAAAACATAGGACTGCTTCATCCCAAAATGATTTCTTTAACTGACTATCCTGCAGCATCGCTTTAACAGCGTCTACAGCAGTATAATTAACTTTGTCTTTCACTTGCCCCATTTTGCTCAGGGGAGTATGTGTTCGTTCGTTCTGCACGGATACCTAGGTCTTCAAGATATTCTTCAAACTGCTTATGGCAGAACTCTAGGCCCTGGTCTGTACGTACATTGATTACCTTATGACCTGTAAACCTTTCTGCTCTTTTCTGCCATTTTTTAAATGTATCAAAAACCTCCGTTTTCTCTTTTAGAGGAAAAATTGTAATTTTCCTCGAAAGGTCATCTATAATACTAAAAAAATAACGATAACCAGATTTAGATGTCACCAGCATTGGACCACAGAGGTCCATATGCACCAGTTCTAGAGGTTTTGATGACCTGATTTTGGCTATAGGCTTGAGCGAAACATGTTTAGATTTAGGTAATCCTCTCACACAGCCCTCTCTCCCTGTTCTTACAATGTAGCGACAATTTATATGGCAAAATTTCTTATGCCACTGACTGAGAGAATTATCGGTGACACTTAAGACTTCAGTGGGAGTTGTTGCTTTCTTTGGGTAACTGGGGTACACATAATATAGACCCTCTCCCTTTGGGCACGAAAAACTACGCGGCCGTCTTTTCCAAAAATGCGAATCTGACCATTCTTGCCCTCAAAATTTCCTCCATTCTGTTCCACAAGGGTACCCGATATTAGGTTGCGCCGTAGTCTTGGCGAATACAAAGCATTGAGATTAACTAGTTCTTCACGATTTTTATGTTTAAAAATCATACAGACCTTCCCTTCCCCTCCCCTTCAATAGGACAATCTACTCCATCTATAGCTACTGCCATTGTGGTTCCAGATTTTTTCCTGTAATCACTAAAGGGGGATTTATTACAGCAAAAATGAGAACTGGCAGCCGTATCAAAAATCCACTCAATTTTCAGACTATCACTATTACTAAGGGAAGTCTCGACAACATAATTATTCTCAGTTCTGTTTTTCGGGAATTTCTTTTTTTATATATATTCGTTTTTTAGGGACATTCTCAGGCTGTTTAGGTTTCTCATTTAAACCCTTTACCTTACAATCTTTCATGAGGTGGCCTAGCATGCCACATCTAAAACATCGCCGATTCTCAATTTTAGAAGTTTTCTTATTTTTAAAGCTTTGGGTAGTTTGCAACGCTACAGCATCCTGGTCACCCTGTGCCTGAATTAGTCTTGATTCTTCAGCTAATAACTCATTCAAAACCAACTCAGATTTAAAATCTTTGTCAGGGTACCGGTAAATGGTTTGAACGATACCTGCAAACTCGTTAGGTAAGTGCCTAATTAACTGAAAAGTGACAAACCAGTCGTCAATAGGTTTACCTGCCTCTCTCAATTGGTTAACAAAAACCTTTAAACGGGCAACAAACAGACCGACACTTTCCGATTCATTTGGCCTACACTTAAAAAAAGAATCTGTTATGCCCATTATACGTGCACGTGAGTCAGGTTGAAAATGTAATTTTAAAATGTCAAAGGCTTGTTTAGTGTCTTCTGTACCCACAAGAAGAGCTTGGTACGGCTTACTAATATTTAAGTATATTATACTAAAGGCCTTTGCCTTTTGTGCTTCGAAATCGGATTGGCCCTCAGAGTCCTTAGCTGGTTGTTTGGCTGTTCCACTCACAATACTCCAACAGTTCTTGGCCATCAAAAGCACCTTCACGTCGCTTTCCCAAAAGGCGTAATTATCCGCACACAGTGGATCGATGGTTGCTGGTTCCATATTGATGAACAGCAAAACGGAGAAACAAGTATTACAGTTCTTCCTTTCCTAGCTAGGCTAAGACCATGGCCCACCTTCGAATGGTTCCACAGTATCGGAGGGGGAAAAAACTTTCTCCAGGTAGTAATTCTGCTGTCGTACTGCCTAAGCACCGAGGCCCATAACCGTATTGTCAAACATAAGGACAATAAGCAGAGTGTGGTTGGCAGTACTGATGACAGAGGCAGAGATAAAATAAAATCTTCTTTTATTCAAAGTCATAAATAAAACGTTAACTCATATATAAACATAATAAAATAAAACTGTCTCAGGCACGCAGTCCATGAGACATCTCACTTGTACTAGGCAATCTCTCAGCCGGCAAAACAGAAGGCGAGAGCAAAATCAAAGGCACAAAGACTCGCTAAGCTATAGCTATATATACACAGAATATTGGCATAAAACACAAGATAGCAGGCAGCGAGTTGATCCCAACTCGTGATCAATAAATCATGGGGAAAAGCAAATAAAACCCATTAATAGTTGATGAAAGTATATGACGTCATCCCAACAGGATTTGGTGTGGCGACGTCATTTACAAACAATCTTACTTGGTCAACATTGTTGATTACCTGCTCACTAGGGTATTAAGAAAACGCATTTGGCAACTGTCAAAATCAAAATAATAGCGTGAGTGCAATACTACACTGTGGGAAAACTACAGGTAAGTTACTTTTAGGTGAAATTCCCAACATATTTTATAGCCTAATTGTTCTTTTTTTCTTCTAGATACTGTTCTTGATTTAGATGATTTCTCAGGTTTGAAAAAGAAGAAAAAGAAAAAGAAGCCTTTTACCATGGAAGAATTAGAAACTAATACTACGGTATGTAGAAATTATGTAGGTTTTATTTAGACATTTATTGCTCTTAATTAGCAACTAAGTCTGTAGTGCCCAAACATTTTTGGTTCACTACACCCTCAATAGACTCTGATTTTCTTGGTGTTCTAAAGTCAGAACATCAAGATACCTAAAAGTTAAGTGAGCAGTTGATATGTTAGGTTTTGTTAAATTTTTTTAAAAATATGAAATACTTATTTCAAATTCACAAATGATTTTTGTTAAAATCATTAGATAAGTACATAATTTGAACAATCATAATTCTTTTAAAAATAATTTGTTGGAAAAAAACAAAGCTGTATAACTAATATTGAATGAATGTAAAATAATTTTGTTCATTTTATATCCACTTCCAAATGTATAAGGGCCAGATCAAAGGCAGAGGTGGTAAACTTACTAACAAACAAAAAAAGGGGGGCCTTCAGGAGTAAGTGTTGCAAATTGAAAAGATGTATATTGCATACCTGCCAACTGCTCCGGATCGTCCGGAGCAACTCCGTAAAATCATGCTTGCTCCGTGCAAGTTTCAGTTTTCTCCGAAAATTCTTTGTATCGCCGTGTAATGGGGATAATTCATTTTCCCCACGAACTATTGTTCGTAAATTGAATCTTCATACTTCAATGTGTGAATCTTGCGCTGCATCAAGGTCATGCTATTTTTAGACACAAATACGTATTTCTCCCATGCACAGAACTTGGAATTTGAGAAGGCGCGAGACATTATTTCGTACTGACCAATCAGAATGTCTTGTGCTCGATCTTTCCTGTCCCCCTTCTTTGTGATATGGGGTCTTTCTTGGTATGAGGGAGGGGGTTGTTATGACTACGAATAGGGCAGAGGTTGGGAATGAATGCACTCCGGTTGCAGTTCGTTGTTGAAATCACGTCTCAGTTCATTTCTTACTTTTGCGAGTGCTCATTTCATTTCCGCGTCTTCATATTTTGAGTGTACCGTACGTATTGTTTGCTAGCTTTTCGTTTTGTATTGCTGTTGTCATATCCGGAAGAAAGCATGTCCAGATATTTAGAAAAGAATATGCAGAGCAGTGGCCAACTTTAATGCGATCAATGAAGTCTTCACACCACGTGTTTTGTAAAGTGTGCAAAAATGATTTTTTCATAGCTCATGGTGGAAGAAATGACTGCTTATGCCATGTGGAAGGGGCGCGTCACCGACAAAATGCCGAAGCGTGCTCATCTAATAAGGACATAAAAACGATGTTTAAAGCGAAAGAAAATCACTATGTAATCCAAGCCGAGGTACTGTTTACGCAGTTTTTAGTGGAGCATAACTTACCAATATCTGACGCTGACCATGCCAGTCTTTAGTTCAGTCGGATGGTCCCGGACTCGGTTATTGCGGCAAAGTTCCAATGTGCACGTACAAAGACAACTGAAATTGTTAAATCTTTTTCAAGAATGACGCAAGAAAATATATATGAAATAATTAAAAGGAAAATTTTTTTTGCTCGCTACCAATGGCAGTAATTCCCTTTCAAACTAAGAATTATTTCCAATCTTAGTCACTTATTTTGATGAAGCTATTGGGAAAGTACAAACAATCTTGCTTTCACTATGCAAGCTTGATGCTGATGCTACTGGAGAAAATATTTTCGGTCTTCTAAATGAAGAATTGCAAAAAACAGGAAGTTCCTTGGATGAATTGTGTAGCATTTTGTGTTAATAATGCATCAGTCATGCTTGGCGAACACAAAGGTGTTGGATCGTTCATTAAAAAAGAAAACCCTAATGTTGTTATCCATAGGTGTGCATGCCATTTAGTCCATTTACCTGCCCAGCATTCCACAAAGAAGATAACAGAATTTAATGTTGACAACTTTCTTGTTGATGATTTTTATTATTTGAAAAAGAGAACTAAAAGAACTCAGCTGCTGAAAGTGTGTGAAGAAGGGTGCAATATTGATAGTCGCAAAATTCTAAAGTACAGGACAACAAGATGGTTATCTATGGGAAGAGCAATAGACCTAATTTTAGAGCAATGGGATGCACTTAGACTGTTCTTCTGTGAGGAAGAAAAGGGTACGTCTTCTACTTTCATCCGTTTAAAAAAAGGCTTTTGAATGCCCTTCAACACAACTGTACCTTTTGTTTTTGCAGTCTGTCATCCCCATATTTCAGTCTACAAATGTTATGATGCAGCAAGAATCTCCCTTGATTCCCAAATATCAGAGAGAACTGACAAGTTTATTTAGCAGTATACTGTCAAGGTTCATCAAGCCCTCCACTGTTATCAATGCAACTTCAGTTTTTGAGTTAGATTATAATATGCAAAAAAATCCAAAAGATAATCTGGAGTTGGTAATAGGTGGAAAAGCTAGGCAGTATATTAAAGATACTCAACTTTCCACAGAAGAACTACAGAAGTTTTATTCTTCTGTTAAAAGTTTTTACTCCACTTCACCAGAAACAGAAAACGGAATTTTTTTCTGTTTTCTGTTTCTGCTGAGATTCCGTTCTTTCTGTACTCCACTTCACCAGATTCCGCTCAGCTGGCGCCATCAGTCGTCGTTTTTTGTTTTTTTTTTTTGTTTATTGTTTTACATTGGCTGTGATTCGGATATAAAATACTTAAGCTCAAGAAAGTATGGAAAACGACACAGATTTTGCTATGGCGAGTTTGCACTTCATAAGTCTGCTGTCTTTAATTAGAACCTCTGAAGCAAAAAAAAAAAAAAAAGAAAACATCGATTCTGGGTTCGAAAGATTTTCGAAGAAAGGGAAAAACATGGTATTCACAACACCTTAATTAGAGATCTTCGAACTACCGATCAGGAGTTCTGAAAAAAAGTCTTGTTGAAAAAACAGTAGTGCATAACAAATAGTATGTAATAGAAATTTCGACAAAATATTACTGAGGGTTTTAGTTGTCATGTTTAGTATATATCATCTCTATAACATTTGGATAGTTAAAAATATCAGACCTACAAAGTGACATCTTAGGATTACAGATCAGTTTGCACTAAATCCATTATCTGGTAATAGAAAATCATTATTCCAACAAATTATTCTAGTAGAATTTACTGTTTGACTTATTTAGCTTGCAGTTATGGAGGTGATGTTCATAAATAAACGCTTCCATGTCAAACCGAGACGCCATTGCTGTTTTGTGTTTCGTGGATCAAGACGCATTTCCTATTGGTTGTCATACACGCGGAATCCGCGGACGGAAACAGAAAAGTTCAACATTTTCAACTCTGTTTTCCGCCGTCATTCTGCTGGGCAGAAACGGAAAAAACCGGAAGTGCGTAGATTTTCCGATTCCGTTTTCTGTTTCTGTCGCGTTTTCTGGTGAAGTGGAGTCCAGGCCTAAGATCAATTTTTGCCTACGTTGTGACGTTGCATCGGAAGAGAGATAACAGAGTTCCCGCGGGAAAATGCATTGTATTCTTCCCCACTGCGGAACGAACGCTCTTTCCCCCCTTCACAGAAAGGAGAGTATACGTCGTCATGTGGGGCTACCCCTCGGGCGACGAAAATACGAAGAAACACACAGCAGAAGTAGACATATGGTAAAGCATTAAAATTAACACGAACAAGTGGTGCACAATGCTAGCAAGAGAGAAGTTGGACAGCGGAAAAACACAATTTTTAAAAAAAATAAGAATATATCTTCAATTTTTACGTCGATCCTGAATAGAGAACTGTAGTTCAGATCTGTTTTTCTTTCAGTGAACTCGAGTATTACCGTATAGATTTTGGCTTCTTGTCATTATTTGCGCTCGAGGTATTCTCTCTCCCCACGTAACAGACTATGTCCGATATATGCAGATTTCCCGCCGAGTATACGTTTCTCCCGCCATTGACGTAACGGGCGATGCATTCAATTATGAAGCTCTCTTCCACGGGAGATATTAGCGCCCTTTACACGTACGTTCTTTAGCGAGTGCTTGGAGCGTATGGGATTGCGCTCACGCTCCAAGCACTCGCAAAAGAGCGTACGTTTAGCGCCCTTTACACGTACGTTTTTGGAGTGCTTGGAGCGTACGGGATTGCGCGCGGGAAAATTTGGAGTACGCTCCAAAGCAGCTTTCCCTTCCTCTCCGACACCTTCACACGTGCACTCAATCGCGCGGAATCGTGGTTTCACGCGGGAAAGAACGTACGTGTAAAGCGCGCTATTCCTCCGCCCAGGACCGTAGCCTTGGGGGGGGGGGGGCTCGACGGTCAGGATCCCCCCCCCCCCGAAATTCTGGAGTTTACTGTATTGCATTTTAATATCGAAATAAAAGTACATTTTTAAATGTAAAATTTTTTAAAACTGCATACTTATTCAAAATTTAATTTTTGAATAAAAATTCAAATTTTTAAAATTTTTATTTACTGTCTTAATTTCAATTTTTTTGCTCCGAATTGTTTTATAAGTTTACTGAAATGTATTACACAAGATTGTGCATGGACTTTTAGATTATATAATATTAAATTTTATAATTTCTTTATATTATTATTAAATATTATGTAATTTTAGTAAATTTTATATTACTTTTAGTTAAAAAATAGTGAAATATCGGGGAGGCTCAGTCCAGTTTGAGTTGTTCTTCATCTTGATGTTTTCAGAGCAGTTTAGGAAAGTTCCTCAATTTAGGCAAAAATTAACTCAAATTAAACATTGATACAGCTATTTTACAATTGTATCAGTGTAGAATTAATGAAAAATTGTTATTTAAATATTATTTACTTTAATGGGGTTTCTGTAGTAACTGTAACAAGTATGAGAATGATTAATCTTTGCATCATTCACTTTCAAGGTGTTTTACATTGCATCAATAAATTTCATGGGTGTTTGAGTCACAATCATATCTGGAATTTGTATAACAGTAATAAAACTAGTAAGTATTGCATGGTTGTAATCCCAACTTTTTAAAAATAAGGTTTTCCTGATAAGAACTTAAATAATAAGGTGAATATTGTTGAAAGACGAGCCGGGGAGGGGGAAGACTAATTTCGCTTAAACATTAGTATGTACTTCAATGGTCATGAAATTTTATTTTTAAGGTCATGAAATGTCATGAAAAGTCATGAAATTGACTTGCTCAAAAGTAGTAGACACCCTGCATATACTTACATGACAAAAAAGTTTCCACTGACAGATGAAATCTACAAACATTGCAAGGTAGCAGATTTGAATCTTCGACATGAGGCAAAATTTGTTTCATTAAATTTTTTTCTGGATTTGTTCTCTGTGCCTGAATCAGATAGGAATAGCATTGAAGAAGAATTTGCAACCTATCAAGTTGATCCTTTGACTAATGACATTCTGACTGTTTCACGCTGTGATGTAGCTTGGTCACTTATAGCTGCATTACAAGATCATAACGGAGCTAAAAAGTATAAATATTTGCCTGCCTTTATGGAAACTATCCTTCTCCTACCACACAGCAACGCTGCTTGTGAGAGAATTTTTTCACTAGTTAAAAAAAAATTTGATAGATTTTAGATCTAGATGAATTTATCCACTCTGGAAGCAATACTGATTGAAAAATGTAAAAATACAAATAATGAATCTTGTTTTGATGTTGTTTTGTCAAAGGATGATTTATTGAAAGCAAAACAAGCTACGTATCAAGAGTTAAAAGAACAGGAATAATAATTAAATGTGTACACGTGTAATTTTTATGTATGAGTTTCAAGTACCATAGTTAAGTAATTTGTTAATAAGTCTCATAGGAAATAGTCTTTAATAACTTGTGAAAAATTGTTGTATAATTTTGCCTAAAATCACCAAAGTGGGACCAACACAATAAAGAAAAACCATTTTAAAACCCATTGGCAGGTTTTTCATTTTTTTCACCCATTATTAATATTATCAAAGCTTTTTTGTTTAAATTCATATGCAAATATTTTTATAGTTATAATCCCCTGACATTAATAACTTTAACGCAATGGATCATTTACTATTACATGTATTTAATATCAGTCAACAGTACCGTTTATTTTTAAACTATTGACTTTACGGTGTACTCTTGAAATGTTCCTGAAAACTCAATTTTTGCAATTGCTCCTGAAATGCTCACTGCAATGTGGGCAGGTATGATATTGTTTTGGCATACTGGTAGTGCCACTTGGCTGCTTCGTGGTTTGTGTGAAGCAGTATTTGTGTGTGTTACTCTTGAACAAATAAAAGTATGATGCTTGAATTCTTAGTTATAACACATTTCTTGAATTTTTTTTTCAGTAAGTTACTCTATCTCAGGAAATTTAAAGCTTTGCTTGGAAAAGGGTTACTGACATTCTACTTCTCCCCCTCATATTTTCACAGTAAAATATGAATTGTGTTTATATGTAAATATGTTTTATGTTTAAGCATTACCATCATTTTGTGTAAAATTAGTTGTAGCTTATGAGAGTTATAAATGCTGCAGAAGATAATATTTTATGAGAGAAGTTTTCTTATTTCCTTGCTTTTAGAAACTGGTTCTATATCTTAAATGTGAAATATTGCATGCAAGTTAGTTTTATAAAATCCTTCTCTAATGCTTCTTCAAAAATTACTTTTATTTTGCCAGTCAAGATGTTCTAAGTGAATATTTTGAAATTTTGTGCTTAGAAATAGGATAAAATCATGTCCTGTTGCTTGGGATAGGATGGAGAAATATATTGATCAGTGCATGGGGACCAGTCTCTGCAATTATATATTGTAAAATATTTAATTCTATAATTTAAAATGTAGTAGTAAACACCCTAAGATAGTAAATAGTCAGTATGTCCTTGAATTCATGTTGGTATTGCACAGATGGGTTTTTTTCGTATTGGTTGAATAAATAGATGAAGCATATTTTGCTACTTTACCAATAATTCTAATCTTTGTATTTTATGACTCTTATTGCAAATTTTCCCTTTATTTTAGCCCTTTCAGCATTTGGGACTGATATTTCCAGTACCTATTTTAAACTTAAATTTTTTTTTATAGATTATTCCATCGTATTGTAAGGACTTTCCTAAGCATCTAAAATTGGGATTCCTAAATAACAAATCCTTACTATTTTTATTTTGATCATGAAAATTAGCTTTTTGTAGAAGTCAGTTTTTAATGCTTTTGTTTTAAATGTTCATGTTGCCTTTCTGTATGAGTCACATATATAATATGGAGGCAAGTGGACTGTATCATAAATAACAATTTATTGAAAGCAACGCAACTTGCTCATTCAGAACAAGTTTCACAATTACTGCATTTTTCATACAACCAAACGGTGGCACTGCAAGTGCCGGAAATTAACGTGATCAGTATGAAACAATATGTATGTCTGTTTTGTGTGTTGAGTTTTAATCTTATACCTAGAACTTTAGTATAAAATTTAATATAAATTTTTAATATCTCATATTACAGGAAACAGATTCAAAAGATGAAGTAAATGTTGTTATCACAGATGAAAAAGATATTGATGAAACAATAGATAATGATGAATTAGATTTCACCCTTCCAAAAAAGAAGAAGAAAAAGAAAAAAATTAACATAGATGAATTAGAATCAGAGTTTCCAGTTGTTGAAGAAGATGATGATGATGAAACAAAATTTGGTATGTTTTTTTCAATCTGACTGTTTTCTGATTATGACAAATTGAATGAGTAATGCCCTTATTGGAGGGGTCATAATTGCAAACATAGCATACTTATTAGCTATGCCATGAAGACTAAAATGAAGATTAAAAATGAAAAATCCATGAAGACAAAAGTTTTCTCTTATGCTGCCAAATATTTCTGTGGCAGTTAATTTGTGCTTTTGATTTGAAATCCTGTTTAAAATTGACCTGTTGTCAACATGATTGTAGTAATTTCTATTTATGTATTTTGGCATTTACAAATATGTGATTTAAAATACTAGTAATAATTTGTAGCATGTCTGAAGTCTTATTTTTCTGGGAAAACATTTCGAAGTAATTAAAAATCTTACTTCTAGAGGATGATGCAGAGCCTAAAATATCTACAACTGTTTCATCTAGTTCTTGGGTTGGAACTGACAGAGACTACACATACGATGAGGTAATAAGTTTTGATATTAAAATTTATGGAAACTTGAAACACTACAATGCTTAATTTTTTTTTAAATGTGCCCTTTTTTATCTACAATCTGTCACTTACTAAATTTAAGTCTATGAATATTCTATGGACTTTGAAAAAATATAAAAATTGAAATCAGTAATAATGACACTTTTTTAAAAGTACTTAGCCAAAATAGTTTATATTTATTTTTGTATAACAAAATTAAAAATTCTCTTGTGCTTATTCCAAAATTCACTTTTCTAAAGCCGAACCCATATTTTAAAATTCAGCTTAGGAATAGCTTATATGATAAATTATACTATCCCTTAAGCCACATGCTGACATTCTTTTGTGGGTACTGGAAATTCCTCAACCCTGCAATCATTGATCAAAATGTATTACATTACCATACATGGTCAAGAAACTGTGCAACTGTTTTTTAACTATTAGCTTGAATTAGTAATAAATATGTCCTGTTTACAACCAATTGTCCTTTAACAACCAGTCAAAACCCATTAACATATGTGTCTCTAATTCTTAAGAAACTACTTTAAGCTGTAAATCTTAGCATGTTCATTTCTTGTGAATTGTTCATAGTATTGCTGTCACATGGCAGATTCTTAAGGTATTCTTAGCTGCAAAGCAGTTTAACTTGTATTATGATGTTGAGCTCACTGAGAAGGGCTAATCCTTATGGGCATTTTGCTGTAGATGCTGTTTACAGTCGGTTAAAGACAGAGCAAACCAGTTTCTTTACTGATTTTGTTAAAATTTTTCAAGCTGCATTGCTGTACTGCTTGTCTTTTAACTATTGCACTGCCCTGCCATTGTATTTGTTTTTAGCGCAAACCGTTTTAGGTTTATCGTATTTCAGTATCCCCAAAAAGTCACCAATTCATGTTGAAGAAATAAAAATAATATAGGTAGAGAAATTCTTGTTAGTTTCTATTGATCATAAAATAACATTGTCACATTTTACCTAGCGTATCAGAATATTAACACCAGCTCTTTTCTCCTTTTAGCTCTTAATTCGAGTCTTCAATATTATGCGAGAAAAAAATCCTGATATGGTTGCAGGAGAAAAAAGGAGGTTCATTATGAGGCCACCTCAAGTTTTAAGAGTTGGCACTAAAAAAACGTCTTTTGCTAATTTCATAGAAATATGCAAAATGTGAGTTTTATTAAATTTGTCATAGATCATTGTTTATTGAATAATTCTTTGCTTATATTAATACATTGTTGCATTCCAGGGTTCATAGACAGCCAAGGCATTTACAAGCTTTCTTATTAGCTGAATTAGGCACCAGGTGTGTATTTAGAATTTTTTTAGGGTTGTACTTTAACTTTAAAGCTTTCAAATGAATGGCTTGTGAAAATAAAACAAAAACATGTATTTAAAATCTACAAATTATCTATATAATGTTATGTAGCTTAAAGGGTTATACCACAGATTTATTATAGCTGTTACTTTTTTCAGATTAAAAATTTTTAGGTATTTTCTTAATTAGAATTAGATGCTTATTCTTATATGCTATACATTTCCTGTATCATCATAATAAATTTATGATCATAGTAAATAAATAAATATAAATTTTATGACCTGCTCATATTTTATTTTTGGATGTACAAATCTCTTATCAAATAATTGTTTAAAAAAATTTGTAATATCCATAGGTATTCATACCTTAGCTCATTAATCAAACCAAAGAGAGTGTTTGGGTTTTGAATATTTTCCCTGTGCTTATATAATGTTATTCAGTTCTGTATTCCATCTCTATTTAGTAATGGTAGAATCAGTTTCATTTTGCAAGCATATATAACAAAATTTAATAGTTGAGGTAGATAATAGATTTTATTATTTTTCAGTGGTTCTGTTGATGCAAATAATCAGTTGATAATAAAAGGAAGATTTCAACAAAAACAGATTGAAAATGTCTTAAGGAGATATATAAGTAAGTTGTATTGTTTTACTTTGTTAATATGTTTCACTGATGTTTTATGTTTTAGGTTGTTGCAAACCTTTGAATATTTTTTCTGTAGTTTGATAGTTATTTAACATTCTTAATTATTCTTTCTGGCTATATTTTTTAGGATTAAGTTTTTTAAATAACAATATAATTATGCTAGAAATGTTTTTACTGCCCCCCCCCCCCCCAAAAAAAAAAAAAAGTCTTGAATAAAGGGTATGAGGCCAATACTTAATGGTAGAGGAGCTATATATTTGGTGCAAATTTCTTTTTCTAGATTATTTATTGTAAGGACATTCCTACCTTTTCTCAGTTTGGCTTGCTATCCTTTTCATACAAAAAATGTTAATTCTTCCATAATTTTTAATTTAGAAGAGAAATGGTCATTCCTTCTGATAAGTAGAAGGGCAATAAAGGAAACTATAAGAATGTAAATAATTGATAAAATATCTGGCAGGTGATGTTAAGTTTAATTAAATAAACTTTTCGGGGGCTGGAAATGTGTTTTCTGATTTGTAACAAGCCCCTGATAACTTGTTTTAATGTACTAATTGCAAAACTGTCTTATCTTTTGTACATCACTAAATTTATTGGTCCTTGAAAATTAGGTACCTCAAAAGTCCTTCAAGGATTTTTAGACTAAAAAGGGGGGGAAGTCAAAATCCCATCATATTTTGCATAATTCATCTGCTTCTTCCATAGTAGAAAAAACTCCTTTTGATTTATATGCTAATTTCAATATAAAATGTAAAAATCACTCATAAAATATTTAGAGTTCAGCAACTAATAATACTTTGAATCCAGAGAAAATTTGGTTTCAATGTGATATTTTTACCATCACTTAACTTTTGGAGGAAAGTATATAAAGTTTAAGATTTTTGTAGTTTTATTAATTGTGAAAAATTTAGTGTTAATTGGGAAAACAATGTTAGTGATGTATTCAGATGTAAAATTTGCACTAGTCTCTAATTTAAGAGTTATTGAAAATCAAGAATGATCATCTCTGAAATTCTGTATATAGATTTTGAGTATATAAAGCTATAATTGAGAAATTAGATTATTTTTTGCATGCCCCTATTTCCAAAAATGTTAAACACATCTGTGCTGGATAAATTGTCACAGTTTACAACATTTGTTATATTTACTTTTTCTTTCATGTAAACATTATTGTAAGTTGTTTGAAACTTAAAAATATTCTGTATGTTTCAGAGGAGTATGTTACATGTCATACATGCCGTTCACCCGACACAATCTTGCAGAAAGACACGAGACTGTTCTTTCTACAGTGTGAAACTTGTGGCTCAAGGTGTTCTGTAGCTAGTATTAAATCCGGTTTCCAAGCTGTCACAGGAAAACGAGCTGCTATCCGAGCAAAAACTGCTTAATAAAATTTTGTATGGTTATTTTATAGAATAAACTATGCAATAATAATGAATTTGATGTAAATTGCAAAATATACAACACAAAAATGATGGCAGCTCTGTTGCAGCTGTTGATCAAAATAATTTTTGTGGCGGTATTAAAAAGATAGTACTTGCTTTACCCTCTTTGGATGAATTGTACAATGCTGGCTTTTTATCTATGGAATTTATTTCCTAAGGTATGTTTTTAAATGAATATTGTAAAATGCCTCCAATGAGAAATGAATTTAAATTATGTCATAGTTTTAACTTGTATTATAATAAACATATGCACTATCTGCAACAGTGTTTTTAAAATTAGTTTTTTTTTTTCTAAGTAATTATGAAGTAACTTTTTTTCATTTGAATATATGGTACATGCGTATTATAGCTGTAACTTGGCGGCTTTTTGTACTTTGTGTAATATTTGCTCACCAATACTTAATTTCACTGTGGCAACCTATTTCCTAATCGCAATGTTCCAAATAACATTTTGAGCAGCAGCATGTTTTAAAAAAATACATTTGTATGTGTGGAAAATGGATCAGATAATATAGAAAAAAATGGCAGATGGAGAACAAAATTTCAATCATAAATAATTTTCGATCTAATTAAAAATTGTATACTAATGACAAAACAGAAATACACAAAATATATTCAATGAGTATGTTAAAATAAATGCAATTCTTCAGAACCATAAGCCTTAAAATACAAATTTTAAGGGGCTTAGCACCCCTCCCCCAAAAAAATACACTAACCATAAGGCATAAGAAGCCGAAATTTTGCCTTGTGGTTCCTCTAATGCAGTGATGTGCAAATTGTGAGTTGCGATCCACCGAGGGGGCATGGATAGTTTTGAAATAAATTATATTATTTAATTAAAGTGTGCTTTAAATTTTCTATAATATATTTATATTTTCTTATATGTTATAATATTGTTTTATAAAATTATCATATGATATAGTTATAAGGTGTCAAGCAATCTTGCAATGGTTACATTTCCTTCTACCAATCTGTGTGAGAATAGCATTTCAAAATTAGTTGCTATATAAACCATACAATGATCAAGACTTTACCTGGAAGATGATGCAAGGGTAGCACTCATGAAGCTTATAATTTTGAAATCATGCTCTTTCACCTAAATGAAATACAAATACATGTTAATATTTCAGTATGAAGTTTTGGATTCATGAGATTTGGCCAAAAACAATTGTAGAAAGTAAGCGAGACTTTCTCTTAATGTTTTTCGACAAAATGAATTAAATACCTACAATCTACAGTTCGTTGATTTTTAAAATAGTTTTTAAATCATTGTTTTTGTTTTCTCCTACTAGCAAAAAATGTTCATTTGGGGGTCATGTGACTTCTTAATTAATGATAGTGGTTCACGGTCGCAAAAAAATTTGCTCACCACTGCTCCAATCCCCCTGATGCTCACTCAAAGATTTTAAATAATAAATTCAAGCTTTATGGTTGTTAAAATAGGGGCTTAAATCCACTGGATAAAAATTTTAAAAATCATTAAAATAAAAAGCTCATAATGAAACTTATTGAAGCCCCGACAGCGAAGAGCGATGCATGGTGGGAACAATACTAGCAACAAGAAAGGAGTGTGTAATTAGTGCTTTTCTCACTTAGTGGCAAAGTTTCTGTTATAATATGTAAGTACCGAATATATATATCTTCTGTTAATAGAGGTGTTAGTTCATGAGTGTTACTCTTTTTTTTCCTTTTCTTTTTCACTGAGTGCAGTAAGGAAAGAATGTATGTATACAGGCAAAGCTGCGGTATGTTTACAGATATTTTAAAATTAAAATTGAAGGTTTGCAATGTACTTATATTCTGGACTGACTTATAATTTAAAATTCAGTGTCTACTACTAATTCCTGAAAATCCAGAATGGATCAGAATTTCCTTTAAATTTAATATTTTTAGTACATTTTATACTGTGTACAAGTGTAAAAATTAAAGACCTTAATTTTTTTCTGAGGCCAGTACTACACTTTAAAAGTTCGTTGATAAAGATCTTTTATAAAAGAAGTTGGATGACAAATATGACAGTATAATATCTCAACTTTGATAAAAGATAACTCTGATAAATGAACTTTTATAAAAGTTAGGCTTTTCGTCCTATATTTCATAAAAGATTTCGGTGCCCGGATGTTACAAACATTTGAAGCAGTAGCATGCTAAAAAGAAATACAAATGTGTGGAAAATGCAGCAGGTCAAGAACAAGATTTTGATTCGAAATAATTTTAGCTCTAATTAAAAATTGCGTACTAATAACAAAACAGAAATATTACAAATCTTTGGAACCATAGGGCCGAGGAAGATGAAATTTTCTATGGTGCACAAGATATATATATATTTGTATGGTGCCCTTAAGCCCCAGGTGCACACCAATAAATCTTTTTTTAAAACTCCGATTTTAAGGGGTTTGCCCCCCCCCCCCCCCCCCCCCTGGCAAAGAAAAAAAAAACTATCTCTAGAACCATAAGGTCTAGGAAACTGAAATCTTTTTTAACAGTTCGAACTTAGATGTGGTTTAACCCTTACGTCGGCTCATCGGTATAGAACACCGCTGTTGCACCTGTTCTGAAGGGTGGGGGTTTGTGAGATTTTCAGTTGGGTGCTGACATTCAAGTACAACACATTGGAGATTTTCGCCCGCTCATAGCTTGTTGGTAAATTTAATCTTTGTAAAACATAGTCGGTCTTTTGGACCGATGAGCCTTAAACTGTATTAATGTTTTGCCAGTTTGTATGACCGATAAGCCTTGAATCGTAGTAATTGTCTGTCAGTCTACATGCATTTTATTTCCAAGATCTTTGTTTTATTGTAGCTAACATGGCTGGAAGAATTCCTCTTGTTTCACAACGAACCAGACATTTTGTTCCTCATGCACGATTACAAATTGAGGTGTCGGATTCTGAAATTGATTCAGATGACTCCTACATTCCAAACAATTGTACTATTCTTCCTCAAATCTCAGAGAATGAGAAAAATTGTGAAGTTCTTTTATAAGATTACGAGCAGACTCAGTATTTCGGAACAGCAGCAACAAATCACTGCACTTAGCATTGAACAGCCTTCTTCAACCAGTCATGGTAACATTGATATTGTATCAAAGAGAGTAGCAGAGGGGATGTTCCACGGAAACAAAGGGGGTCACAAACCATGAAAACTCGTCATAACAAGTGATGATTGTTCTGATGATGCAGGGAGTGAGGACAGATCAACATTTTGTGAAAGTACTCAATATCGAGGGGGGGGGGATTGTTTTACTTGGAGTTCCAAGCCCTTGCGTCCTATGATGTGGTCAGCACTTTGTAATGCAATAAAAGTGAGAGTAAACAAGTTAGAGGGTCCAGCGCTGTCCTTGAGGCACGACACTTTTCCAAAGCAGGTTTGACGTTTACTATTTACTGACAAGTTGATTGAAAAAAGTTGATCATACCAATAGCAAAATAACAAAAATGTGCTCAAACATCGAAAATCCTTCAGATCATTATTACAAGGACATTACATTAGCAAAATTAAATGCATTCATTGGAATAATGATTCTTTGTGCAATTTTTAAATCATTGACATCATTATTCTCTTTACAAAATTTTTTATTTGTAAAGTTTTGTTATTTTTCTAATTGTAAGATATATACAGTCTCAATTTTTGTTGAATAATCTATTTTTTATTTACCCTTTTCAAGAATGAGAGGTGTCAGTAGTTTTTCATTAATGACTTATAAAGTAGGAAAATATCCTAATTTTATAGCATGGCGGTCTGTGAGACCAATGAGCTATGGACCAGTATAAAGACTGATAGGTCGATGTAAGGGTTAAAAGAGATTTTACCCCATAAATTAAATACTGATGGATGGATAATTGTATCTCTGTAACCATAAGTTCTAAGAAGTTAGAATTTTGAATAGAGGTTGCTCTTGGACCCTAGGGGTTCACTAAGAAATCTTTTTTTTAAAGTTAAACTTGAAGGGGATTTAAAGGAGTTTATACCCCCAAAATAAAAAACAGTGATCACTGTATGCCTGAAACCATAAGGCCTATAAAGCTGAAAATTTGCATGGTGGTTCCTCATAGGCTGTAGGTGCTGACCAAGAAGGCTTTTTAAAAAAGTAACTTTAAAGGAGGTTAAAAAGTAGGCTTAAATCCCCAAATTAAAAATGAAATATCCAAAACCTGTATTTAAAGTTGGATAACTGTTGTTAAATTATGTGATGAATTCCTCAGGAATGGCACCGCCTTACTGCTAAAGTTAATTGAAATTAAATGAATCAAAGATAGAAATAAGTTTTATAAAAGATCTTTGTCAAAGAACTTTGATAGTGTAATGCCGGCCTTGGATATTTATAAATGTTTTATGAGCATAAAAATGTAAAGGGAAAAAATACATAATTGGGGCCTAGTAATTCAATAGATTCAGTAACAGGGAGAAGGAAGCTTACTGCTTATAAATGCATATAATCAGTGAGACACAGGATGCATTTGAAATGCAATACAATGAGAAAGTAGTTGTATGTTACACATGCTTGAGAGTCACAATAAGTTCGTCTTTACTACTTTGACCCCTTTCATTTACCTTGTTTTCAGATTTTCTGTTTGATTCTAGTTTGGGTCATTTCCAGGTCAATCCAGCATAGATATTTTATTTGCATTGTGGTAATCTAATATAGCATCTTTGGCATGGTGATCTTTTGTGCATCCAGATATTGGGTTGTTCGGAAAGTAGTTTTGTTTTTTCCCAATAGAGGGCTGAATTATATTTTTTAACAGTAATTGTATTTTTTAAACTTCATATTAAGCCACATTTTCATTATATTTTTTGACAGCTGATATAATGGTAGCTGGCAACCAGGCTTTTTTGTCAAAAAGTTTGTTTGATTCTGTGTAATAGTTTTTGTTTGGTGCCATATCAAATATGGAAAGTCGAAAGCAGTATTTTTGGCATATTTTACTTTTTATTATCAAAAAGGTAAAAATGCTGTTCAAACAAGAAAAAAAAATTATTCAATGTGAATGGAAAAGATGTATTTACAGAATGCCAGTGCTAAAACTGGTTTACAAAATTTCGTTCCAGCAATTTTGATGTTGAAGAGGCACCACGTTCTAGAAGGCCAGTTGAAGATGATGAAGGCAAAATAAAGTCATTGATTGATGCAAAACTCCGAATAACAATAAGGTGATGTTGCCTGTTTGGTGAGATTTCAAGGTTGTTTTTTTATTATTATTATTAAAGCTTCTACCGGGACAATACCAAGATCAATTCTGAAGTGTACTGTCATCAACTGGACAAATTGAATGATTCACTCAAACAGAAAAGGCCAGAATTGATCAATAGAAAAGGTATAGTGTTACACCAAGATAATGCGAGACCTTACAAGTTTGGTAACTCACCAAAACCTTTTACAGCTTCGGTGGGATGTATTACTACACCCACCATATTCTCCAGATCTGGCACCTAGGGATTATTACTTGTTTCAATCTCTACAAAATTTTTTAAATGGCAAAACCTTTACTTCAAATGAGGACGTCAAAAATGACTTGGATCAGTTTTTTTACCAGCAAAGATCAGAAGTTTTATGTGTGTGGAATCATGCTACTGCCAGAAAGATTTTTCTTTCTTTAATTGTGTTTCTTCATTGGCTCTCTTGAGCATGAGAAGTCTAGCAGTCCAGTAAAGATAAGAAGTATCTCCAGGAGAGGAGAGTGTCTTAAGTAAGAAGAGGCATGGATGTCCTGGAGAGCAGAACAGTTCCAGATATGCTCGCCTGTCGAGTTAATATTTTTTCCACACAAAACACAGAGTCCAAAACGGTGAAGATGTGCCTGAAGATAGTCATGTTTAGCCCCTTGTCTAAAAGAGGAAACTCCGATAGCCCTAGGGAGGGTCCTAGAACTATCGGACCAATACCAGAATACAAGATGTTAAAAGACCCTTCCAGGGCTTACCGGATGCTGGGTCTTTGTTCAAAGTCTCATGATGGTGCCAAATGTACTGTTTTATGAGACTTTTAATGCTGCCAGAAAAATGGCAAAAGGTATTGGGCCAAAATGGAGAATATGTAATTCAATAAAATATTTCTACATTATAAGAAAATCCCCTTTCATTTTCACCAAAAAAAAAAAAAAACTTTGACTTTCCGAACAACCCAATAGTTCATTTGTATATATTCATGTGTAATGACTTCTTTTGTGACCATCAGTGATATGGCTCTATTTCATGTTGTGTTTGCAGAAATACAAAGCAGCTCCCTAATACCCTTTTCTTGACATAGCTGCCCTAACTATCCAATTTAGAGGATATTTTTCTATACAAGCTGTGTATCTACTCAAGGTGCTCAAAAAATTTATTCATGGGGCATCGAAGTTATGTGCGCATATCAAATTGTTATATGATAAATTAATCAAAATATACTTTCTTGATTTGTTCACCAGTCTGAATTTTGTGTTTTACTATGAATTCTACCCAGTTTCACCTTTACGTGAGCTTTGGGTTATTTGGTAGATTTTTCATGACACCAACTGAAATTCTTTTTTGAAACCACTTTAAACTGTACTGTGACTTACTCAGGCTCCTTTTATCTGCATTTGGTTTTTGTTTTCTTGACTTTCTTACAAGACCTCGTTGGAGAAACTTGGATTTTTATTTTTTTTTTAAGCTTTCTGAAAGTAAACAGTGGGAGGGAAAAAATCTCAATCTTGTTTGTTTGTTTCTTTTTTTTTTAACGTTATATAAAAGTGTTCAGTTTTATTAGCATATTTACATTCTTATTAAATTGAAGACAATCCAGAAAATAATTTGTATTTTATATAAAATATATTTAGTTTTGAATATATGTAATACTTTTTTGAATACATATAAAAATCAGTATATACTTGTATGTAGCTACTCATTCTTCTGACTTAATGCATTGGTTTTTTTTTTTATTGAACTTCTAATAATCAATGAAATAATTTATGTAAAAGTGGTTATTTTAGCTTAAATATACAAAATAGTGTGCATTTAAGCTATGTTTTACATCAGTTGCTAATAAACTGTAGAAAAAAGTAATTCCAGTTTTGCATATAAAAGTAATGTTCAAAGCTCTGTTACTGTTTAACTTCATATTTCTAAAAAAATAAATATGTATTCCGGTTCTACATGATAAGCTCTGAACAAGCACACTTGTTACACATGTTAACAGATTTTGTATTGTTCTTTTACAAAGAAAGCCTGAATGTGAAGTATAATTTTAAGTACACCCAACTCTTTTATTTTATTTTTTTTAACATGAATTTGAAGTTACATGGTGCAAGAAAGTCCTTTTTTTTTCACGCTTTATTTTGTCTAACACTATTTCAAAATCATTGTCCTGTAAGTGCATATGTATATACATATCAAATATCTATTACCACACTAAGAAAACTAGCAGCACTGCTACTTTAACAATTTACGAAATTAATTTATTCGTATAATGTTCTATTATACAACAAGTAATATTTAATTAGTTTTTACTAACCATTCCATTTTATGTTATAAATGTTTACTACTTGAAACTTATCTCTGCTTAACGAATTTTCTTTGATACGGTCTTTTAAGTGTAGCCCAGTAGACTTAAATTAAACATGATTATATTTATAGTATTAATAAGCATAGTTATTATTTAAAAGTATACTTTAGTGGTTTATATGCTGAGATTCCTCCAAATAATAATAATGATAATTTACCTATGAATTATGTACAGTGATTTCCGCTTATAAGAATCACGTTTGTTATTACTGTTTTTGATTCTTATAAGCGGTTGATTCCTATAACCGAAACTTCCCTTTGGACAGGCACACATACACAAATATATACTTGTACATATATATAAACACACAGGCACATATATACATAATTTACCATTAAATACCCTTTAATTTACGTTATTTATCATTAATTAAAATTATTTTTTATAATTTTAAAAATACTCAATTTCTAAACAAATACTTTAACTCAATTTCTAGATCTATAAGTAACAACACATGATTATAAAATCAACAAGAGGCAGCTTCTCTTTGACTACACTTTGGAAGAGCATCATATCTAATTGACAAGTTCTGTTTTTCAGAAAAACTAAGAGTTTTCCTTGTTTTTATCATATTTGAATTCGACTATCAAAAAGTTCTAACACTAACTGGCAATTTTGTTAGAAAACTAAAGTGAATACTAGTGACGTATGCTTATTACAGTCTCAGACGAAGATTCACTTTATAGCTTACGTTTCACGGTTTGATTCTGAATCAAAAGTGAAATCGGACCCGGGCGGGTTAGATGCCCCTGGGTAAAGCTAATAAGACAGTGTTTAGCAAAAACGTATAAGGAGAAACTCTCATGCCTAAAGGAATGTATTTTACGACTGTTTTCCACCCCAAAGTTTTATCAATCTTTCTTTTCAAAAACTTAAAGAATTTCGTACCTTTTGAGAGTTCAAGTGGCATTTTTTGGAAAAATGAAAGGAAGGCGAAGATTGCAAACTTATTCTTATAACCGGTGGATTGATTCTTTAAAGCGGAAATTTTAACATGGAAATAATACTTTTGTTTTTGCGATATTGATTCTTATAAACGGTTGATTCTTATAACCACTGATCACTATAAGCGGTGGTTACTGTATTTTGAACAAAATTGCTCAATAGAAATGCATATTATGTATGTATGAATGTATATCAGAACGTTTACTGAAGTTTCATTTTTTACACAGTTTTTCGAACTAAATATAGTTCTTTATTTCATCTTACAAGGTTTTCTGATGATATGTATCCCCCATTTTACTATAGGAAACGTATCTTTTTTGACACGGATTTCTGAGGAACGTATGTACCGTGTAAAAAAAGAGTTGGGTGTATTTAAAACCTCCAGTGTACCAGGTAGCCATGGACCTAGGATTTGCCCCTGTTATGAGCTCCCCATGAGCACGCTAGGGGGAAAGGGATTCCAAATTCGGCTTTTCTCTAAATTTTGTTTGGTGACTGGTAAAGTGCAGTCATCCGGCTCACTTCAGAAAGAACCATAGTGTATTACAAACTGGGATACAAAATTAAGCTGTGTAGTTTTCAAGTATTGTATACTGTTGTGGCGTACTATGAATTTACAAGTTTAAATAACAACTGATAGTAAGGTTTCCAACCTCGGGCTATGAAAAATAAGCCCGTATGCATCACTAGTACTCAAAATGTGTTGATTTTTGTGATGGATTACTAAAATACTTCCGTTATGTGAATCAACCGTAAAAGTGCAAATAATATAGTAATATGGGGCTGGCAATGGGTACCACTGTTAGCATGGATGTTTGGAGCCGTTCGGCATTAGGTTCCGGTCTGATGAGTCCTCGTGTAGCAAACTCCACGTCTAATCCAATTTGATTTACCTGTGTTGTCGATATCCAATTGCGTGATCAGAATCGTTCAACCCGCATTTTTTACTATCGGATATATATATAAGTTAATATAAAATTCACTTGATTCCAATGTTTTGTAAAACTTAATGCGTGGGATATCATTCAGCTTTGTATATTGTTATACTAAATGAACATTTTACTAAAAATTACAATGGCACGAGCAATGACGAAATGCGTAAAAAGGCTGATGCAAAGCAGTGTTGTTAATGCAAGAGAAGGGCCGAAAACAATATTTTTTTCAAATAAGAAATTTTTATTATGAAAACGAAACTGAAATCGGTATTCCATTATTTTCTCATCTGACATATTTACAAAGGAATCATTTTATCAAACATGTACAAAAATAGAGGTGGCATGCACTTTATATAGTTTGAAACACCTATTTCATATATACAGTGAATTGAAAAAGTAGTTTCACCTTGTGAATTTCCTATGGAATCTTCAAAACATCATTTGTTGAAGGAAAAACTGAAATTATGTTTGATATAGCATGAGAATGAACAGTGACATTTCAATTTGAAATTTTCTAACTTCTTAGTTTACCAATAAAAAAATATTTAAATTATGTTTTATACGTTCACGTGTTAAAAAGAATAATTAGATTTCGTTATTGTTTTCGAACTTTGAATCTCTTTCCACTAAAACTAATACTATATTTACCTTCCGCAGCGAAAAAATTACTAAAATTCCAATAAATTGGATTTCTGATTCCTAGTTAATTTTTACAGTGCTATCCCTTAATAATATCAGAAAAATTACATACTAATAAATCATAGAAACTATATTTTGGAGGGCTGAACAATTTAGCTGTGTTACAAAGTTTAAGAATGCCAAAATAAATACCCTAATATCTCAAATAATAACGTAACATAAAAAAAAAAAAGATACTGAAAAAAAAATATCTTTTATCGAAGTTTCCTTCCACATTTAAGCGAATCTCAAAACAGCTCATAAAGTTACTGTTAAGAATTGATTAGGCCATAGCCAAGGTAAATCGTGATTTGCTATGTCAAAAACAGCCAAATTTCACATAGATGAATTTGTGCATAACTAGAGAAAAACTTTAAAAAACCGTTAGTGCTAGGCAGTGTAGCTAATCCCATAATTAAAACGGATCCGCATTGAACCCGCAACGAATTCAAGAGATTTTACTTAAGTGAACAAAGTTTAGAATTTAACGTTGAGTTTGCAATTCATTTCGCAATCGTTTAGTTTCTCTTTAGGGGGGGGGGGGGGGATCCAGCAGTTGACATCCTCCGTTCCTAAAATAAACTACGCCCCGCCCCCTCTTGTAGCAAAATTATGACGGTAGCACTTTCCTATCAAATTCACATTGTAAGAGCTTCCAGGATATTTTGCCCCTTACCTTAGCCTCCGTCCATCAATAAAAGTAACAATTATTTTAAGTAATAGTCATTGATATTCATGTTGCTCTAGATAATAAACGATTAATGAAGCTTTTTTTTCACAAATAAGCATGTTTTATTAACTGATATAAATAGTAGAAAAAAAATACGGTTTTTATGAATCAAACTGTAAACGTAAATAAATTTCTCCGCACCTTTTGGAAAGAATCGAACAATAGCTCCTATCGTAAACTTTTAACAGTAAAATTTTTAATAAGAAAAGTAAATCGTCAGTGTGTAAGCTTGCTAATGAGTAACGGGGCTGATACAGTCGAATCATCATCACTTTCTCAGGAATTTATGTCTGCTGCTCATGGATTAGACATGAGCATCATGGGTGTACAACGACTTTGGACTTCACCTCTCCTTCGGCAATAGCTACTGATAACGAACTGAATATGGAATATCGGATACGGTTCTGGAAATATTGAACATCATAAAGGGAGCTATTCCCCGCTAAGCCATAGAATCTCTGGAAAAACAATATTCTCTACCTTTTGAACACTAACGCCTCGGTAAGCATAGCTCAACTTCTAGTGATCTTACGAACACTAATGGTTCTTCAACTAACCCTTTTGAAAGATCTAATACATCGCAATCTAATGATAATGATTTTTCATTCTTCCAATTAAGGCATACTGCTAAAAAATCTATTTCAATTAATTCTACGTCCAAATAATTTAATCCTCTAAAAGAAACTGATCTAAATTAACGTAATGTTGTTCAACCTACCGCCAGGCTTAATAATAGTGTACACAAATAAAGCATATCACTACTGTTAAAACTAAAAATTATAGTGAACTATTAAATGAAATTGCTGGAGATGATAACTGTAGGAAATTCTATGCGAGAGTAAGTGTCTAATTTATTCGACTAGATCCCACTACTGAAACTAACCCCAGAAATATAACCACCTATCTTAAAGATCATAATATTGAAGGATTTATTCTTCTTGGAATTGTATGCCCCATTAAAATCGCTACTTACGACCATAGGATAAGTTCAAAAATGTTAATTAGACTGCTTATAGAAACGGCTACGTAAATTCCAATTTCCTAAATTTTCATATGAGAGAAACTGCGATTGTAATTAAAAACACCCTTCTTTACCATGTTATTTCAGGTTGGTTTGGAGCGCTACGGTCAACTTTTTGGCTACACGAGGGCTAAATGGACCTGGACCTGGACCTATTGCTTAAAGCCGATTCCGAACGACTGCAAACGTCCATGTCCAGAGTGGGACTTGAACCCACAGACTCTGGTACTAAATGCTAGCGCCCTAGCCAATTTCGCCATCCCATGTTACTGCTGGATAAGTTCCGAATTGTTTATTAAACAAATTCTGGTACAAACACCTATTACATATCCGCGAGTACGTAGCACCATCGCTGTACTCTGTCATGAAGGGTCGAATTCTTCGCCTTTTCGTATCCGACTCCAAAGAATACCGCGATCTCGTCAATTACCACCTTGAGAACAAAATTTAAAATGAAACGTACCGCCTAGACGCGGATAAAGCCTTTAAGGTTGAAATAAGGTGATTGCCGGCCTGTACCGAACCCAATGAAATTGCCAAATGGCTCGAATTAAAGAGATTTCTTAACATCAAAGTCACCCCTATGTTCAAGGGACCCAAGGCTAGGAGAATCCCCATGCCTCTATTTTATATCCAGACAGCCAGAACAGAGGACGTTACACGCATCTACAATTTTACCGACTACGCGGGTACGGAAATCAACATCGAAAGGTATCGAGGCATGAAAGGCCCCAGTCAGTGTTTTAACTGCCAAGGCTTCTTCCGATCCAGCGCTGCCCGCCGACTTGCCCCCAGGTGTGTCAAAGGTGGCGAAACCCACCAAATAAGATCTGAATTTTGCCGCAAGGCACCTGAGGACCCACGCAAACTGCGGGAGTCCACATCCCGCCAATTACCGAAAATGTCCTAAGTTTCCCGTCCCGCAAGAACAATCGTATCGACTCCCAACAAGACAGTAGTACACGAGGTGCTATTACTAACACCAACACATTCACGAGCAAAACGGTCAACCCTACCTTGTCTTTTGTTGTCATTGTTTCAAAAAACAAGGAGATTCCCCAACAAGCCCCTGCTAAATCGTCGTCCCCAGTGCGACTTCTTATCTTATATCATCTCTCTTGAAGCCAACTACGATAAAAGGCTTATCTTAGCGGCGTTTAAGAGCGCCTTACCTGCCATCAGGAAGGCTTCGCATTCAATGAACAGAGTTTTCCTTTTATACGATACGAGAGCCTATTTTTTACGAGAGCGTTGTTACGCTCTCGTCCTGTTAGGGCTAACTACCCACCGTTTTCTGGTTTTTCGTGTTCACGCCCTAAAACTTGAATTCTCTCACCGTTGGCTTCTGGAATGCCAATGGACTCAATTCACAAATCGCCGAAGTTCGGCAGTTCGTTATTGATAACAATTTTGACATCAATGAGACTCAGCTCTCCCAGGGTAAACCTCCGCAGATTGCGAACTCTACCATGACGACAGGCCTCATAATTACTCTCGTAATCCTCTCGGCGGCACTGCTATTTACATCAAGCGCACTATTGATCACTTCAGAATCCCTACCCCACCCCTAACTGTGAGCGATAGTAGAACTTCCAAACCTCCTGACCCAAGTGAGCGATAATAGAGCTTCCCAAAATTCCAAACCTTCGCGTTATCTCTATTTATGTTCGACCTAACGGCGCCACTCGCCAGCTAGCCACTGATTTAAATGCTCTCACTAAAAATTGCCCCAATTCTATCTTGGCGGGTGATTTTAACGCACATCATTACTCTTGGGGCTGTAGGAAATTCAACTACCAGGGATCTAACATTCGGAACTGGGTCGACGCCAATTTGGCTCAGGGGATCGAAAAACACATTCCGTCCCTAAAAGGACTTGTTATGGTGGCCATTGACAACACGCAAAAGGCCGAGCTTATTACTGACAGTCTCAGCTAATAATTCTAACCTAATGATGATATTGTCGAATCTCAAACTTTTAATACTGTAATTCTCCGCGTATAACTGTTTCTACGCACTCCTGAAAATTCAATTTAACCCACATACCCCTCTGAAATTTTAAGAGAAATAAATCGCTCGATGCGGACTATATTTCTTCTCTTATGCTTGAAAATCTCTCTCCTAACATAATTATTTTTATCTGTATTCTAATCAATAACCTTCTTAAACTTAATCACTTTCCTACGAGTTGGAAATCATCCATTGTGGTTCCAATTCCCAAATTTGAACTTGATCTCACTAACCCAACTAATTACATACCCATCAGTTTACTCTCGGGACTCTCCAAATCTATGAATATATTCTAACAAAACGATTGCACGAATTCTGCACTGCGAATGACGTCATCCGCCAAGAGCAGTTTGGTTATCGCAGTCGCCATTCCACTCAACATCAATTGCTACGAGTAGTCGAACTCTTTCACATCGTCTTCTGCCAAAAACTATTCTGTGTCATATTTATTAATATAACCAAAGCGTGTGACCGAATTCGGTACGAGGGTGATTTACAAGCTAATTAACCTTAATCTTCCTCCTCAACTTATTGAAATTCTCCACAACTATCTCACGGATTAAACGTTCTCGGTTCGAGTGAACACTAACATGTCTTTCCCCCCGGCGAATCTTTTCTGACGTTCCTCAGGGAAGCTTGCTCGGGCCAGAAGTTTTTAAGTTATATATTAAGGACATCCCCACCTCTCCCTGTATCGATCTAGTACTTTACGCAGACGATACGGCCATCATATATCAGCACAGACAAACAAGGCGTGTGTTTAGTACTGTCCAAAATTACCTTAAGCTCTACGAACACTAGCTTACCTGCTGACGTATCAAAGTAAATCCATCTAAATGTGCCGTTGTTCTCTTCACTCGAAAGAAACCCGCCATCCTGTACAACAATAAATTCACTCTTAACGATCAACCCATACCCTGGGAAACTTCATATAAATACCTAGGAGTTATTCTAGATTCCAAATAAATTGGATCCTTCATACGGACCAGAGCGTCCTCAAAGTGAAGGCTGCAATTGGTTCCTTATATCCCTGCTTAATAGTAAAAGCCGCCTGTCAATTAAAATGAAATTTTTATCATATAAGAGTTATGTGGCTCCCATCATGACGTACGGCTCTACTGTATGGGGAACTGCTTCTGTCCACCAGCTACGGAGACTTCAAGTCATTCAAAATTATGTCCTTAAAACTCTAATTCTTAATGCTCCATTTTACGTCAGAAACAACTGCATTCACAATGATCTTCGTGTAAAACATGTTCTTCCAGCTATTAAAAGACTCGCTTATAAATTTTATAAAGGTTTTTCGCCCGTTCCTAATCCTATTCTTCACAATCTCCCAGCTTACGATCCCAGCATCGCTAGTTCTGCGAAAAGGCCCAGAGCCTTGTTACACCGTCCAGACATCTCTCTTCCAGTGTCTTAAAAGAGTAGGAGGAATTGACTGCATATTATATGATTAGGAAATTCTAAATTCTCGCCGTTAGGCCACTTCTCTCCGCACGTTTCTGCACATAATTTTAATTCTCAAATCAAGTACCTTGCAATTGGGCGTGTGTTTGTTGACCCTTCTCTTCGAGAAACTATTTTTCTTTGCTTTCTTCATCATTAGGCAAAATTTCTAACCAATATTTTAATTTCCGACGTGTTTCTCCTTACTCTCGCATTTAAAACCTCCCCTTTGAGAAATCAACTGAGGTTCCCTGCCCAGCTAACAGATGGTGCAAGTGGTCCCCTGCACCCTATCTGTCACAGGCGACTAGAATCTGCCTTTCCACAATACGCACTCGGACTCTGGTCGATGGGTGGAGCCGCTCACTTTTCTGACTATGACGTTGTTTTCGTCCCTTTAACAATTGTACCGCTATGTAATTTAAATTTGTCTTATCGTGAAACTCCTTCCGGTGTGGTTTTTTCCAAATTTCCCTTCTTGCTATATTTAGCTTTCCCCCTTGGAACTCTACAATCATACCAATACGAAAATGTATGACATCGAAGAGGGCTTTTTTTTTTCTGATTATTTGCAGATCTTATATAAATACTTCTTAAGTGTAACATCTTTTTTCTGCAATGGGCCAATTCTCCTGTCTTACTAACTTTTGTACCGTGGAATTTTAATTTTTTTACTTTTTAAATTTTTAATTTTATTCTCAATTAGTTTCTTACCGAAATTACTTCTTTAATTTTTAAATTCTTAACTTTTTACCTTTTAAATTTTAACTTTTCCTACTTTAAATTTTTAAATACCGAGCACACGTACCTTGATATTAATAACTTCCTTACAGGAAATAAAATCTTCAAGACCTAGGCACTCCACTTGCAAAGACACAATTTGATTTGGATTTGGATTTAAATTTGTGTAATTTTTGACTAATGGTTATTCAAGCATCACTTCTAAGACAAACTACACGATGAATATATTATATTTACTAATTTAAATTTGAATGGATAATGGGGATAAATGCAAGTTTATAAGTATTTTTTTTTTTTTTTGACAAATTACTGCATGTTTGCACCGTGTTTAGATAAACGATTACACAATATTGAGAATTTCAACATTTTGGTACCATTATAGTAGCTTTGACTGTAGTTATAATACGTACATTATTCTGCTGTTACAGGTATACGGTGGTTCTGCGTCTATTTTGTTTTTTCTTAACTTCTGTATTGAAGCAAATTCATGACTTCAAATTTTAACAGCATAATTTTTGGCCCACGTGTATATCTTGAATGTCCGTGAAATATTAACAATAAGCTTCTTTAGAATTTATTGTATGTCAGCATATGAATGCACATATCATAGTTTTTTAATTTTAAATAACATATGCAAACATATTCATGCTGTAAGTAAAAACTATAATGAACATGAATCATACTCTGGTCCTCTTCATGTAACACCCGCTCTACAAATAACAAAAAGCACAATTATTGATCACAAACATAATTCTGAAATAAATAAAGAAAGCATTTTTAAATAAAATCAATATGATACATGGAAAAATTAACTCAAAAACATCAGTAGACCATTTAGTAGCTCAACAAGTTATGAATTCTTTAAATACAGTGGAAAATTTACTTAATATCAATATACCACAAAACTTATTTCCTAAAGACTCTTCGAAGAACCTGCCAACAAGAAAATAGTGCCACAAAAAGTTTTTTTTTCAACAAAAAAAGCAAAAAACAAAGCAAGCCATCTAGAGAGGAACGACTGAATTCCCCAAATCCTTCATTAAATAAACCTTTTATAAGTATAAATACTCAAAATGATCACTGTTATATTGCCTTCAGTAAATAAATAAACAACCATCATTAATAAATAACCATTCATCATAAATATATTCATAACTTTGCCTACAAGTCATTGCAACTTGTGAAATATATATTTACTTGTACATAATTTGTTGAAAATTTATTATGCCTTTATTTCCCAAGTATAAGTCCCAATTATAAGTTTTATTTTCCCAACATATTTTATTTCTATAACAACTAATTTTATAAACAAACAATTAAACATGCAACTTATCCTTCACATTATTATGAAAATAAAAAAAAATAAATAAATAAAAACCCATCTTTCAAACTTAGCATTAAAGTTTGAGTTGGAACACCAGGAAATGAGCCATAAGTTCTGTTTATGCACAGATACAACAAATAATTGTTTTATATTTGTTTTATTTTTTATTTTATGTTGTATTATGCATGCACAATTTCATGTACTAAATAAGACTTAAAAATTTTAATTTTATTGTTTGTTTCTATTATATCAACAACTATGACAACCAAAAATTGTTTCATTAATTAAATACTTCCAATTCTAGCACTTAATATGTTCTAAGATTGAGATTTCTCAGTTTTAATTAACCCATTTTTAATATCTGTAAATGCTTTATAACTTCAAGTTTTACGTTTAATTAAAGAGAAAAAAAAAACATTTTGAAGAATATTCTGACAAAGGAGAGGTTACTAAAAGTTTATCTTTGCAATACAAGATTAGTACTAAAATAAGGGGAAGAAAAATTGCTAAATATAAATTCTAAAGAAGCTTATTGTTAATATTTCACAAACATTCAAGATATACAGAATTATCAAGAGCCAGAAATTATGCTGTTAATATTTGAAGTCGTGAATTTGCTTCAATACAGAAGTTAAGAAAAAACAAAATAGACGCAGAACCACCGTATACCTGTAACAGCAGAATAATGTACGTATTATAACTACAGTCAAAGCTACTATAATGGTACCAAAATGTTGAAATTCTCAATATTTTGTAATCGTTTATTTAAACACTGCAAACACGCAGTAATTTGTCAAAAAAAAAAACATAAATTTGCATTTATCCCCATTATTTATTCAAATTTAAATTAATAAATATAATTTACTAGCCGCTGCGCGACCAGCATGGTCGCTTTTAGTTTTATATTTTCTTTGCAAAACAACGCAACTGAAAGTAACATATGTAAGGAATGTTACCATTACCTGTCATCACAAATATATGTTGTTAAGGGGTATTCTCTATAAGGCTGATTCTAGAACATCGTGATCAAAAAATGTGAATTTCCATTACCTCAGAAAAGAGTTAAAGATAAGACTGCTAAACCCAACATCAATGATTTTAAAACTTACATCCCTCTTTGTATGTACTATTTTTCAAAATTAAGATATCTACACTTTATCATTACAACAAATAAGAAATTGTTGGGGAAAATTTTTAAATATAGTGTTGATTACATCACTCTCTGTTTATATTACTGTTCACAATTCAGATATCTACACTTAATCATATCAAATAATAAATTGTTGAGAAAATTTCTTCACTTATAAAATGGAGTAAAAATTCAGCAAGTACTGAAAAAAGTGTAGAAAATTAAATATTACTGGTTGTTTATTGCTATGCCGGCGACGGTTAAGCCTAATCTCGCGATTATTTATGCTCTCTCTTAATGAATTATTTCTTCGCTTTCATTCTTGAGACTGTTCCCAATTTTCACTTGATCGTGCAGCTCGCTTTCGAACATTCCTGATTTCAGTGCGTAAATCCGTGTTGACACGCGGTTGCAAATTGCGGACGGCCGCTAATATTTACATCTGGTATTGGCAGCCGTTGCCATTCGGAGTGTAGAAATATCGTCGATTTTTGTGCCGCATACCTACGCGTTTTATATATATAGATTCATCATATAGTTTGTCTTAGAAGTGATGTTTGAATAACCATTAATCAAAAATTACATAAGTTTAAATCCAAATCCAAATCAAATTGTGTCTTTGCAAGTGGAGTGCCTAGGTCTTGAAGATTTTATCTCCTGTAAGCAAATTATTAATATCAAGGTACGTGTGCTCTGTATTTAAAAATTTAAAGTAGGAAAATTAAAAATTTAAAAATTAAAGAAGTAATTTTGGTAAGAAATAAATTGAGAATAAAATTGAAAATTTAAAAAGTTTAAAAATTTGCAAGTTAAAAAATTAAAATTCCAAGGTACAAAAGTTAGTAAGACAGGAGAATTGGCCCATTGCAGAAAAAAGATGTTACACTTAAGAAGTATTTATATAAGATCTGCAAGTAATCATAAAAAAAAGGCCCTCTTCGGGGTCATACATTTTCGTATTGGTATGATTGTAGAGTTCCAAGGGGGAAAGCTAAATATAGCAAGAAGGGAAATTTGGAAAAAATCGACACCGCCTGGGATCCACCACACGACATGGGTGACATCAAGCAAGCACGTTGGCACAGTGCAACGGCTGCACGCGAGAAAGTTAGAAATTGGAAGGAGTTTCACGATAGGACAAATTTAAATTACTCAGCAGTACCATTGTTAAAGGGACGAAAACAAAGTCATAGCCAGAAAAGTTAGCGACTCCGCCCAATGACGATTCAGACTCCGAGTGCGTATTGTAAAAGGGTAGATTCTAGTCGCCTGTTATCTATCCATGGAAATGACTTCAAACGTTTTTCAGTTAGCTATAAAGTTATTGTCAAGGTATCTTGTTCGATCGAACGTTTTTCTCCAGATTTTTGAAGTTACGGATCTCTCACGCCGGTTGAAGCCAGGACAGAGTGCTGATCTAAGCGGCAATCGAGCGTTTATTTCAAATTCTGTTGCCTTTTCGCCAATTTTAAATTGAAATCCCACTACATGTAAAACTTTCAATATCCGTTTGAAGTTTAAAGCAGGCGCTTTCGCGGCTGCTAGGTACTTCGTAAAACTAATTACCTCCACCTTCACCTTGTTTACACTGAATTAGGGATAGCAAAGCCTATGCAAATTGTGTAGCGCTGCGCATCATGTATGCGCAAGTGAGGGCACTGTGGTAACTGTATATATAGCGCGTACTGTGGTTGTTCTGAATTAGTTGTTGGAATTGCCAGTATGGGTAAACTGCCTGATTTAGACGCCTTCGATCGCGGACAAATCGTAGGTGCGCGACGCATGGGCCATTCAATTTCCGAAATCGTCAGACAGCTAGGATTTTCAAGGTTGACAGTGTCAAGAGTATACCAAGAATACATGGATGGTGGAAAAAAAACTAGCGATCGGGTAAACTGCAAAGGACAATTGGCCTTGACAGTGCGTGGTGAGAGACGGCTTAGGTGTATTGTACGTAGCCAGCGAAGCCAAACATTAGCTCAAATTACCACCCAATTTAATGACGGTGCCAGTCGTACAGTCAGTAAACGGACTGTGCAACGCTCGCTTCACCGTATGGGTTTCAGGAGCCGTCGACCTACGAGAGTACCATTGCTCTATACTCGCCATCGGGTTGCACGCCTTGCCTGGGCAAGACAGCACAGAGACTGGAGTGTAGAGGACTGGAAACGAGTAGCATGGAGTGATGAGTCTCGATTCCGACTACTTAACGCCGACGGGAGGCTAAGAATATGGCGTCAGGCTCATGAAGCCATGGATCCTGCATGCCTGGCTGGAACTGTACAAGGGCATGGTGGCTCAATCATGGTCTGGGGTGTTTTTCGTGGCACAGTTTGGGATCTTTGGTGCGTGTACCAACCTCCCTCAATGCAATTCGGTACGTAGAGTTGCTGGACAAAAGCTAATGCTACTAAGTGCTCAGATAAATACCATAGGTGTCTGGAAAATGACGATATTGCTATATTTGCTACAGGAGGATTTGGATATTTCTTCAGGTCATTTAAAAACTGAATATCATGAATATCATTGTAAGGGGCCTTAATAGCATGCGGTGCTTCATTCCAATATTTAACATATATTAGGCTCACAAAAAGGCACAATTCTGTTATTTTACCAGACTCTTCAGATGACAGCTTAAATTGTTCTCGAAAAAGGAATATTTTTAGTGCATAAATACCTTTAGCCATCCATCGAGCGTGATGTGTGGGTCCAGGAGCGCGAAATGACTGATTATTATTATCTCCTCCAAGAAAAATTAATGATAATTGTATAAACTCTTTATAGTGATCCCTTATAGTTCGATATTTAAGTGCTTTTGGTAGAAATGTTAACATATATTCTCTCAGTTTAGTAAAGTTTACATTGTCAAATAGTTCCTATTTGCTGGATTATAAGCAGATTTATCTATTTCCGGCCATAAATTCTTAAAACGCTTAAATATTACAGTTTCTGGACCTTCAGATGGGCCGAATATAACAGAAAACACACTGGATAGTACAATCTCCATTATAGGATGACGACATGCAACCCAATTAAGATATGTCCCTAAATATTTTTGAATTCTGATGCATGCACCTTTGTGTAAACCAGTATTAGCGGCTGTGGTATCGAACACCAGTCCTTTAATTTGAGATATAATATTCCATTTCTGAACTGTCTCAATACATGCTTTTGCTTGTAATTCTCCAGTTCCTGTTTCAATCTTCGGAATTCCAAGGAGCTTCTCTTGACCATTTCCTGAAACAATAACGGCAACTCGATCAAATTTTGTTTTTGATCCATCAGTATCTGGTCAGTGGCGTAGCGAGAGGGGGGGGGGGGCAAGGGGGTTTATCATGCCCCTAGCGCCACTCGCAGAGGGGCGTCAAATGGTCCCCAAGACAAGCCAGATATTCCGGAAAATTTCAATTTTTATTTGTAGGGGGGGGGGGGGGTGCCAAAAAGGTATCGTGCCCCGGGCGCCAGTTATGCTCGCTACGCCACTGTATCTGGTAACATCTTACCATCTCAGTGTAATAATAGAGGTTCATCTAGAGGAATTTTTTCTGTTTCTGCAGCTTGTTGCCTCCCTTTCCTTCTATGTCTCCTTATTGAACTTCGAGAAAGGGTTTTTGGAGAAATTCAACTCCAGCCACGAATGCAGCTTTCCGATCAAAAATATTAACACGATCTAGTGCACCTACAATTTCAGGAGACTTATATATATTTTTAACATATTTCTTTTCAGTAGCTTAGGGAACTGTGGTTGTAGTATTGAGATTGGATTGGGATGTAGATGACAGCGGCAGGTACTCTTCTTCACTTTAAAATTCTATCGAATGTGAAGTTTCTGAGTCTGATAATTCTGACATGATTTTTCCTACCCTAATTTGTAATTTTGCTTCTCTTTCTTCACATCATTCTTACATTAACACTTTATTATCTTCCCGTTTTCTGTTTCTTATTTCTTTTTGTGTAGTTTTCATGTCAACTCCACTCATAGAACAACAAAAAAATCTTCTTTCTGCTTTTGAAAGAATTCTCTGTCTTCTTTAGTGCTATGTTATATGTTCTTTGAAAATAGAAATGTTGAGCGACCTCTTAATATTATCGGATTTGCCTGAAATTTTATTGACATATATTTTGAATACAGAGGAACAAAATAGGGCTTGTGGAAGGAAGATTCTTACACTTTTATTTTTTAACATTATGTCATGGACCACCCTAATGCTACCGTGATCAACGTTTGTTTCCGCAACCACCCTCCGTATACTATCTTTAATACTCATAGTCGAACCTGTTAAGATTCAAAGGATGTAACTGATGAGTGAAACATTCTTAACAATATTTATAATGATACGATTCTTTCGGGTGGCCTAAATACTAAACACCCCCTTTGGAATGGTCCTAGTTATCTAACTAAAACTTATGGTGCTATTATTAACAACTTTACGGCGAATACTTAATTGACATTATATCTCCTCCCACTTCCACCTATTTCTCTCGCCGCAGTAGTTGTATTTTGGACTTTGCCTTGTTAAAAGCATCCCTCACGATCTGTATACTGATACTGTCTGTGACCTCTCCTCGAATCACAGTCCTATTTTACTTAAAATTACCCTTCACCATAACTCTCTTAATATTAAACAGAATAAATTCATTAACTGGGCTAAATTCAAAAGCATTTTCTCTAGTATTGCTTTCGCCCACCCTGTCATGAATAACATTAGTGATACCGATAACCTAGTTAGCAGTATTACGTGCGATACTAATTTTGGTCTTTAAACACACAAATCATTCCTTTCAGTAACAAAGCTAATATTGATACTAATTTAAAAATATTGGTTGGTAACAAAAACAGTGCGAGTAAGACTTGGCAACGTAACAGAACTGATATTAATGAAACTACAATGAATAACGCGCAGCAGGACTTTAAATACCATTTAAATGACAAATCTAATAATAATTGGGAAAACTTCCTAAATTACTTCGATACTACTAATTCTATATGACGAGTTCAAAAATCAATGTAATACCATTTCCCCTATTAAAGTGCCCTACTCGAACTCTTATGCTCGTACCGAGCTTAAAAAAAGTAATTTCATCGCTAAGACTCTTTCGTAGCATTTCACTCCTAACACTCCTCAAAATTCTAGCACTGATAATATTGTAAATACCTTTAATAACACTATGCACGAAAGTCCCGCCCCTTTTATGGTTCCATCTGATACACTATCCGGCCAAAAGAATCCGGACGCCCAGTGGTACGGACTCGGAGAGTCCTGGGGCATATATTAATATGATGTTGGTCCTCCTTTTGCATCGATAACAGCCTGCACACGTCTGGGGAGACTTTCCACCAGTTTTTGATAAGTGTCCATAGAAAATGACTTCCAGGCGTTCATCGCAGCTGAAGTGAGTGCTGGCAGTGAGGATGGTCGATTTGGCTGGCTACGTAATCTGCGTGCTAATTCGTCCCGAAGGTGTTCAATGGGATTTAGATCGGGGCTCTGAGAAGGCCAGTCCAGTGTTTGAACACCCATTTCGTCAAACCACGCCTGCGCAAGTCTCGATGTGTGAATGGAGCAGTTATCCTGCTGGAAGAGAAATGGGCCTTCCCCGAAATATTGCTATAGAGTTGGGAAAGCAGCATTGTCCAGAATGTCCACATACATCTCAGAGTTCATGTTCCCAACCCCAGGAACTAAGGAACCCAGGCCAAACCATGAAAAACACCCCACACCATGATGCTGCCACCACCAAACTTAACAGTCGGCACAATGCAGTCACGTAAGAAGCGCTCGCCGGGCTATCCGCCAAACCCAGACGCGTCCATCGGACTACCAGTTTGTAAAGCGAGATTCATCACTCCAAAGAACATTTTTCCACATGCCCACAGTCCGATGACGGTGAGCTTTGCACCATTGCAATGGGCGCTTCGAATTCTGAGGAATGACGTTCGGCTTGTGAGCGTCTGAACGACCATGGAATCCCAGGTTTTTGAACTCTCGACGAACAGTCCTGCTGCAAGCACTAACGCCTGATGAACTTTGGAACTCCTGAGTGATTTCAATCAACGAGGACTTGCGATTTTGTTTCACTACCCTTTTCAGAGTTCTACGGCTGCGTTCACTAATTTTTTTCGGCCTGCCACTTCGTTTTTCTGCAGTTTCACTGCCTGGACGTTTCCACTTCACAATTACATCACTCACAGTGGATTTTGGCTTCTGTAGAATGTCCGAAATGTCACGAACTGATTTCCCACAAAGGTGGCATCCCGCTATAGTGCCACGATCAAAGTCACTAAGCTCCTTTGACTTATTGTCTCACAGACGCATAAATATGGCCTGACAAACCACTACCAACACTTTTATAGCTTTCGGTTAAGCATCAAATTACGTCACTTGCCAGATCCATTTCTTTAAAGGGGGGGGGGGGTGTCCGGATACTTTTAGCCAGATAGTGTATCAAGAAAATGATTCCGATCATTTTATGGACCACTTTTTCTGTGCATTGCTTGTTATTTTGCCATTGACCTCGCACGTTTATTTTATTATTAATTTCCTCGAAATCTCGATCTTTGTCCCATCTTATATTCTCTTTCATCTCTTCTTTTATTATTGATCGCCCAGGCTCCACGCGTGCGCTGTAATTGAGTGCTAGGCCCATGTATCCCAGTTCCTCTCATGTTTCCTGTAAGGTGAGTATGTCAAAGTGTAGTTCCGTGCTTCAATTACCCAAGATCGTTATCCTACAACAGAAGGCTTTGTAAATTCAACAGTTTATTGATTTACCGAGATCAGAAATTTTTAAAAACGTTAATCTCTGGGAGGTTATTTAAGCTTCTGAGCGCAAGGATGCTAATCTCCGGAAGAGAGACTGCGGAATTTAAGGGTTTTCCCTTGAATCTAAACGGTTATCCTTGTAATTTACTCTATCGGAGATTTTCTCTAAATAGATGAACCAGATAAAGCAGACAACCTTAAAATGAGCTTGATTCTGCTTGTTCATTGTTAAATTTCAGAGCTTAGGCAGTAAAAACCTCGAAACTCATCTAAATGAGCTCAAATGTTTTGATGCTACACCAGCATATTTACACTGCTGGCCATTGAAATTGCAACGCCAGGAAGAAAAACAAATAACAAAACTTTGCTTATTGTACGTATACAGCATAGTAGGAAGAAAACATCATTAAATGTGTAGGCAATTTTAGGGGTTTACAGGGTTCGAAAATAGTACACACAGCTGCCGCCTCTGGCAGATAAAACGGCTCTAACCCGGTTAGGCATCGAGTTGAACTGGGCTTGGATGACACGTGCGGGCAAGTCATTCCACGGTGCTTCAAGTCTATGCCATACTTCATCAATCGTAGCGGCTGGAGAGCGGTGGCGGCCCAGTCTCTCAGCAACCCATGTCCAGATGTTTTCAATGGGTGAGAGATCTGCAGAACGTGCTGGCCAGGGCAACAGTCGAACACCCTCTGCGTCGAGGTAGGTCAGGACACGACGGGCAACACGCGGTCTTACGTTATCTTGTTGAAAGATGACGTGTCCGAGGCCTCGAAGATAGGGCACAGCCACCGGCCTTAAGATCTGAAAAATGTAACGCTGGCTGTTCAGATTACCGAGGACGTGAACAAGAGGAGTTTGTGTCGTTTACCCAATGGCTACCCATACTATCACACTAGATGCAGGACCCGTATGGTGACATCGAATGCAAGCAGGCCACGTGCGTTCTCTTCGGTGCCTCCAGGCACGGATACGTCCATCATCATGCTGCACGTAGAACCGAAACTCGTCTGAAAAGACAATATGCTGCCACACCTGTATCCAGTTTTGTCGTTGGGCGCACCACCGTCTCCTCGCGTTTCTATGCTGCAGTGTCAAGGGAAGCCGCAATAATGGTCGCTGTGCAGACTGTCCGTGCGGTTACTCGTCGTGGTGCAAACAAGCCAATTTCCTTATTAAAGGTCTGTGATGTGGCTATACATCCTGCAAGGCCGACCTGACAACATGTCTGTCCTTTCGGGTGTTAGTGGCAGGAGGCCGTTGAGATCCTGCATGGCGTTCACTATGACCCTCCTGAACCCATCGATTTCATATTCGTATGGCAGTCGTTCGATTCCGACCAATGCGAGTAGCAATATCGCGGAACGATAAACTACACTTTCGATAGGCCACGATCCTGCCGCTATCGAATTCCGACACGTGCTGGTAGCTGTTTCTCCTTCGTATACGAGGCATAACACGATCTTCTTACAAAGAACCAATATTCAAATGCGATTTCCGAATGAGAATCCCGCTGCGTAACTTTCCTTTTATACAGAGTTTGAGATGCCGTTTCTTCCTCCTGCGTCGTTCGCTTAAATGCAAATCATTTGCATATCGCAGCATCTTCTTCCTTTCATGCGAATTTGAAGTTTGTATCACCCCTCATTCATGGTGTTGCAATTTCAATAGCCAGCAGTGTATGTACAGGTGGTTATCAAAATAATGGAAACACCTACGAATATCAGTAGTGTTTATGAATGTGCTTCGTATTCCTTAAAAAACAAGTCTGGCCACCGGTATTTTTTTATATAATATAGTGTATGCATTATTCTATTGTGGGGTAGCAGTAATGAAGCTAAGGGCATCATGCTTTTTTTTTTTGGGGGGGGGGGGGGCAGCGTAAAATGTGAAGTGCAAATTGTTTGAGCGCGTTTAAATTGGAGCATCTGTTACTGCAACTCCCAGGCTAATCGGTGTTTATCGAGCTATGGTACCGAAAATCATGATAGCATACAGAGTGCACGGAAAAACATCCTTTGCCAAACAGAATAGTGGATGAAAGGGAGAGCTGAGTGAAAGAGACGGACGAGGTATTGAAGCGGATTGTGACATGAAGAAAGAAAAAAACTGCAACTAAAAAGACCGAAGAGCTCAATCTGCATGTTCCGGCATCAACCATTAGAGGTAGAAGGGAACTTCACAAACAAAGTATTTACGGAAAAGTTGCTATTCCCAAACCATTCGTAATAGATGCCAATACAAAATGTCATCCACGATGTTGCCACGAGCGCAAATCCAGGTCGAGTAATATGTCGAAAAACTGCATTTGGCCCGACGAATCATTGTTCACATTATTTCTCGCAACAGGACGTGCGTATGTCTGGAGAACACCTACTGCTGTGTTGATAGTATTGGAAGAATAATTATTAATTTTATTAACGGTTACTACCGCGATTTTTTTAATATAGTAACGCTAAATAAAAGGTTAAAATAAAGAATGTTTAAGTCTCTACTGATTTTAAAATGATTTAACGTGTTAAATAAGTTTGTAAAGTGGCCTGGTTGAAATTATTCTATGTGAGCTGGTGAATTGTACTTAAAAGTTTTCTCTTTGTAAGCGTCTATCCTATCCTGATTTCTCATGGGTTTCGGCCTGGTAATATGAAACCACGGTTTTTGCCATTTTCGTGGGAAATCTCTCGAGAACCCAGACTTGAAGATGGATTTTGCAGGCCTCAGGAATGTGAAGGGGGTCAACAGACATCAACCGATCCCCGGCTCAGAGCGATGGAGCGGCGCGCAAGGTTACATTTTTGACGTGACAGCGGTGGTGCGGAGGAAATTTTAATAGAGTATGAGAGCAAGTTCAAAAGAAGAAATTAAATTGTTATAAAGATCCAAAAGATGAATTTTGCGGCCTTCATCCATTTTCCTGGAGGTTGATGTTCGGAATCGACGGCGTGAGATTGGACTTGACGGCGAGACGCGCACGAACACATGGGGTGCTGCGTCGCACCTGAGAGGAAAAAAATTGGAAGGGGAGATTCTGAACGTGGACGTTGGCGGCTAAAGACTTCGGTCTTGACGCTCTCAGGAAGATGCAGCCTGATCCCAGAGAACCACCACCTTTATTCGGGTGTAACCCAAATTTTTTTTTTCCTTTCCGTTCTTTTAGTTTCTATCCTTAATTTCTCTTTATTTTGAAAGCTATAGCGAATCCCTAAGACTTTATTTTATTTTAACTTAATAATGCTAGCAATTAAGATCAAAGTTGAAACAGGGTTTTTATTATTAATTCGCCAGCCACAAATCTTATTAATCTTATGTTATTGATTTTTGTTCTATTATTAGTGTGTAATCAGTATTAGTATTGAGTTTATCGAAATAGTGTTAACTAAAATTTGTTACGTCGGATTAATATTTAAAAGAATGAATGTATAGGAAGGATTATTAAAATTGTACAAGTATGTTATGTGTGAATCAACTGTCCAAATAAAATGTTAAGTTAAATGTTATCAGTCGTTTGTCGTCTTTACCAGTGTTGAGTTTAAATTATTTTTATTTCAGCATTATTGAAGATTATTTTTATTTCAGCAGATGTGAGTTAGGTTTTTCTTTTAGGAGAAGTAGATTTTGTTTTAGGAGTGCTTCTAGGATAGGGAAGTAGTTTTCTTTAATTTTCTAATGATTTTAATTTAATTTTTTTATCCTTGCTCATATCCACCACAGTGGAGTAGACAGTTAAACGAACCTGGTATAAAGTTAAAATTATGTTATTGGGTTATTGCGGTTAAAATTAAATTCCTTTTTTTTGAGGTTTTCACAACACGCCTCAACTTAATTTCTTTAAAAAGGTAACAATCAACAATCCTTTTACGTTCCAACAAGCGTAAGATTCTGGCTGACTCAACTATCAATCATGGAGATAGATATATCAGGGTTTGGGATGGCGTCTCATGGTTTTCTTCAGGCCCTATTGTAACCCTAAAAGGGAGATTGAATGAGAAGGACTATGTCGAAATTTTAGCTCACTAATCCATCCTTTAGTGCAAAAATTGTTTCTTGCAGGAGATGGCGTTCTCCAGGATGATAATCCCCCTATACATACAGCTAAATCTATCAAGTATTGGTTTGAAGAGCATGAAAGAGTCAAATATCTTACCTTGCCCTGTACAACCCCCCCCCCCCCTCAATCATTCGGTGAAAATTTTATTTTTCTTAAAATGCCGGCTTCTTTGTTTACACCTGACTCGACATTATCAATTCGTCTTAACTTGAATCTTTTTCATTGTCGTAGTTTCCAAGCATCCAGCGACCCCCTTGCACCATTTTCATTAAAAAGGTCTTTGAAGATGCAAAGCAAAACTTGAAAATGCATTTTCCAAATTAATTCTGTGTTTCATTAACAAAACAAATTAGTTCAAAATGGAAAACATTTCACATGCATCCCTCAGAGGTGTGTAAAAGAAATAACAGAACCTAAAAAAATAATGCACCTACTGTATTGAATTAGAATATAACAATAAGAATGAAAAAACTTACCTAAATAAAATTTGTTTATTCCGTTGGAGAAACTACAATAGTAACGCCACACGTGAGAGCACAGTTTGATAAAGTTTCATTGTAAATAAATATTAAAAAAATTTTCGGTGAAATTTGCCAAAAATTTATTTTAATTGAATGAAACCATGGCAACCCGCAGGTTGAGAACTCCTGCTTTAACCAATAACCAAAAGGATATCATTACAATCAGGTTGAGTGACCTGCACTACCATCACTCAACCAAAAATATATTCCCCCAAAATTAGTAAAATCTACCCAGAAGCTGTTTCAGCTGATGCTAGCACTTCTAATAAACTTGCGTCAGGAAATTCCAACTTAATTATTACAAAGGCATTAATAAATTGTCCACAGAAACAATTTCAACCAATGCTCCTTGGCAGATGAAGAAAATATTAATCTGAAAATAGTTGCCACTCTTTGATATTTTATTGTGGATTTTAAGAAGCTGACAGTTCCTGTGATGCATTTGGAAGTTAGAAAATTGAAATTGTTACAAAAAAAGAAAAAAAAAATCTCAAAATTTTAAACAGGAATTTCAAACACATTAAGAAATAATATTTTTATTCTAATTAGTAATTATGAGATACATTTGTACAGTTCCTTTTAATCACAACTTTCAAGATGAGAAATGCTTTAACCCCTTTCTACAATTTAGTTCTTGTGAATTTTTTAAAAAACTTAGGAATAATGAGATGAGTATTAGCAGTTCTGAAAACATTTTACAAGAATTTCTCAAGTGGTTTCCACTTATTACAGTTTTTTTCATTTTGACAAATGTATACTAAACATTTAATAGGATGACTTAGACCACATTTAAATTACTATTAGATTAAATAGCAATTATAATATTATATAGTAATTATAAGTATATAGCATATCAGAAAAAAACAATTCTTTTTCTTCAATGGTTACATATTTTCCTTCTTTTTCTTTTAGACCTGTTGAAAGAAAAAAAACTAATGCTTCTTAGTCAACTTTCACCCTCAGAAATATTTTAGATTTTCAGCTTAGTTTCACTCTTTTATAAATGATACAAATTTAAGTAAGAAACTAAACACTAACACAAGAAAGAATTATGAACATAGTCTTAATTTTAAAAACAAAATGTCACAAAAATAAATTTTTTTCCGATGGATTGTTTTAATTCGAAATCGCAAAAGTTTGATTCAACATCAAGAACAAAAACATTTCATAATAAATCACTGAACTAAATAGAACTGAATAAATAAAAAAATTACAAATTGGACTAAACATTTTTTGGTGTGCAGCAATTGGCTGCAAAATGTTTTAATATAAACAAGAGATGGATTATAATTATGTTTGATAGTCAAATAATTGCACACAGATATTAAAAGACAGTATACTAATTAACTATAATAAAAACTATCTACTGCATGTTATTTTGAATAAAGAATTTGCTCTAAATGATTAAATAGCATTACTATTAACACTAAACAAGTGAAAAAATATATATACAACTAAAATGTAAATCATTACTAAATAAAAATTATTCATTACCAATTTACAGAAGTAAATTTGGCTCTAAAAAACTTTATTTTCAGAAATTCATGATTTTGTTTTAAATAGAAATTTTAAGGTATACACAAGATAAAAAAATAAACTAATTATAGCTAAAAATTAGTATGAAGCCGAGGAAGAAAAAAGTTGTCTTTAAAAAAATTCTCCAAGGAACTGTTGGAAATTTAATGAGCATAAAATTTCGACAATAAATTCCTTTCAAAAAATATTTAGTTTATTATTGCTAAAATTGAATCAGAGTTACATTTCATGTATAAATTAAAACTTTTCAATAGTCCTGCCCCAAAATTGGTAATTAAAACTTGATTTAGACACTTTATTACTCAATATTGCTAAAGACTAATGAATAGTAGTGGAAACAGAAAGTTACAAGAATGACATGGCAAGACACACACACACATAAAATAATAAATAAAAAATACGCTGGATGGAAAAAAAAAATCATAGGACATTATTTTAGGTGGGTTCTTTCTTCACCTTTCTATCCTTAAATATTTCACCAGCATATAAATGACATTCAGATATTCAGCGATTTTTTTTATTTTAGCTTTTAATTTTATATATATATATATATATATATATATATATATATATATATATATATATATATATATATATATATATATATATATATATATATATATATATTATATATAACAGCTTAGGAAGAGTAGCCCAGATAAAAGTCAAAAATCATTTATCACCCATAATTTTGCTAGTTAAAAGTTCTCAAATGTCAAAAAACAAATTTATGTATATATACATGCACATACAAGATTTTACTTGACAATAGGAAAGATAGAGTAAAAATTCTCTAAAATTTATTTACATAAGTGTTTTCAGTTATATAAACAATCACATACAATCCTTTATTCTATGATTTTTATATGCCTCCTATAGCCAATGAAAATGCTAGTTTTACAAAATAGTACATCACTATAAGATAGTGAAATATAAGTACTGTAAAATAAAACACCCAAAAAATTATTGTACTTAAAACTGAATATTTATTGCTAACCTTATATAAAAAGAAAAATAATTGTACTCAAAATTGGGATGTTTATTGCTGACCTTATATCAGATATCACTTACAATATTTCACAAAATCCAATACTGTGCAAAAATGGAAATGGATGCAAAATTAAAATAGTAGGCAAGAAACAAGTAAGCTAGTTTACAGACTAGAAGAGTGCAGAGGGAAATTTCTTATATTTAGATTAAAGTTACTTAAATATCTTAGATAGGATAACTTAAATACTTTTGTCACTATGGAAATATTATTAAAAAAAATTATATAAATAAACTAAAAAATAAAAATTTAAAATATTCTGCAACCAAAAATTTAAAATTTGACCTGTAATGTAGAATTTTTCTTCCAAATACTGGTTTGGTTAAAAAGATAAAAGTTATGTTGGTCTATATATTTAAGCTAAAATACATAATATAAAACAAAGGGACAAGATTATTTGACAAAGTTGATAAGCTGAAGCAATGACTATAATGTTTAAGCAAATTTTACTAAGCAACAAAGATAAATACTATACATATTGGTGAGCATGATGTTTTATGATTAATGTACACAGATTTATTAAAAACAACTACATGATAGTAATGAGTAATGTACTCTTTATTTTACACAGTATTGTTCATAAGCATTTATTATGAAAGTTAATCAAACATGAGAAACTTCATAAGTTTAGATAACAAATACAGAGAAAAATAATTTTTTTTTATGAAAAAAAACTTTCAAAAATATAACTAATGTTATCAAACATTTTGACTACAAGAAAAAAATTTCACCCATTTCAGCAAAGAAATAATTGCTATTTCTCATAGTAAAATAATTTGAAGATTAAGCACAGAAACTGTAAAATTCACAGCCTAACTTTTAGAGTAGTTTTTATACACAAAATAGCCAAAGCCAATAATTAACACTAAGCCTAAAGAAAGTTTGATAAATGACCTTCGTTTTTCCCACAGTTCGGTCTCTTTCTGCTTCTTTTTTATGTTTTGAACCATGGTAGCTGTCTTTTCTTCACGTTCTTTACGAGCTCGCTTGCGCAAATCTGATAAACTAAAAGAGAAATCAGAGCATATGAATTTCTATTTTACCAGTCAAGGTGTCGACATGAGAATAGATAAATATACAGTGGAACCTCTCATTTTTAAAGGGACTTATTGAACTAAATGCTTAATACAGGAAAACTATAGATGTGGTAACATACAATAAAGTATTAACAAACATAAGTTTCATAATTCAAAAATATATTTACTCACATGCATAAATGCATACCTACCTGTTGTACAATTGAATAAAATGCCAAAATTTTACTGAAATGCAAGACAATGATATCAAAAAAGAAATTGATTTAATTAAAATAGTCTTTGACAATTTGTTTTTTGGCAGTTTTTGCTCCACAAGTAAACAATATTTTTTCTGTGTTGCAAATAGCATTCTTTAAAGCATCTGTTATTGTGTGAGGGTATATAAAACTTTTCAATTTTTGAAATGTAACACATGCTTCTGAAAACAAAGGAACAGGCAGTGGATCTTCAACCTCTTCTGTTGTCTCGAACTTTTTATTACACAAGCTCTCGATTGTTTCTAACCCACAAGTTGTAAAATTGTCAAATATAACAAACATATCAAAACTGATGTCAGTTGCAGTTTCCAATTTGCTCCAACCATCTCCAGTGAGTTCTTCATTGCAAGAAGGTACTGGTGGACTGTTGTAACCTTATTTCCTAAAGCAGTTAATTATTGTGGACTGCACCTGATGTCAAACTGTCAGTATATTGTATAGCCCGCAAGATATCAATCTTTAGAAACATTTTGTCAATTTTATTGCCTGAATCTATTAGACATACAGACTTTCATGCAAGTTGTTTTTGATAATCTCTCTATTCTAAAAGAAAGTAACTGGCGCTGTTGCCGCCACCGCCGCTGTCAAAAGCTTGTCACGCTATCTCCTCCGAAACCGCTGGGGGTATGGGGTCGAGACCGATACCAATCGATGCAGAACAATGTGGGGAAGAAAGTAAGACATGTCTCATATTCGTCGGACTTTAAGTTTTTTTTATTTTATATTTTGTGGAAAAATATTGACTTTTTTATGTTCAGATTACGATAACTCGCCAAAAAAGGATCGTAGAATTTTTTTTTTTTTTAGAATCTAAGACTACAGACATTTCTCCTTCAAACAAGACGTCATTTGCTTAAAAATAATTTAAAACAGACTGATATTTTTATTAAAATTGAAAACTCACTTTTTGGAAAAATTTATGCGTTACGAGACATAAATTCGATGCTCTCAGACTTATTATGTTACAAAGAAAATATTTCTATCAACTGGAAGATGAAAGCTTTCTCATTCATATAAACTTCATTTCAGGTCTCTATCTTAAAATTTCGATTTTTAATTGAATTTTAAAGAAATACTTCAAAAAAATCTCATTCTCTTCCTTTGAAAGAAGATCCAATTTTTCACCCGTAGGCAGGGCTCATCTATTTCGCCGGGAGGGGGGGGGGGGGAGCTTTAACTGTAAACAAATGAATCAATCAATTGCTGTAAACAACTATTGAGTCATTCATTCACTTGATTCACCAGAGGAGCGAGCGTAGCACCAGAGGAGCTTCCACATGGGAGAAAGGTAATAAAAGTCTGTATGTATGTGTACACATTAAATGGGAGCAAATTGAGATCAAGCGAGATTTACTTAATATCCTAACTAATGTTTGAGGTTACAAAACTAATATTTGAGGTTAAGATCTATAAGCATGGAATTTTAGATTACTATACTTCATTTATGAAACATTACTGTACAGCTAAACAGAATGATTTAATCCTTTTGCAGCGAATGTCACGTATATGAGACAGGTGCTATCCACATTTTCTCCCGGCTGTCAAGCTAGTGTGACAGAGGAAAGACTTTTGGTACTGACTGTCATGTATACGTGACAGTAGATCAGAAAGTTTTGATTTTTGGGGCACTAGATGGCATCCTATATCCATGAAATTTAGAATACACAGTTATGACATTTTTTGAAATAAAGAGGGATATGACTCAAATGCTGGCGGAAGTTTTTTGTAAACAAATGGAGAGAGCTATTGATTGCTGCTGGCTGTCAACAGTTAGGGCACTTAAATTTTGCATGTGTTCATTATTTGCAAGTAATTTGGTTTATCATTTGGTGTGGGATTGGACATATGGGTTCCCCTGTTTACTTTTAAGGTGCAATCAGACCCTGATGCTGTGAGATTTCTGATTTACATCGATAGTTAAGTAAATAATGTAAAAAAATATTTTAATTTGTAAAACAAAAATTTTTTAATAGAGAAGTTATGAATGAATATGTATGTAACCCATATATAGCTCATATATATTTGTTCAAAAATGTTACTTTTTTTTATATTTTTGTAAAATTAGACAGTGCTTAAAAGACAGCCGGCCTTGAGGGAGCACTCATGGGAAACACCTTCAGCCTCAGCAGAATGCGCATGATCATAACAGCCATTGCAAAAGGGTTAAGTAACTTAAAGGGCTGCAATTTGGAGCTATGGAAAAAAAGTAGAATATGAAGTTTAAAACATAGGCATAAAGCAACAGTACATTGTAGCATGACTGAAAATAGAATTACATTTCTATTACTGTTCAAAATTTTGTTGAGATCATGCTTTAAGGGCTCAATACAAGATTCCCAGCCAAAATTAGGCAGATACAATACTAGTCTCTCTTATTAAATGTAATTCTTTCTTCCAACTCTCTGCATGTACATGTGCCCAATGTCTTTTGACAATATGGCAAACATGTGTAGGTATTTAAACTGAGCTATATTTGAAATTTCATGTTACTTTTTATAAACAAACAAATTGGGATAAACTACAATAATCTTTATTTTAATGTGGAGCATATAAATGCTTACATTTTCAAACAAATATTTTAAATAGATATACGTTTTTGGTCATGGATTCTTTTAAAATAAAGAATGCATTTAAGAACTACTCAGTGCATTTGAGATGAACATTAAGGCACATAGAAGCTAATGCATGGTTACTGTTTTATATCAAAATGTACAAAATCAATGTACCATTAAAAGCATACAAATTTTATCACAAGAAGTTACATAACCTACATTTATGATATCACTTTGTAAAACTAATTACATATAAAAGATAATTTCTTAGTTAGCATTTGCAAACTAACTTATCTAATCAATATCTAAAGTCATTGAGAACTTACTTTTCACTGGAAACAGGACTTTTGCTAGAACCATCTTCTGACAAAGGCAATTTATCACCTGATTCATCCACAACTGCAATACCTGCTATTTGAGTGTTTTCAGAGCTTATAAGTGATTCAATTTTAGTCTGTTTAGCTTCTGTTATCACATGCTGCTCTGACTTATTTAAATCACCATTGCACTCAGACATAAGCTTCATTGATGTCGGTGATAAATCATCTGAACTGCGAGCTGACCGTGGAGGCAAAGGAGGAGGTGATGAATTAGAAAGTTCATCATCTTCATTCAACAATTTTTCATTCTGGTTACCAGACACAGGTTTCCAATTAACTTCCTAACAGAGGTAAAAATTAAAAATGTAATTAAAAAGTATAACTTTCAATATATTTAACAGCTTTAAAAATATAAATATATCATAAAACAATTTTTTTATATAAATATATATACCATGATTCTCAAGAAGCCCAACAGGAACTATAAGGAGAAATAAAATATCCCACATATTGGAACAATATTAAAATACAAACAAATACTTTACCTGTGTAAAATTTTCATTTGTTAAAGGCACATTTGGGGATTCTAGTTGAGGCAATATTGTTTTAGCACCTTCTATAATAGCCAAATATGAAAACCGCAACTGGTCTGGAGTTTGAATCAAACCCATACGATAATGACGCATTTCAAGTAATTGCTGGCGAATGTTGATGGAATCAGGATCATTATTTTTTTCAATCTGAAAATAAACATAGAACAATAAAAGGAATACTCAGTAATTTAAAATGATTAAAAATAATTGAAATCACAGAAAACCAATTTAAATTAAATAATATTTCATCTATACATTATATATCATATTTCAGGAAATACAATACATTTTACTCAGTTCAATTGTACTATTAAGTATGCATAAGAGATTTTATCCTCTAATCACTAATGGAACCAAGTATATTTTATACATAAATATTGAAACTAGGTATCTTATGCCTTATGCAAATCAAAACAAGCTATGAACCAAGTTTAACAGTTTTGTTATACTTCAAATACAAATTACAAATACATACTTTGTCTTCTGGTTTTATTCAATTCTGTGTTTTCCATATTGTAAAATAGCTTATACATTGTATTTAATAACAAAAGTTACATCCATCAATTTTAAGACAATTTCAAACATTCTGAATTTTAAAACTTTTTATATGGTGTAATTTTTTACTGGAAAAACTATTTTGCCATAAATGAAACACCAATGAACCATAAGTTATACAAAAGTTCTCAAATTATAAAGGGATTAACTATCTTCAGACTGATTTTAAATTGGTGCATGTATATACACAGTTTAACTTTATAAAAAATAAAATTTCAAAACAAACAGAAGCTATAGTATGAATCAATGCAAAAAGAAGCTATAGTATGAATCAATGCAAAAACCTACAAGTACAAGACAGGAATCTACAAGGCAAAATGTTCCAGAACGTCCAATTCCTGCACTGCAATGAACTACTGGTGGTCCAACATTTGAATTCAGAGCTCCGGATTCTCGTACAGCAAAGAGAAAATTTAAAAATGCAGCGGGAGATTCAGGTACACCAAAATCTGGCCAAGTTGTATAATGGAACTGTAAGACATTTCTTGAGTCTTGACTCTAAGAAGACAAAATTTTATATAATTTAAAATATATCCAAATAGCACTAGAAACACCATAACTTGCTGAACTGCACAGAATCCAACACATCAGAATCCCCAAACACATTTATTTAAAGTATAAACAAAAAAAGCAATTATATTCATGGACATAAAAGGCTGTTTGAAAGCTATCTTAAGCTCACAACTGTTAAACAATACATATTCATGATAATTCTCTCAAAAGCCAATAAAAGCATTGGATTCATTTTAAAACTTTTATGCAAAGGAATAATTAGTTCACATTTAGTAGTAGTAATAATAATAATAAATGCTAATTTCCACTGTTTAACGCCAGAAAAAAAAATTCCCCTTGTATATGGTTTCATACACATGCATCTGTTATATAAATGTACATGTATATATGCACAGAGTAAGTGTTAAAGTATTTATCTTCAAACAAAAAACTGCCATTAGAAATATAGCAAAATAAAAATTTTGAAAATATTTGCCCCTTTGATAAAAAAAAAACTAATGTTATTCTACAGTATTTAAGCATGCCTTTTTTTAATGATTGAAAAAAGATATTAACCCCTTGAGGACCAGTGCATGGAAAACGAATCGCAGTCACGGGACCGAACGCTCTGAAATGGAGCGTCGCCACCAGCCCACACATTTCCAGCAGTTAAGCCTAATTTTACAAAAAAATTCATATAAAATCAGCATTTTAATATAATGACTCCAATTTTAGAAATTATGTATATAATATACTACTTGTTAATATATATTAATATAGTGAATACAACGTTAATAGGAATAAATGAAACATGCAAAATACTATAATTGTACTTAAACACACGGAAACAAATACTGAATACACAAAACCAAAGGGAACAGATGTATTACACGCACCTCCCTTGGCGACAAAATTTTTTTGACGTCAAATATGTTAGGGAAAATCCCGATTAGCTTTCCTCTTCTTCCCCTAACCTTCCAGCCACGTAGCAGGAGCGATGTATTTACATCATTTCCCACCTCCACAGCAATGTGTAAGCATCGTCAGACGCCAGTTGCGTCATGACCAGCGATATGCCAGCCGAACGACGTCATTCATCCAACGATGACGCCATACCATCAGTTAAGAATGACGTCAACGCACATCACGTAAAATTAGCATAATTAACTTTGCTATTCTCCTGCCACGAGGGAGCGCGGCGGTCGACGCCGGTATAAATACCCAGCCCGTTCACTTAGACGGGGTATTCGATGTGGTATTCGATGTAGTATTCGCTGTGGTATTAGACGGTGTGGTTGAGTGATAGTTGCTGAGAAGCGATTTTACCGAGCCAGGCTCTACCGAGGACCCGTATTAGGAAGCGGCGACCAACTTGCCAGCAGTGCACTGATGCTCTAGTCGTCTCGACCTTGCATGCCCGCAGGTAGCCACGGGATAGTTTTTGTGCCAGGAAGGCGCTATCTACCTTAAGTGTTTTCTTACCACGATAGCAAAGCTTTGCCTCGACCACCTGTGAGTTATTTTTCTTTTATTTTTCTACACCTCGGTAAGAACACGACAAAGCCAACTTTTTAGGATAACACTACGAGCTGTGTAGTGCGTCTGTAAACAAGACCCTTTAATGTCGTTTTACTAAATAAATGTATTTGTTATTTTACCTAAACCTTCGTACGTCTTTTTTAACATCTTGCATATCACACAACAAAGCTAGCTAGCGTTGCTCTGACTATATCTAAAGATTAAGAGTCCAACCTTCCCTGCTAGCCAGTACGACTCTGCACTATTAGCTATCAGTAAAGTTTGGGGCATTCCTGCCCCCAAATCTTAACTAACTTTGGTTGGAAGAGCCGCCAGGTTCTAGCGGCTCAATTCCGTAACAAAATACTCGTCAAAAAAATTTTGTCGCCAACTTGTCGCCAAAACAGGCCTACGCGGACATTTTACACTTAAAATAACAAATATACACAAAATATCAATAACAACTCAAATATAAAAATAAATTCAAAACAAACTTACCAATGGCAATAATAAACTTTCAAAAACATGTCACAAAACAACAACAGCTACTTTAAAACATACACGAATATATCTAAAAATGGCTGTATTAAAATTCAAAACCTAAACAGAAATGCTCAACCGCTACTTTAAAACAGCAAAAATATCTAAAAACGGCTGTATTAAACTTCAAAACCTTAGCAGAAATGCTCAACCACTTATTTAAAACATACGCAAATATATCTTAAAAACGGCTGTATTAAAATTCAAAACCTAAAGACAAATGCTCAACCACTACTTTAAAACAAACACAAAAGTATCTAAAAATGGCTGTATTAAAAATATATATCTAAAAACGGCTGCATACATACAAAAACTAAAACCTTAAAATTAATAAGAAATTTGTTAGGTGGGCGTGGAATAGTTCAAAACAAGGATCGACACACAGTCCTACATTGCATATTTTGCACTCATAATACGATATTTGCTTTTGCTTTTCCTTGTTTTTAAGCGCACACAATGCATCGCCTTCTACCTTTATAACCTTTTTCGTCAATGTAAATTTTCGGAAAATGTCTTCCAGATAAATGGAAAGGTTGAGTGCCCGATGATTTGACAAATTTTTAAGTTTCTTGGTTTTGCGAACTGTTCTATTATCTGATTAACAACTTTGGATCTGAATTCCAAAGTGGATATTTTCTCCCCTTTTACCTTCGAATATATTACATTTGCATTTAGAAGTGCCATATCTAACAAACCAAAAAAAACAGCCCTTTATGCCATTTCACTGTTTTTCTAAATGCTGGATAGTGATTAATAATAGAATCGCCAGTGTCAACACCTCCCATATTTTGAATACAACACATATTTGACTCTTAGTTAGGTATCTCGTCTTTTAGCCATGGATAACAGAATGAAACTGAATATAACCCCACCCCTTAAATTAATGGCCAGCAGTCTCACAGTGCATACACAGGCGAATGTCTAGCGACAAAGTGATTTAGTGTTCGAGAAAAAGATAAAGAAAAAAAAACATATCCAAAGCACCTACAAAAAACACCCAGAAATATTTCTCTCTCATGCACTTCACCATATTCTCCTAACGAAAAAAGCAAATAAAAACACTGGTGCCCCTTTAACACATACATGCACTTTTAAAGAGCCATGATACACAGTTTGTTTACATCAATAAATCTATCAAATCCAGAAGCACAGAACAGAAAAACAGAAACTAATGCCCGTACATGAAGGTCAAATGCCATATGACTCGACCGTTGTGAAAAGCATTACCATTTAGTGCCATCTACTAGCAATTTAAAAATTCAAACAAATCGTTCAGTTTTCAAATTACATATACGCGCTGCTGGGCTCAATATGGCGATTCGAGCTCTTCGCTTATTTGTGACACTGGGCTGATAAGAGTGGAATCGTTGCGTCGCACATACGGGACACTGGTCGTGAAGGGGTTAACTGTTTTAGCCACATTTACATATGATATACAGATTTAACTAACTTAAACGGCATATTTTTGCAGTATGTTAGAAAAAGACGTTTTCCCCCCAAGCTATTTTTACTAAGTGAGCCGTATGTTTGATGTCACCATTACCGTCGATTAAGTCATTCATCCATAGCTATGATACGATTACCAACCCAGTGACGTACACCTTCGTAATGGTTGACACTGTAACCGAGACTTCAACCTCTTGAAAATATTGTTAGGGAATTTGACAGGAATGCTGAATCCCTACTAGTGTAATATGGCTAAAAGTGCCAATAGCTTTATACATGTAGCTTGGGGTTACAGAGTCGTATAGGCTCGCAGTGGAAGGTGGACGATAACCTGATAAGTTTCATAAAAGTAGCTATATTAGCCGGAAATAGTGTGTAGTGTGCAAACATACAAGAATAACAAGAAAAATTTAAAAGTAAGCTAACGTTTATTCATTAGCAGATACTGAAAACAAAACAAACATTCAGGAAAAAAAATAAGTCTTGATTATCACATAAGGTAAAACGGCTTTTCTAACAAATATTTGCATATTTCCACAGCCGAGCGCGCCACCAGATGGCGACACACACACCAGTCGTGTATAAAAGCCGCAGCAGCTAGGCAGTGGGTGGTTGGTTTGGTCGTTGGTAGTTAGTTTAGTGAGTTGAGTGTTGTTAGCAGGTTAGTTGTGAGTATGGTGAGTACGTTGGTAGATGGTAAGCTGGTAGGAAATTAGTTACCCGAAGCAAGTAACAGCCAGCAGTTATGCGCTAGGCAAAGGCACTCTCCCTGCACGCAATGTAAAGAAACAAAAAGCAAGATGTTTTACAATGCGCTTGGTGAACCACGCCCTGCCGCCAGATCTTGTCCAGGTACCTCCAGAAGTCACCGAGTTCTCTCACATAGCAAGACTACTGCACAGACGGATCCCCAGCTGAGCACCAGCAGATTTTACCAGAACCTTGAGGGGCCGTTTCCGGGCAACTAGTATCAGAGCTTGGTATCTTCATATGTTACCCACGCAGTGATAAAGTACATAAACATCAATCAGGTTGTACCAAACTTTTAACTTTGTTTCTTCACCTCCGTTTAATTTTACTTTAAGCAAACTTTGAAGTCAAGGAGCTTTACCTTATGTGATAATAAAGACTTATTTTTTTTCCTGAATGTTGTTTGTTTTGTTTTCAGTATCCGCTAATGAATAAATGTTAGCTTACTTTTAAACTTTTCTTGTTATTCTTGTATGTTTGCACACTACACACTATTTCCGGCTAATATAGCTACTTTTAAGAAACTTATCAGGTTTCGTCCACCTTCCACTGCGAGCCAATACGACTCTGTAACCCCAAGCTACATGTGTAAAGCTATTGGCACTTTTAGCCATATTACACTAGTAGGGATTCGGCATTCTGCCAAATTCCCTAACACAGTACATTCAACAAGAATAAAATTTGTGAAAACTAGAATTTTCAAAGCAAGCTAACTACAGAAATAAGGAAAGGGAAATGAAAAGACTTTATGAGGCTTCAAAACTGAGCACTAAAATTGATTTTTAATGCAGGCAATTTAATTTCTATAAATTTCATAGAAACTGTTGATGTGTTCTATCGATTAGGCTTAAAATAGGATAAAAATAAGACATGAAACCCTAAAGTTTTAGCATTGTCACCAGAAATTTGATTTCTAGCACATATTGAGTTAAAACTTTGATAAAATGAATGAAAAAGTTATCAATACTTGCCACTCCAAAATATTTTGTAATCATACATATGAAGGCATTATTTGAATAGTGGTCCAACTACACTCTTGTTCATTTTGAGATACAGAGCCTTAAAGTCTAATGAGTACTGAGAAGACTGCTGAAGTCTGATTTGTAATGCCCTCTGTTGGCAGCAGAAATAAGCTGGAGGTGTACCAGTTTAAAAATAAGATAGAAATGACTTGTATGAACATGAAAGTGAGGCTAATTCCATTTTTGCTTTAAAGTGGAGTTGGACCACTATTCAAATAAGGCCTTCATATAGTCTATTACTACTAACACAAGCCATTTTAGGTAGATACTGTGTCCAGGCTTTGAGAGCATAATGGTCATTGTTCAAACACCACAACATCTAACCCCAATATATATTTTTCATACTTAAAATAAATTTTCTTTCATTGTGCTGAGTAAAAATCATTAAGTCCCATCGAAGCTTCAATGATTTTGTTTTATATTCCTATATCCTTAGGTTAATATGCAAATGTTTTCAGAGAAAATGAGAAAGTTGATGTAAAAAAGTCTAAGATAAACATTGTATTTCTTGAAATTATAGTTGTCTAAGGAACTTCTTACAAGATTCATCTAGCTTTATTGTATGATGATTTAATTCATCCTGATTTTGATCTAAATGTTTTTGAATCATCAATAATTTGTAACTAGATAATATCTTACATATTGCACCTCTGCTAGAAGAGTGTTATATCTCCGAAATTTTTGATTTTGAGATAATTGCACCACAATGATCTATAAGTGCTTCTCATTCTCGGATAATGTTTTAAGCCTAGTACCAACATAATCTTCTAGATGGTGCTTATTACCCTCTTCCACAACTAGGAGGGGGAACTTGCTCATGCACGTAGAATGGAAATAAGATTTCTGTCAGTGCCTAATGTTGTATTAAAATGTTCCAGTAATAAAAAATGTTCATTAAATTTATTTTAAAAATAAATTTGCATTTTTTTTCTTACCTGCTGTTCATGTTAAGTTTTTTTTTCTTTGTATTGTAAAAAGTTTAGATAGATTGTGCATTAGCATAGAGATATGATAGTATTCCCTCAAGCTTTTCAGTCCATGTTGACAAAATGAATACTAGAAGAGTTATTCCCTATAATTAAAATTCAAAATCATGCTATAAAAATTGAAAACAACTTTAATAGTATATAGTTTCGCCTTCTGAAATGATTCAAACGATAAGTTTTCCCAAAAATATCATAGGCATTCATAAAACAAGAAATGAAATTTCGACGTATCTTCTTTAGCTCTTCCTGAAAATATAGCTATTTTGAGATGTAACACTCTTCTAAGAGAGGTGCGATATAATAAACTGTCAAAAGGAAAGAGCTGTCAAAGGAAAGATGCTACAGGCCATGAAGACTTAACACACACTCTTTGTCAGATCTTCCACTCTTAAGCACACACATTTAAGCTACAAAGTGGCACAATCAATTTTTAGCTTATAATCAGCCTTCAAATAGAATCCCATTTTCTGATACAATTAAGTTTTTTACATGCAACTACAGACATTTTCCCAACCTCCAAATGATTGATCAATTGGTAATGGATATAACAAGTAATATAAGGGAAAAATAACATACATTTTTCAGAAAAATTTTACTTAAGAAAAAAATTTAAGAAATTTTATACAAATAAAATTATGTAAAACAAAGAAATTAAGATGCCAATTTAAATTAATTTTTGTAAATTTATAAATAGTGTTTGAATCTCAAGCTTTGAATTATATAGCAAACATTTACATTCATATTACTCTTCAAAAATTTGTTTCTTACAAAGTTACCTCTAAATCTGTTATTTGAAACTCTCTTAAAATGTAGTGGGATTCCTCTTTTTGGCAAATGAAAGTTATTTTCAAATTCACATCCATCAGAATTAATTCATCTTCACCTCCATATCTACAGCCAACAGGCCAGTACTGATGGCATTTAACCTGAAGAAGCAAAAAATATGTATCACATTAATGAAGATAAATGAGTAAAGAACCAAAACCTGTAACAAATAACATAAATAGTACAGAAAGAAAAGTACAGGAAGCAAAATTTCAACACTTAATACAGAAAGAAAAAAAAATGCTAATTTATTTGATTGGAAAACTCAGTAGCAGGAAATCTACCCATTTTCAGAACAGCAATTTTTATGATTATGGATGTACATACATTATGTTAATAAATTATAGGTATGGTCCCCGTATTTAACCATATGTGTAGAATGATTTAATGATTCAACAACAAAGTTCTACATCATTACATTAAATAGAAGGAATTACTATTTACAAACTATATACAAATAAATGAATTTCTAAGGAAATAAATCATCACAGCAATAACAATAAAAGATAAAATGTGTGTTAAAAAGAACAAATGATCAGTATTAATTTTTATCCCCTGTTGCCATTAGAAATCAGAAACCACATCACTCCCCTGCCAAGTGAGGTAGCGAACGATAAAAATACTACAAACAAAACGAGCAGGGAATCTAACTGCACATCCAGTTCTGGTAGATTTTGGAAGATGGCACTGTGCAAACTTAACTTTCTTGATAATTTTGAAAGCATGTGGGTCCGCAATAACTCTATCGATTGACACATTCATTTCTTTATCCTTTATTTTGATGGTAAAAATTTTATCAGCTCTTTTTAAAACTTCATATGGTCCATGATATGGTGGTTAAAGGCAATGGCAAATACTGTCAGTCCTAACAAAGACATGTGAGCAAGTTTTTAAATCTTAAAAATGAATGGCTTTTGCTTTGAATGGTCTGTGAACAGAATAGGTTGAAGCTCTTGAAATTTTTCTTTAAAGTTTTAAATTCAGATTGAGGTTCGTTAGGTGTAGTCTCAAGGAAGTCATATGGTAATCAGATGGTTTTACCATATAGTAGTTCAGCTGGTGTATAAATTCCCGAAAGATTGAAGTCTAATGAATAGATGGTTACAATTTTATTTTCTTAATCTCCAGGCTAAGAGAATAAATCTTGGCACATTTAATTCTAGAATGTTAACAACTGGTTGAATGTTTATTTCATCTGTGCAGTTACAGTTCAAAATGCATACAAATATAGCATTCATTAAATAGTGGATAGACTAAATAGTTTTGTTTGACAGGATATGGACACAAAAAGGGAAAAAAAAATTACATACAGCATTTTTTTCAATAACTCTATTCAACATGAGAATAGCCTTGGACTTTTGTTCCCAAACCATCAACCAGAAATGACCCATAGTAACAGGTAATGGCCCCTAGAGACAGAAAACAAATTATATATGTATACACACAAATTCATAATACATACACACGTATATATATTTATATCCAGGGTAAACAGTAATTTAAAACAATTGAAATTGGTAAATTGCTATTCATTATACCATAATTTAATATATGTATTTTAAATTTAAAAAGTTAAAAATCTGTATTCTTAAATTATTACAGACATATATATAATTTTGAATAAGCAGAAATTTAAAGTTTTATAAATACTAAGTATAAAAAAATCAAAACATCCATCGAGAATGTAAATATACTAATATCAAACTAAGTACATTTCACTTTATAACTGCTTACTTTAGTAGCATATTTAGAGTACTTTAAGGTTTAACAGTATAATTTTCATTATGACATTAATACCTTCTAACTAATTTCAAACTTGTGCTTGCATCAGCATTGATAGTAAAACAGCAAATGTTTTTAAAGTTATATTTAACATAATTTAACTTTTAGCTCAAAATGTTTATAACAGGATTATCTGAAACGCAATCTGCAAAAATTAAACCATTAAAAAGTAAACTTAAAATAATGAAAAATTCTTAACTTATACACACACATAAAAAAAAAAAGAACTGAAAATGAAACACATTTTCTAGAAATTTTAAAATATATTGAAAAGTTCAGCAAAAAACAATAGATAAACATACTTGAGTTAAAATGTAAGATCTATCAGCAGATGGAACATTCACTAGGCTTGCATTGATATAATCTTTATCACCTCTTTGTAATTTAACTCGGCTATGATCGACTGTGAGATTGAAGAGAGAAGAGACATTAATACATGGTAGGAACTGTGTATAAAAATATTTTCCATTCTTAAAAACTAAATGCAAAAATTACTTAACAATTCAACTCATACACATATGGCATTTACCTCTCTTTAACTATAGATATTATAAGTTTCAACTGTAAACCTCTTTAAAGAGGAACACACAACTTGGGATAGCTACCTGTTTTGAACTAATTGATAGATGACTGTTAGGCTGAGGAGCGATTGTTGTTACAAAAGACTCACAAATGCGAGGAAGCCTCTTCAAGCCTCTTTGATAACTGAAATTCTGAAAGGAATGGCATGGGAGGTAGTGGGACATTCGAAAGGGAAAATAAGGGGTGGGAGAGATGTTCTGTAATGACCAGACCACCCATAGGATACATTTTTAACAAAGCTAGCAGATAAAGCAGGGTATTTTGAGGGAAGGCCAGAAAATGAAATAATGAAAAGGATTATGAATTCAAGTAGAATTAAATGATTAAGAAAAAAATAAATGGAGGACACCATAAATAAAATAGATAAATTATTTTTAATCTATTTCCCCCCTAATTATTGAATATTATTCCTTTAATTCTTAATCCCTGTCATCAGTTCATCTTCTCAGTTCTATTTTCCTTCCCTTTTTCTCAAAATTTTGTGCTTTATCCATCAGCTTTGCTAACACGTATGTCCCATGGGTGGGTTGGTGGTCATTAAACACTATCACCCTTCTTTTCCCTTTCAAGCATCATACCATTGCCTACTCCATTTCTTCAAGAATTTTGGGTTGTCTACCCTATTTATATCAAAGAGGTATGATTATCCTCTTATTTGTGCATTGTTCATAAGACAATTACACCTAATACTCCTTGGCCTGAAGATGAACTATTAATTAGTTCAAAACATGCAGCTATTTCTTTGTTTACATTGTGGATACATACCTGTTATGTTGGGGGAGAGTTTCCAGTTATTAATAAACCTCATTGCAAACTACAAACTGATTTATAAAGAAAGACATCAACAAATGCATTTCATCTCTTAACATGCAAATAATGGAAGTTTACATGATAAAATGCATGTATGCAGTGTTTTTAAGTGTTTGATATAATAGTGGAAGTGTGGAAGATTTACAGGCTTCATTGGAAGCTCTGCTATGGCAGGAAATGTAGAACATGCAAATTTCCAGACAGAGAGGATAGTAAGAAGCCACTTAGTAAGAAGTATCGACAGATAGTAAGAATATAATAGAATAGACAGTAAGAAGTATCGACATGCTATCACTGCTCTTGATATCAGTAAAAATAAACAGCAGCTGATGTCACTAAAGTCAAATAGCTTGTGGTACTCAGGGCCATGCTTAGGGGTGGGCAAACTGGGCAACCGCCCGGGGCTGCTAAAAATTTAGGGCCGCCATTTTTATTCCTCATCGCAAAACTTTTCTAAACGTTACGGTTTTTTTAAGAAATCCCTCATTTTTTGTGGTTTCTATAATTCAACTTATAAAAAAAAAATCTTTCGATTTTTTTAAAAAGAATCGTAGAAAGAATCTTAATTGTCAAACTACCCTTTTGGTTCGAAAAATTTCTCGGTTAGAAAAACATGATTTATCTTCAATTCAGTTATAGTAAAACCTTGATTATCAATCTTTTTTTTCAATATCAGTTTCTACTATCTGTCAATCACTAAATACAGTAATTTGAAGAATTATAAACCTTTTTGTTAGAATCTGTCCATTTTCTCTGAATAGTTGCAAACTGAGAAAAATGTGAACATATCTTTGTAAACGAATACGAATACCATTTGGTCGAATGTTTGGTCAATTTAGAGCAAACAATAGACAAGACATTTCTCCAGGGAGTGTAAGACAAGTAAGTAAATGCGCTTTAAACCTGTTGGGAAGAAAGGGGTCTGAAGGCTGAAGGAGTGAGGTAAACAAAAAATGGCTTTTACACTTGTTCTCTCTATCATTATAGATTTTATTTCCCACTTCTTGAAGAATTGAAAATATTACAAAGCAGGTACAATCAGTATGCTTTGAATACGGATTGTACACCTGTTTTTCGCACTTATTTCTAATGAAAATGATCTCTCATCATCTTTTGACTTAGACAATTTTGCTGCTCAGAAAGCAATAAAAATTGCTTTATAAATGGCAAATCCATAGATGTAAGTATTTGTTTTTAACAATTTACATTATCTAAATAATTTTTCCATTGTTTCATTATTCATACAAATTGATTCATTTTATATTTTAGTGGATCAATTGTAAGTTCAGGTATAATTTTCTTTAACGTAACTAGAATGTAGGTTTTTTAGTATCGAAATGTAGTGCATTAAAAGTAATAATTAGTAAAATCAGTAGTGGGTGGTTTTTTTTGGAGGGGAGGGGGAGGATTGTGGTTGTCTTACAAGATCCATTACTCAGCATGTAGAGAAATTTGATTGCCAGTAAATGTATTTCGCCCAGGGCCGCTAAAACCCTAAGCACGTCCCTGGTGGTACTACCAGAGCAAAGCCTTGAGCTGAAAAGTCACAAACAAAATTCCCCTCCCCCCAAGGGATCAAGAAAAAGTCTTGCTTTTCTGCAGTAGACTTGATTACTACAGTATTCTAAGCCACTGGAGCTACTATTAAGTAGCCATTAAATATATAACACTAAGTGCTACATATAATATCAGTTACTACTTGCAATTTGCCTATAATGATCCTGTTGAGATACAGGAATCTCTTTTAGCAAGACTATGCTGCAGTGAAATATCTGTCAGACTAACTTGAAGAGCAAAAGATTAAAAATAAGTCAAATTATCTAAGTCCAAGTACAGAACTCAATTACCCCACTGATAAGCAAAAGCAACTAATCCATTGCCAAATGGAAAAGCCATCACCAATTTTTCAGGCAGCTGGTTTAATTGAGGACTGACAAATATCAGGACCTTGGAAATGGTGAAAAGTACACATGGAAGGACCAAGGCAGTTATTGCAGCTAAAATTGCTTCATCCATGTATAAATTTTGAGAAATAATTTTCCCCCCACATTCAATTTATGTGCCAAATACTTTTGGGCATTACCATTTAAGATTCTGAAATTGATAAAAACAATAAGAACCTTAAAATTTTTTCTGAATATTATACATCAGGGATAATGATATTTCAAAGAGGTTACTTTTTATCATCAGATATAAACCTCTTTTCAGCAAATCATTGAAGCCTAGTTTCTTTCTTTCCTTTTTTTTAAAATTGAATTACCAAAGAATAACAATTTGCATAAATTTAAAAAAGGACTAAATATCAACTATTTAACCAAAAAACTTACAGAAAATATAAACAATTCTACTGTTTAGTTTTAATCACTGCTAGTTAGCTCATTCTATCTTTAAATCCTGCAAATCTTAAATATACTCATAAGTTGTGAAATAATTTATAGTTAACATTTTAAAGTTAATTTGAAAATACTCAACTATTAGAGATAGTATTGGTACAAAACACAAGAAACTGCAGTCATTTTTAAGGCAATTTAAAAAAAAAAAACTTTATAGGGAAAGAGACCAAAAATTCTGATTAGTAATTTTAAAACACCAAAACAAAGGATAAGATATTCAAACATTTTAAAATGCACATAAAATCATATAAATGAAAACTTTCATGAGTTACATCTAACACAGAAAATCACTTTAATCAAATACTGAAAAATTCTGTCTGATAGGCTTATCAGATTCATACACATCTGTTCTCTAAGAAAGAAGATACTTAAAAAAAGAAATTAAAAAATTTCTGTTTGTTCATTTAATAAATTACTCAGCTTGAAGTACAGGAAAAAGCAAAGAGGAGACATGTTCTACATAAGATAATGAGGGAACAGCTATATGGAATAACTAGCTGAAGTACCCAGCTTTGCCTGGAATTTTAAGAATGTTTGTTTACTAAAATCAATTTAAAAACTAAACACAGAATTTAAAAAAAGTATGTGAAATGTTATACGCATCAATAAAATGAAAACCCAATATAAAAATATATGAATTTATAATAAACTCCTCAGAATTCAGCTAGATTAAAAAAAAAAAAGGTTCAAATTACAGGTTTAGCAAAATTTTCCAATAGAACCATGAAATGACTCCAGCAATACCTCTTTTAAAAAAATGAAGTGTTTGAGGGTTGCAAACCATTCAACTCCTTCTCCATATTAAACTCCTCAGAATTTAGGTAGATTCAGTCTTTCATCATTGTATCATGAAAAACTATTCCTAATATTTTATTCTTTGTGGAATTATATTTCCACAAAATCTCACCCATTTTTTGGTGGTATTTTATGAATAAATGAACCTTAAGGAAAATAACGATCACTTATGAATACACTTATGACACAATTACAGACAGACAAACATTCATTTTTATATATTAGATTTAATAGTGTAAACAGTGCCTCCTTTATTGTTTAGACTATCTTCATGACGGCTACAAATGTGTTTATGGCACAGTGATTTCATTTAAAACTTCTCCATTAAATATAACCCTTTTGAAAGGACATGCTTTGGCTTGAAATTGATACACAGTAAAAGAAATCCAATTTCTCTACATTCTTCAGAAAATGGAGCATTTTCTCATTATCTAAAAGTATAAGTGTGTATAATTTAACAGTAAGGTCTATTGGAAAACCAAACATTGGTCAGAAGTACAGACTTGCAAAAACAGTCTTCAAACTTTTATTTACTATAAAGATTTTAAAAAAATAAATTTAAAAAAATAAATAATAAAAAAATGTAGTTCTTTCATATAAGTATATACCAGAAAATTGATGTTAAGCTTTTTATCAAGAGAGCAACTAATATTAATTAGAAAAGTTGGTAATTCTTTTGTGATGTGTTAAATAATACAATATGTCATTTGTAATACACTGAAGTGCCACTGAATTAGGGATACCTACCTAGTAACGAGTTGGGCCTCCTCTGGCCTTGATAACAGCTGCCACACGACGAGGCATAGATTCAACAAGTTTCTGGAAACGTTCCACAGGAATGGCTTGCCAAATATTGGCTAAAGCTGTCCATAATTCAGTAAGATTCTTTGGTGCTGTGTGATTGCCTTTCACACCTTGTTCCAAAACATCCCAAAGATGCTCAATAGGATTTAAGTCTGGACTTCTAGGAGGCCAATTCATGACAAAAGTCAGAGGAATGCTCATCCAAACAGCTAGTAGCCAACCGGGACTTGTGAGAGGTACAGTTGTCTTGCTGGAAAACTCATTACCGTGCGGATAACAGAACAGCATAAACGGATGGAGGTGATCACCCAGCAACTCTACGTACCGAATTGCATTGAGGGAGGTTGGTACACGCACCAAAGATCCCAAACTGTGCCACGAAAAAACACCCCAGATCATGATTGAGCCACCATGCCCTTGTACAGTTCCAGCCAGGCATGCAGGATTCATGACTTCATGAGCCTGACGCCATATTCTCATCCTCCTGTCGGCGTTATGTAGTCGGAATAGAGACTCATCACCCCATGCTACTCGTTTCCAGTCCTCTACACTCCAGTCTCTGTGCTCTCTTGCCCAGGCAAGACGTGCAGCCCGATGGCGAGTATAGAGCAATGGTACTCTCATAGGTCGACGGCTCCCGAAACCCATACGGTGAAGCGAGCGTTGCACAGTCTGTTTATTGACTGTACGACTGGCACCTTCATTAAACTGACTGGGTGGTAATTTGAGCTAATGTTTGGCTTCGCTGGCTACGTACAATACACCTGAACCGTCTCTCACCACGCACTGTCAAGATGTTAGCCCATATATGCAAATCTTGTCACTTGCTACGTATTCGAGCGAAATCTCAGCTCACCGCTCTGCCCGCCAGGCGGCGTTCCGCACATGCGTGGTAGCCGTATGGGGGAGTAGCCCGCTTCCGGCACTCAGAGTATAAATACGGTGACCGGGAGAAAACTTGCCGGTATGTTGTGCATTCTCGCTCGTTCGGTTTGTATGCGTTGATATTATTTACTGCCCTGGCATATGTTATTTTATTTCCTTTATATTTTCGTTTGCTGTATACTAAAGCCTAGTATAAATAAATTTTAAATAAAAGGATGAATTCATAAACCCTGCAGTTACTCCTTATTTTTGATACTCTGCTTAACAAGGGTTATGGCCCAGATATTGTTGCTTCTCTGAGCCTAACAACGATTTAGGGCCGTAGGAATAATTTAAGGTTTTTTTTTTCCCTGAGCCCAACTCGTTTACAAGTCAATTTATGAGATATGCTAGTAATATAAGGGGGGGGGGCACAAATAAAGGCTTCGTCGTTTTTTTAAAAAGGGAATTATATAAAATGGCTTTAATACAGCATTGTATTGAAAAATTAAACTCCACCAACTATGCCAGATGGGCAACAGACTTAAAATACCTGTTACTTGAAAAGGATGCATGGGACATTGTAAATGGTGAGGAAAAGGCACCAAATATTAGAGAGGAAGGTGTTACTGCTAAAGCTGTGAAGGACTATAATACTAGAGCTAGGTTAGCTCTGTCGACAATCTACCTTAATACAGACTCTGAATTTCGAGGTATCATCGAGGAATGCAAAAATGCTGAAGAAGCCTGGCAAATTTTAAAGGTGCATTTCCAGCCCGACAATAGGGCTCGCCATATGCAGCTCTTTTCGGAACTTATCGCGTGCAAAATATTACCAGGAGAGAGGATTGACCTGTTTTCAGCACGCCTTAACAGAATATCAGAGCAACTAAGAGGTATCAATGAACCAATTCTTGAGATATGTCACCTTCCAACTCCTACGCTACCTACCAGCTGAATTTGATTCCATCGTTCAATCTATTCTGAGATGGAAGCAGGAGAAATTCATCAATAAAGATGTGCTATTGGAGCTCATCGCCGAAGAGTCTAGACTCCAATTGAGATTTCGATAGGAAAAGCGAATGGAACCCAGAAACTCAACATGTACAGAGGACTAGGGTAAAGTGCTACAGATGCGGAAAGACCGGTCATGTGATTAAAGACTTCCGACGTACGCAGAAGAAACTCCACAGACCCAGGCCACCGAGTCCCGCTCCCGCTACGTCATCCCGTGCGAGTACTCCTGCTAGACCAATGTATCCTGCGACCACAAGACGCCAGCCACCTCCGGAGGGACATGTAGCGAAAGACACTCGGAGATACCAGTCCAAATCCAGAACTTTTAAGCCAGATAAGTCTTTCTTATTTCACTCAAGCTTCTTTTAGTAAAAGTAACTGTTCAGAAACTGGGTGGGTTTTTGATACAGCTGCCTCCCATCATTTTTGTAGAGACCGTTCACTTTATATAGATTTTACTTCTGTCAAAAATGAAGAAATGTCCGTCGCTGTTGACGGCATAACATTCCCCATTGAAGGTAAAGGTACAATTCAACTGAAATTTGGTCAACGAGTTTTTAATTTTACTAATGTAATGTATTATCCTAAATTACGACGTAATTTGATATCAGGTCCTCAGTTAGATTTAAAGGGTGCCACTTTTTCAGGCAATGGAGGTAAAGTGAGGGTGACTAGAAATGGTCAGCGCCATTTTACAGCAACCTTAGATAACGGAATGTATTATCTTTATCCTAGGATACCTAGTAAAACTTCGAAAACTGAAAAATTGGAGACTTCATCAGTCCATGTAGATGATATGTTAAAATGGCATAGGAGATTTTCCCACATTAGTCCGGACTTGATTGAAAATACAAGTAAACAAAATTGTGTCAGAGGTCTTCCTGGAATAAAGAGTAGGAAATTTCGCTGTGAAACCTGTAAAATTAATAAACATAGAAGGGCAACATTTAAGTCATTAGATAGAATTAGGTCAAAGCATCCCCTTGAACTGCTTTATATGGATACATGGGGCCCCGCAAAACGCAAGGTAAAAGGGGAGAAAAATTTTTCCTTTCAATAATACACTGCTGGCCACTGTAAATGAACAAAAATGGCCCTGAAGGAAACATGCAAATAACATGAAATTTACAACATGCATTAGCGGAGGTGAGATATGCAAATGATTATAATTTCAGCGCAGACGCACATCACGCGCGCCTGTGGCGCCACTTCAAAGCGCTATTTAAGGCTTGGAGATTTCGACGATTTCAAGTTCGGCAATTGTGTTTTTCTTGTGGTTTTTTCAAAAAAAAAACGATCAATTATGCCTCGTCGAAAACAGCGATCATCTTTTGATCAAGTATCCGAGTTCGACAGAGGAAGGATAGTGGCCTACCGAGATTGTGGATTATCTTTCAGGGAAATCGGTAGTCGTGTTGGACGAAACCAAACAACTGTAATGCGGATATGTGATCGTTGGATGCAGGAGGGTACGACGGACCGGTGTGTTCGATCGCATCCACCTCAGCGCACCACTTCACGTGATGACAGGCAAATTGTGCGCATGGCAGTGACGGATCGCTCAGTCACATCACGAACCATAGCACAGCACATGCAGTCTGTAACGTATCATCCAGTGTCTGCGCGTACCATTCGACGCCGTTTACAGCAGAGTGGTCTGTCCGCAAGACGTCCATTGCTTTGTCTACCCTTGACGCAGAACCACAGACGTCTCCGCCGCCAATGGTGCGATGGCAGAATGGAATGAAATTGTCTTTACTGACGAGTCACGCTTCTGTTTGCAACACCACGATGGTCGCATTTGAGTCTGGAGACACCGTGAAGAGAGGATGCTGAACAGCTGCGTTATGCACCGCCACACTGGTCCTGCACCGGGTATTATGGTATGGGGCGGTATTGGATATCACTCTCGCACACCTCTAGTACGCATTGCCAGTACTTTAAACAGCCAGCGCTACATCTCCGAGGTGTTGGAGCCAGTTGTCCTTCCTTACCTTCAGGGCTTGCCCACAGCCATATTTCAACAGGATAATGCGCGACCACACGTGGCACGCATTGTCCAACGGTTCTTTGTCAATCGCCAGATTGAATTGCTTCCCTGGCCGCCTCGCTCTCCGGATCTTTCGCCGATAGAAAACATGTGGTCCATGGTTGCTCTACGATTGACCCAGATTCCATCCCCAGCTGCTACAGCAGATCAACTTTGGCAACGTGTGGAAGCTGCTTGGTCTGCTGTACCCCAAGAACTCATCCAAAGTCTCTTTGAATCAATGCCGAGGCGTGTGGCAGCTGTGATCTCCAACAATGGCGGCTACTCTGGCTACTGATTTTGGCAGGAACCACATTTCACAGAAGTCTATAAATTTAATCATTTGATACCTGGTCAACATGTTATCTACAAAATAAATTTTGTTGCGATATCTCTTGTCTTTCTTGGTGTTGCAATTTGGGTGGCCAGCAGTGTAGATGATTACTTACGCAAGGTATCTGTATACCCCATGAGAGATAAAACACGCAAGGTATCTGTATACCCCATGAGAGATAAAACCGAAGTATTTAAAATTTTTAACCAACATTTCAGTCGAGCAGAGGTTTTTAGACAGAAAAGTAAAGGTTATAAGAACAGATAATGGGACAGAATTTGATAATGAGAATTTTAGAACTTTTTGCAGAGAGAATGGAATTAAACATGAATTGTCAAACACATACACTCCCGAGCAAAACGGAGTTGTTGAGAGGTATAATCAGACCATACTTAACGGCATTCGTACAGTTTTAGGTGATAGCAATCTACATCAAAACTTTTGGCCTGAAGCTGCCCTGTATTTTACATACACTTGGAACCGTACATGCCATAAAGATATGAAAATGACTCCTTTCGAATTATATGGCGGCTACCAACCCTCAGTAAAGCACCTTAAACCGTTTGGTTCAATTGCATACGTAGGCGTACCCAAACAACAGAGATCGAAATTTGATGCAAGAGCCAAGAAAGGTATCTTAATTGGTTATGCATTTAGAACCAAAGGTTATAGGATATGGTTACCCGAGGAAGGGAAGGTAATAGAAACCATAAATGTATTTTTTTTTATGAAGAAATTCCAAACACACAAGATGGAAGTGGAGCAGTGATGGGCGCCATACCCAGAAATGAGTTTATTGATAATCGGGACTCCGATACCTATTATTCTTTAGATAGCTCGGAAAGTGAATCAGAAGAGGAACCACAGCCTCAATTTAGTGTCAGATCCTTTTACGAGCCACCAAAGTCATCATCGGAAGAATCACCCGAAGAATTAGACGCAGAGTCACCAGAGTCGTCATCGGAAGAATTATCATCAGAAGAATTAGACGCCGAGTCCAGTAGAGATTTAATTTAAAAAACTCCACCTAGAACTGCCACGTGGGTTAGAAAAGCTGTAACCCGGCCTGATAAGAAACGCACAGATATTTACTATTTTGAACTGGGAAAAACTCAGAGGTTGAGGTCAATATTTGACGTTGAAAAATATTGTACAAAGCACCATATTAAATTTGAACCATTTATATTTAATTTTAAAGGAGCAGATAAGTACAAAGGGGTAGTTAAAGGAGAACAAGGAAGTTCGAATGCAAATACGAATGTTAGCTCAAGTCATACTGATAGTACGGTTAGATGATTAGATGAAACACCAATACCCAGAGCATTTAAACAGGCTATGAAATCCCCACAGAGAGAATTATGGGAAGGAGCAATGAGGGAAGAAATTAAAGTCATGAATAGTAGAAAAGTCTGGAATTTAGTACAATTACCTAAGGATTACCTAATGGAATAAGTACAATTACCTAATGGATTTGTACAATTACAAATCCATAATATGCAGATGGTTTACACATTTAAATATGACAAAGGGAAAATTGCGAAATATAAGGCCAGACTTGTTGCCCAGGGATATACGCAGGTGAAGGGAGAATCGTACGACGAAACCTTTAGCCCTGTTGTCAATTTTAGCGTTGTGCGTTTCTTCTTTTCCCTGTTAGTCTCATTTAGCGGCTGGGACCTCATACAATGTGACATCAGTAGCGCATATCTGTATGCACCCCTTCAAGAGACTGTTTTTATGAAACAACCCCCAGGTTTCATCAAACCTGGGAAAGAACATCTGTATTGTAGACTCAACCGTGCACTATACGGATTACACCAAAGCGGGTGCGTATGGTATTTCGAAATACATCGGCTACTGACTGAGATAGGATTTGTTAAATTCGACAGTTGTAATTGTGTATATATTTTTGAAAATAATATAGTTCTCATTTTGTATGTCGACGACATTGTAATTTTTGGTAAAAGAAAAGATGTTATAGACAAAATCATTAAACTACTAGGGAACTATTTTGAGCTAAAAATATTAGGTAGGACCAGAAAACTTTTAGGGATAGAATTCGAGGAAGATGGAGGTTCACTGGTTATACATCAAACAAGTTATATAAATGAAGTTTGTAGAAGGTTTAATAAATTCAATTTTCCCATCTCATCTCTCCCAATAAGTAAAGGGTCAGTGTACTCTAAATCTAGTTGCCCAGGAACTAAGGAAGAAATACTAGAAATGACCAAATTACCATACCGAAGTATCCTAGGTTGTCTTTCCTTTTTAGCTAGTAGAACAAGGCCTGATATCAGTTACGCCGTAAACATATTCAGCCAATTCCAAGCCAACCCGGGTATTTCACATTGGAACGGATTATTAAAACTGTTAGGCTATGTTTCGTACACCAGAAATTTAAAATTAAAGTTAAATTGCTCTAAACCATTTTTAGTGACTTATTCTGATGCAGACTTCGCGGCAAACCGCGATGATCGCACTTCGATTGGAGGCCAATTAGTTTTACTTGATAACTCCCCCATTGAGTGGAGAACATTTAAAGAAAAATGCGTGAGCCTATTCACTATGGAGGCGGAGTTTATTGCCCTAACAGAATCGGCGAAAAACCTGTTGTGGTTTAATAGGATTTTAAGCGAATGTCACAATAAAATGATAGTCACAGGTAAGAAAATTAAACCCGTGCTGAAAGTGGACAACCAGGCAGCCATTGATTTCGTAAAATGTCCAATCGAAAACCACCGTTCCAAGCATATAGACGTTAAGCTATTTTTTGTCCGTAATTTAGTACACGACAGTATTTTTGAACTGAATTTCGTAAGAAGCAAAAATAACCTCTCCGACATTTTCACCAAACCGCTGACCAAATTTGACCTGAATACATTTAAAGAGTTTATTTTTAAATAATGCATTGTTAAGTATAAGAACGAGTTTTTATTAAACTTTCATATGTATAAATATTTGTAATAGTGTATGTATAAAAACCCTTATAGTCTGAAACTTTGCTATGATTAACTAAAATTGCATTTATTATAAATTTCTGATTTTTTTTTGACTGTATATAATAAACTTTGTGTAATTATTCTTAGTATCATTTTACTGTAAAATTTTTTTTAAGGACGTGCACTGAACTATGTAAAAATAAGTTTTCGATAAGATCGATCTGAGTGTAATTAGATTCTTTTGTGCGTACTAAAAACTGTCTTGTATTAAGTATATATATTGAATCAATGCAGTAATTTAAATGTATCTGATGTACTTTTATATGTCTTGAAAATCTGTTAATAATCGAGTCTAAATTAAAAATTGCATTTTTGTTGTTTAGGCTAATGAAATTGAAGCTGTGTATAGTGTTAAGTTTCACGTTCCAAAATGTAATGGAATATTTAAAGTATTTGTAAATGTTTTTTTTTAGACGAACGAGGAGAACTGTACGCAATACATGGACTTTTTGTACGAGATAATATTGTTAGCTAAGTGACAAGAGGGGGGGGCATTGTTAGCCCATATATGCAAATCTTGTCACTTGCTACGTATTCGAGCGAAATCTCAGCTCACCGCTCTGGCCGCCAGGCGGCGTTCCGCACATGCGTGGTAGCCGTACGGGGGAGTAGCCCGCTTCCGGCACTCAGAGTATAAATACGGTGACCGGGAGAAAACTCGCCGGTGTGTTGTGCGTTCTCGCTCGTTCGGTTTGTATGCGTTGATATTATTTACTGCCCTGGCATATGTTATTTTATTTCCTTTATATTTTCGTTTGCTGTATACTAAAGCCTAGTATAAATAAATTTTAAATAAAAGGATGAATTCATAAACCCTGCAGTTACTCATTTTTGAGACTCTGCCTAACACAAGGCTAATTGACTTTGCAGTTTGCCTGATCGCTAGTTTTTTCTCCACCATCCATGTATTCTTGGTATACTCTTGACACTGTCGACCTTGAAAATCCTAGCTGTCTGACGATTTCGGAAATTGAATGGCCCATGCATCGCGCACCTACGATTTGTCCGCGATCGAAGGCGTCTAAATCGGGCAGTTTACACATACTGGCAATTCCAACAACTAATTCAGAACAACCACAGTACGCGCTATATATGCAGTTACCACAGCGCCCTCACTTGCGCATACATGATGCGCAGCGCTACATAATTTGCATAGGCTTTGCTATCCCTAATTCAGTGGCACTTCAGTGTATTTAACAATTTGTTAAATTGAAATTAAATTTGTTTAATTAAAATGTATTTCAATCGGTAAGTCCACATAATTAACAGTTGTTAGTTTAGAATAGATGGGCAATTTATGCTGATCAACCCAGTCTCCAAGGCAAAATTAAAATATGGCCTAAATTTTTATCCTGACCCATTTTTCCAATCCATGAACCCTAATCAGTTACAGAAAATGACTGTTCATCTTCAGCCTGTATTGAAGTCTGAATGTTGTCCATGTGTCCTGCTTGTTGGGGCAAACAATCTATTCTTAACCTGATGACAAGTGGGATTTACTCTGACGGTTGGAGAATTGAAGTAGGTAAACGATGCCAGTATTTATTGCTCCATGTTCTACCATTTCATTCTTCTGAAGATATCTAGTGCCACCTTGGATACCAAAATTGAGACAGACTCTTTGTTACAACTCAAGGGAAGACTAAAATCTTTCAGTCATGCAGTGATACTATCAGACTTCTCAACAGCCCTGCAAAATAGGGCAAATCAAGATAGACCAGCTATTTGCCAGAGGGTTCGGAAGAGCAGATTATTCAGAGACAGCTGTATGATTCAGGAAAATAAATCATGTTATAATGGATTCCCTTCCACTGTGGAATCACAGGTAGTTAGCCCGTGTTAGGTCTTGCTAAAAAAGACATAACCAAATCTAACTATACCCAAACTTCATATAAATCAGCAACCTCTATAACACATCAATTAAAGAGCACTATTTTCCAACCTCCATGATCAGATAAAAGAAAAAAAATAGAAAGATACTACCTGGGGTTCTCTTTCAATGTGTGATCCCATGTAGTGAAGCTGCCAATACTCTTGATATAAAAGATATAACAGCCCAATATAATTGTACCCAAACCTTACAAAATCAGTGACTATTATCATACATGAATTGGCTAAACTGAATTGTATGGTCCCAGATAATTATCACCAAACATGTCAACCATATTTCAAAGTTTTAAGATTTTGCTAAAGATACCAAATTAGGTGATAAGTAGCTGAATGTTGATATTTTGGCAGGAATGTCTTTAATTATTTTTACCATAAAAGAGGTTATTATAAAATTTTAACTAAATTCAGTAATGCTTCATTCATAAATAGCTGAAGTTGAATACCTTACATTCATAAGATATTGAAGTTCCATGTACATTTTTATTTCTTCTCTTTATAGTAAGCATGAGTTTTATTTTGCAAATGATAGATATGTAGTTTTATAAGCAAAATAACTGACAGAAGTAAAAAATGCTTGTTAGTTGACCATGAATTGTATACTTCAATGTGATTTATTGACAAATATGGCATTGAAATTTTTACAACCAAACCAAATATATACCGAGTTTTGTTTTACTGATTAAATCACCAGTCGATTCATGATGCAGCTGGCAGTAGAAGGATCCATGTGAGGTAACAGTATTGCCGTAGTACAGCAGTGGCTGCTATGTGAGCACCAGCAAAAATAGCCAACTAAGGCTACAAGGTTAATACAGAAGTTTGTTTTACTGTGTAGTATCATGCTTGCATTTGAACTCGTGATACCCGCCTGAGATAGTTAGCTTTTCTGTAACATGAAATGATGAACCATGGAGGCAAAATTGGCAGTGCTTAAAATTCCCATTCTAGTAAACCCAGCAATATGCCAAACCAAAAAATGGCTTGGCAAAAATGTTGGACCCTATGATTAATTTAAGAGCACCATTTTCCAGCTTCAATGATCATATATCACCCCTGCAGTATCACCAGCGCACTGGAAATTGAAAAAGAAAAGTGGAATATATCATAAGTCTCTAAGAGAATAATTCTTTATACTATACTACCAGCAACAAAATATTACAAGGCAACATGGAGAAAAATATACTTTAGTCGTAAAATCTTGAGAAAAAGTTTCTTATAGCTTTCTTCAAACAACCCAATATAAAAGTTAAATAATTTTATATAAACATACAAGTTTAGTCTGTACCTGCGTTTTCCTAATTTAAACTTTATCTGTATTCTTGAAAAATTAAATATATTTTTTTTTCCAATTTTTTAAAAATATTTGGTTATTTAATACAAGAGGAAACCAATAACTTCAGATAATACAAAACCAATATCTTAACATGGAATTTAACAATCTTTTACAATTAGTGGTCACTCTGTACCTATATGAGAGTAGGCTATTTAACAATATGGGTAGCAAAATGTAAACATAGGACACAAGGCAAACAGACCATGCTTTAAGCTACATTTTGTCGAAAAACTGAATTCTGCAATTTAGGATACACTTGCACAGTTTGGACTAAATACATATTTATTAAAAATATAGATTTGCCAACTTAATAATTGCTCATAGCAGTTTAAGCTAGAAATTGAAAATATCAACACACACCCATAAAATTTTTTCTTTTAAATTTTCATGGGGAACTCCAACTTTTTAAACTTCAAGAGACTTAAGAAGTCAAGTTAAAGAATTTAACTTAACCCATTAGTGCCTAGCGCCCTTTTAAAAGAACGCTTACATAATAAACTCTAAATCACTGAATTTTTTTTTTTGTGGTCCAAATAGCAGTATATCATGATAAAGTGTTGTATTTGTTATTATCCAACAGTTGGCAGCACTACATTAATGTTCTATTTCTGCTTTGAAGGTGTAAAGTCAGAGTTAATCGTTTTTTAGCTTTTCAAAAGGGCATCAAGCAAAAAGTAAGTTTATTTTATTGTTTTTTTAATGTTACGAAAATATTTTATGCTGTTATCACAGTCAATACTCTTTTCTTAAATACGTATCTTTCAAAATTGTTAAAATTATTTTTTAACACTTATATTTTCTTTTGCGTAGCGTTGTATATATATAGGAAGCTAGGCACGTATGGGTACATGTTTTTCTGACCTGTTCTGCTATACGAATGAGTCTTTTTTTTATCTATTTATGATGTTTTATTACCATAGAGAAAAGGAAATGCTATTTATTTTCAGAAAAATGATGTTATAAATTATTTTTATAAATAAAGATTATTGAGTATTCCTTATTTATGAAAATAATTATGTTCTGTTGACTAAGGAATGATTAAAAAAATTTCTTAAGAGAAATATTAGCCTCTTGATAATGTAATGAACGTATTAACAAATTAGCCTCTTAATTACAAAAATTTAATCAAAGGATGTTTTCTGTATTTAGTGATTTTAAAAAATAAAGAAAAATTTCGAAGTACATAAGTAATTGTCTGGATTTTTTAAAATATGTATTTTAAATGTCTATAATTTAATAAATTTTAAGAATTTTGTCTTTTAATCCAAATTATATTTGATCTAAATATACTGAAATGAGCAATCGATAAGTTTTAAAGCTCTTATTTATATTTGTTTTTATTTTAAGGCATTAGCTTTAATGGCAGAGTTATCTGATAATGATACATTCCATGAAGCGGATATTTATTTGGACCCACCATCTAATGAAGTTACCAATGACTGGCACTATACGGGTTAATAGAACTGAAAAATGTCCACTTGGAGATGTTAAATCTGTTGAAAAGAAGAGTAGGGGGAAGTTTTTATTTTCAGATCAGCAAAAATTTGAAAAAGGTTCGTTGGAATGGCAATAGTGTCGTTACTTTGGCATCTAACCATTATGGTATTGAACCTGTAGTTCAGGCTAAATGCTGGTCGAATATTGATAAAAGATTTGTAGAGATTGACGAACTGTATATTGTGTCTCAATATAACAAATTTATGGGAGGCACAAATCAAATGGATCAAAATCTTGCACAATACCAGTGTTCCATGCGGTCTAAAAAATGGTGGTGGCCACTGTTTTTGTTTAGCTTAGAAGCATCAATCCAAAATGCATGCCTACTGTACAGAGTATGCCCTTCTAATGACAGTAGCAGAATGGATCTCCTCCAATTTAGAAGAGAAATCTGTCAGACATATTTTTTAAGTACAGTAAGAGACCAAATACCAGTCTGGCTGCAGGGAAACCAAAAAAAACTTTCAAAAAGAGTGTCTGGTGATGTCCGGTATGACGGAAAAGATCATTTCATTGTTGTGAATCCAAAACAGATAAGATGCGCCTACTGTGGCAAAAAATCCACAAGAAAATGCAATAAATCTTTAGTTGGATTGCATGATAAATGCTTTGAAATCTTTCGCACAAAATAGATTGTATATAAATTGTGTAAAAAATAATTACGAATAGCTTTTTTCATTATTTTGTATTTTAATAAGCCCTTTTTATATGTAAATTTAAATATAAAAGTGTAAAATTTATCATAAGACATAATTTATTAAATTTGTGCCTTTTAAGCTATTATTTTTTACATTTTCAGCTTTTTAAATTGTTTTGATTTCTTTTAAATAATTAAAATACAATTTAAATTCCTTGTGTTTATTTTATTATGCATTTTTCGCAGAGTTCCATTTGTTTCATGCCTTTATCTAAAAACGACATTAAAAGGAATAATTTTAGAAAATCTAAGGGTTGAAGTGTTTGTGTAAAACCTGTACCCTCCCGTGCCTAGCGTCCTTTTTATAGGACGGTAACATTTTGAATAAAAATTAAAATTTTAATGCAGGAATTTTATTATTTTTCAGCTCCTTTTGTACCTGTACAAACATAATTAGGTAAAGAAAATTAAAGAATTTGATGTTGGGCATTAATGGGTTAATTGTTTCTCCATTTGCAAATAATTGCAACTTTTGTTTGTTTGTTCAGATTAACTTTACCCAAGACAAGTATGTCTGAATATGATGCAAGTTCTTAAGATTAGGACAGGTCATTAAGAAAAAAATTTGGTAACAACTGCAGCACAGTGCAGTTAAATTACACATGATACATCCTTCAGTTATCATAGATTTATTTATAGGACTGTATCCTTTCAGATATATTAATTGAAAATTTTTTCCAGGAGAAAGACGAAAACTTTATATAATGAAATATTAACCAAACTGTTATAAATTCAAGACAAAATAGTTTTAAAACCATACTTACAAGGATTGACATCCCGATAGCGATTTAAATTTTTATTTTCCAATTTCTTGGCATCTTTAATTATATGTGAAAAATTATTTGATTCATTTCTAATTTCCTGGAAGTAAAATCTCAGGATTAGAAATCTGGTAAAAATATTTAAAGACATTTTGTCTTATATAGCAGAAAACAATACATAAAAAATATTATGCTTGGTAATTAATATTTAAGATTTATACTTTTATTATATTATACTATATATTACTATACAAGTAATTCTCTTTATGAAGAACATACAGGTATAATGAGCGATTTATACTTACTAAGCTAATACAATATTAGAATAGAATTTAGATGTGCTCTAAACATAACTTTTCATAAAGCAATATCTACGAAAAAATCAGTTTAAAAGAGATTAACAATTTCTTTCTCAAATTTAAAGTATGTGGAAGATTACAGATTACTGTGTATGGTGCCATAGATAAATAACTTACCAAATACAGCAGTATTTTTTTTTTCTAGGTGTCTGTGTGTAGGGGGAGGGGATATAAATCAGCAGGGTGGTAAAAAAAAAAGGCAAAATATGTAGATTAACTAGTAAATAGTTCTTTATTCTTTTGCATTTTAAAAGGCCACATGCTCATAATTTAAAATTATACACACATACATATTAGACTCAGTGTTTTTATGAGTTATATGGTGGTCGGATAACTTAAAGACAAATGCTTTAGCAAGTTGTGCATTTAAAAGAGCAAGATTCAGCTCAAAATACTGCCTATGTAGGTATGTTCTGCACTTTATCAAAATAATTCTCTTGGATTCTATGATTCTAATATTCCAGATAATCTTCTGAATATATTTAAATTTTTTTTTGTCCCCCAAATATAATTATACATAGTTCTACTTTTTATATTAACAGCAGAAGATATTCTGTTCTGTAACATTTGTTAGACCTGTATCATGCTGTGCTGAAATAAGCGTAATAATGTATTAAACTATTGTAAATTATTTTTCAATAAGTCTGTGTGATTAAACGATTTGTAAACTCAACGAATTTGTCAATTATGAAATATTTGACAATAACTTAAAATAAAGCAAATGCTGGTTTGGTGACAATTTACAATCGCGTTAATGTGAGCTATGGGCAGTAATGTGCTCATAATAAATACTACTCAAGTGTCAAAGCATTATACAAAAAGAATCTTAATTTTATTAACTAATTTTAATGTTTTAAACTACGTAATACTTAAAAAGTAATTTACTATTTTAATTATGATTAAGTAGGAGGTACCCATGAATAGTTTGCAGTGTAACTGAAAGTACAATTAAAAATGACATGTCAAAAGGTTATTACAAAAAAAAAATAAAAATAGAAAGGTTAGATATTAATTAATTGAGAACACTTTCTTCTATTGTTAAAAAATGCTATGCAAATTCTATTTTAAATTACAAATGAATACACTTCCAAAATCCATATCGCTGGATATGTAGAAAAAAAATATAAACAAATCTTACCTGGAAAACAGTGGCCCAGGCGTTTCTTTTATCTATATCTAAAAATTCTATCTCCATCACAGAAAGCTAATATCACAAACGTTAAATAGTTTAGGAAATAGCCATCAAATTGAATGACTGTTTACATCAATTAATTGTCCTAATGAAACACACGAAGACTTAGCAACATTACACTCCAACCTTCGACATTCACTTCAGCGGAAGTCACTCGAATAGAGTATGTCGGGTTCCAGTTGTCTGGTGAGTCGCAGTTAATTTACTTAAAATTTAAATATATGCGTGGGGGATGGAAAGTAATAATTTTTTTCTCTTACTCGTTTAGAAAACATATGTCATGCTTATGAAATAACGCGAATAACAATATAAAACCAAGCTTAGTTATAACCAATTATTTGTGTTGAAAAGAATTAATAAAGAGTTAAAATTGTAATTGATAATAAAAACCATAGGGTCAGTAGCTAACTAACACACCTTGAAAATAAAAATGAAAAAGTGAAAGCAAGTAATGAGAAATCAGTGAATGAAGTAACATTTCGCATCTAAAAATTTACAGATTTTGGATCTTGGTACGAATGAACAGATGGTAGGTAACACTCGTCATCACATGTCAGATGATTATTTATTTAAATCTTAATGGGCATAAAGATTTTTTTTTAATTTCAGGCGTGACTTCACTTATCTTTCAATGAACCCTGGACGTAACAAATATTTAGCTTTAGGCACATGGACATGGACATGGACAAAAAGTTTTCGTGAGGTTCCAAATACGCGGTCGAAGTGGTGACGTCACGTCCGCCATGTTGGGCACCGCCTCAATGGCGGCCCATGTTATTCTCCCATAGGACAGAAAAACAAATATTAATATCTCTTAAACTAATGAATATTATCTCCCTGCATGTCCTGAAATCGATGAAGGAGCAAAAAATACCCTACCTCAAAAATTGAGGAATGTGATTTCGTACAGGAATAAGAATTAATGGTGCTTTAAAGTTCAATTTCGGTAAGCCTATCGATGTGAAACAGGCTTAGTTGAAGTGATACAATTGAACTTTTTAATTTAGTGTTTGTGAATAGTTTTATATGTTGTTCCTGTCTATGTGGATATTCTAACATAATCTAAGATGAATTGGTATTGTCAGTTTTCATACACATTCTGCCCAATAGATGGCGAGACCTCCCCGTCTCTTCAGATGTTTTCGAAGAGGCTGATTGGGAGAAGCGATTGACGCATGCGCGTCGGTATATGTTTTTGTTTTTTAGTCAGTACAACTGTGATTCTCCGAGAGAGAACATCGAGCAATCCTGCGTATTGTCTCAAAAAAGGTGTTATATGTATGGAAAATGATATATATAATAAAAGGTGAAAAAGACAACTTCAAGTATCTTCCATCTGTATATCAAGGGACACCGGGTAGGCGTCCCCGAACTATTTTCTAACGTCAGTGGATTAAATCAGCTACGTTTTAGCGTATCCCGACATTAGTGGCGCAGTCACTGTAGGATTGATTATTGATGGAAGATTAATTATTAATTAAAAAATGGAGCTATTGAAAAATAAGGGCCTGTTCACATAGGAGTCCGTTGCGTTGCGTTAAGGGAAAGATGACGTTGAGACGAAAATAAACCAATCATATGCCTCCAAACGATTAGCAATGAAATTTTTAACGCCTATGATTGGTTTCTTTTCGTCTCAACGTCATCTTTTCCTTAACGCTACGCAACGGACTCCTATGTGAACAGGCCCTAAGAGAGCACCGCTCCGTACGGCGTTTACGAAGGTATATAATCTCCTTAAGGAAAAATTAGGAGAAAAAGAACCGAAAATGACAGACATCGAAATAAGTCTGGAACAGTTGACGGATAAGTCAAACCGGCTCCGAGAAATGGATCAAGAATTGTTAGATGCCTTATTAACTTCAGGAGCAAAAGAGAAAGAATACGCTCAAGAATTCGAAGCTTGTGAAGTACACAGTGCGTCAAATAAGTTTTAAGACTGGGTCTGTAAAAAGAAATGGAAACAAGAAATTAATACCTGTTTTGGTTTTTTATTCAAAATAGGACCCTCCGGCTTCAATGCACTTTTTACAGCGATTTAATAATGCATCGAAAGCCTGTTGTAAATCACTTTGTGGAATGGCCTGCAAAGCACGCGTCGAAGCTTCTTGTATGGTCGAAATATCCTCAAAATACCACCCTTTTAACTTCATTTTAAGTTTTGGGAATAAGGAGTAGTCACAGGTTGCTAAATCAGGTGAATTCGGTGGATGGTTCAACACACAAACATTATTTTTTGCCAAAAATCGACTAACAATAAGGCAGGTGTGACTGGGTGCATTGTGGTGTAACAAACACCAACTGCTTTCAGTCCTATAGTCTGGACGAATGCGATGATTTCTGGCCATCAAACGCTTTAAAACAGCTAAGTAGTATTGACCTGTAATTGTTTGTCCAGTTGGAACAAATTCTTTGTGGATAATACCTTTACTATCGAAGAATGTAATGAGCATTGTTTTGATTTTGGATGGAACTTTTCTTGTTTTTTTGGCTTGTGGTGAATTTGGTGACTTCTATTCCGCACTTTTTCGTTTTGTTTCAGGATCATATTGGAAACACCAGGTTTCATCACCTGTAACAATGGACTTCAAGAAGTTTGAATCGTTTTCAGCGGCTGAAATAATGTCTCCGCAATGTGCACTTCTCATTGCTTTTTGCTCAGGGGTTAAAGTGCATGGAAAAAATTCAGCACACACTTTTGTTTTGCCAAATCTTCATGCAGGATGGTTCAAACTGTATCTTTGTTGATGTTTAAAGAGTCTTCCATCATTCTCAGTGATCCACAGCGATCGTTTGTTACGAAATTTCGTACTTTCTCAACAACTTCAGGTCTCCTAGATGAAATTGGTCTTCCACTACGCTGATCATCTTCTACCGTATCTCTTTCGTCCAAAAAACGTTTGTGCCACACAAAAACATTTCATCTACTTAAACAACAGTCACCGTAAACTTGTTTCATGAGTTGGTATGTTTCCGAAGTGCTTTTACCAAGTTTTGCGTTAAATGTAATTAAAGCTCTTTGCTCCATCTTAAAAAATCAACATGAAAAATATTCACTTCTGCAATAAACGCTCGCCTTCTCTCAACTACTTAACGAAATGCGCACAACTTGTTAGCAGTGTGCCAGCAGACGATGGACGTTATGACGCATGTGGATTTACACTCACAGCGCCTTTACAATCTGTGCTCTGGGACGAGTCTTAAAACTTATTTGACGCACTGTGTATATGTTGAAAAATTCGTACAAATAAAGACAGAAGCAAAGCAAATTTGTTCGTCAAGAGGTCAAAAAAGTCAAGTGAAAGAAAATAGTGAAAACGAAACCGAAGCTAGAATTTCGCAAGTTCAAATCAGGTTGCAGAAAATTAATTTAATTCAATTTGATGGAGACCCCCGAAAGTGGCTAAACTTCTGGAATACCTTCATAAAAATTCATGAAGACGATACGTTGGACGAGCACTCAAAATTTGTATATTTAATACAGTCGACGATCCCAAATTCCAAAGCACGCGAGATTGTGAACAGTTACCCCTGCACAGCTGATAATTATTCAAAAGTGATAGAGCACTTGCGGACTAGAATTGGAAATACTGAAATCCTTATCCAGGTTTTTGTGCGCGATTTATTACAGTTAGTTTGGGCTAATTATACGTCAAATCAAAAATTTGCATTATCATCGCTTTACGACAAATTAGAGACTAAATTACGAGCTTTAGAATCGCTTGGTGTCACTAAGGATAAATATGCCAGCATAATATTCCCTTTAGTGGAGTCCTGTTTACCCACGGATATATTACGAATTTGGGAAAGAGAACGGGAAAAGTCCACAGAAATTAGAGGTAAGACAGATTTAGATTCTCTTCTTGAGTTTTTAAAAACTGAAGTATTAACTGAAGAACGCATGCTATTAGCGCACGATGATTTCGGTTTGAACAAACCCAAAAGGAGTTCAAAAAATAAAGATTTAATGGAATCGGATATCCCTACTTGTCACGAATTGTGGGTAGGAGAAAAAAAATCGACGCCTAATAAGATAAAAATAGAATTATGTTTTTTCTGTGAGAAGCCTCACCCGACAGAAAAATGCTTTAAAGCAGAAACGCTTTCCTATCAGGAAAAGAAAGATTTGTTATTTAAAAGAGGAGCTTGTTATGTATGCTTGAAAAGGGGGGGAAATCACATTTCCCGCAATTGTCGGTTAAAATTGAAGGTTAAATGCGGCGTATGTCAGAAAGTAGGTCATTTGTCTATCCTTTGCCCAACGGCGCCAGACAAGAGTAAACAGACATTTGCAAGCGCTGAGTCTAAAGGGGGGGGAACCGAACTCAGTTGGTAATGATCAAATACTTTCGTCGAGTTGTTTACAAGATGAGGGAGTTTTATTGCAGATATTAGTGGTTAGAGTAACCAACCGATGTAGGCAAAAAAACATAAGGGTTATAATTGACAGTGGAGCTGTGCAGTCGTTCATTTGTAATGACGTCATTGAGTATTTACGATGTGAGAGTGTGGGTGAAAAGAGATTAATTCATCAACTTTTCGGTGGCGTACAGACAAGTGAAGAGTTACATCGCATGTATAACATTTGTGTAAATAGTCTTGATAATGATTTTAGTTGTGAGATGTTATGTTTAAATAAAGCAATTATTTGTTCAGAAGTAAAAAGGATATCCTCAAAAGGGCCGTTGTCAGAGGAATTAAAAGCTTATGGTATTTATGTGAATGATATGCAGGGTTGTTTTCCGGAAGTGGGGGATGAAATAAAAATGCTTATCGGTTCTGACGTCGCGGGAAAATTATTTACTGGAAAAGTAAAATGTTTAAGGAGTGGTCCCGTAGTGATGCAGACAAAATTGGGATGGGTCATCATGGGAAAAGTACCAAATTTTAACGAGAAGGATACCCATACATGTGTTTCGTTACTGTTGAACGAGAGATCAGCAGAAAATTTTTGGAGATTAGATACTATAGGAATAACTGACCCGGTCGAAGTGAAAACAAAACTAGAGTTGCAAAAAGAGAGTATGCTACATTTTGAGAAAAAGTTGAGAGTAGATTCCGAAGGTAGATATGAGGTTGCTCTACCATGGGTTTTAGATCGTTCTAGGTTACCTAGCAACCGAGAATTGGCGGAAAAACGCCTAGAGACTACTCGGAAGAAACTAATGCACTCGAATAAAATTGGGGCCTATCAGGAGGTATTTGATAACTGGTTGGAGGATAATATTATTGAGGAGGTACGTAATGATGTACGTAATGAACATTATCTTCCCCACCGTCCAATTTTTAAGGAAGCTGGTACTACGAAAGTTAGGCCGGTTTTCGACGCGTCAGCACATAGTAAGGGAACCGTCTCGTTAAACGAATGTCTAGAAACGGGTCCGAACCTCCTCGAAATCATACCCTCGCTGATAGATCGATTCCGGAAGTTTCCGGTAGGAGTAGTTTCGGACATAGAAAAGGCCTTTCTACAAATAAGTATTAGAGAAGAGGATAGGGATTTTTTACGGGTTTTGTGGAAAGGTGTGAATGAGAAGGATATTAAGGTTTATCGCCACCGACGGGTGGTTTTCGGGCTTACGTGTAGTCCTTTTTTGTTGGCGGCTACTCTAAATTGTCACTTAGATAATGCTACGGAGTGTTTTTTAGACACTGCAAAAACTTTAAAGGAGTCATTTTATGTAGACAATTGTCTTGTGAGTTTCAAGACAGTTGAAGAACTAGACAAATTTGTGATGCTTTCGCGGACGCTGCTTTCGGCCGCAAAGTTTAATTTAAGGGGATGGAGGACGAACGGAGAAAGTGAGGTAATTTCTCAGGCGGGGTTAGAGGAAAATGTTTGCGTTTTAGGGCTAGATTGGAATCTAAAAGATGACACGTTGTCATGTAAAATAGAAACGAAGACGGAAGGGAACATGGTCGCTAGTAAAAGGTCCCTACTTTCATGCACGAATAAATTGTTCGATTCCATGGGCTTCACTTCTCCCGTTACTCTTTTCCCAAAATTGGCCTTACAAGAATGCTGGAAACAAAAATTGAGTTGGGACGAGAAACTCCCAGAACCGTTAGAAAAGCAGTTTTCTACGTGTCTAACGAAGATGAAATTACTGAAAGAAATTAAGATTCCGAGATGGATGGAGGTTCGGGGTTCGATACCCGAGAATGTCAGCCTGCATGTTTTTGCGACGCGAGTAGGCAAGCATATGCTACTGCTATCTTTATAAGGATAAAAACAAATGAACATATTAGTGTTAATTTAGTGCAATCACGCACACGAGTTTCCCCATTTAAGAACGTAACTATTCCAAGGTTAGAGTTGCTGGGTTGTACTATAGGAGCTAGACTGGGAAACACTGTAACTTCGGATTTAAGAATTGCTGGAATAAAACGATTCTTTTGGTGTGATTCCACAACAGCACTGACTTGGATCCGGAGAGATGTTCACTGGGGCACTTTCGTTTGGAATCGAGTACAGGAAATCCGTACGTTGACAAAAGTAGAAGAGTGGCGTTATGTTCCGACTGAACTAAATTCAGCAGATCTGCCTTCGAGAGGCTGTTCAGTAGAGCACTTTCTTCGATCAAAATGGTGGGAGGGACCCAACTGGCTGAAAGGACCTGAGGAGTCGTGGCCCTCCGAGGTTGAGAAACCTGACGAAGATGTAGTGAACTCCGAAAAGAGAAAATCGGTGCTTGCCGCCACTGAAGGGATTTTCGTGCCGAATGATTGGTTTTATCGTTATTTCTCTTCATTCCCGAGAATTTTGAGATTAGTTGCGTGGATATTACGTTTTTTGAACAACGTTAGAAAAACAGACATATGTAAAGAAATTGAACTGTCGATCTCGGAACTTAAGAAAGCTGAAGAAACAATTTTCATTCTGATACAGAAAGAATCATTTTCGAAAAATGAAAAACAGTGTTTTAAGAACCTTCGAACACTGGTTGACGAACAGGGCATTATCAGAGTAAAAACTCAAGTGATGTACAGACATGATACAGATGATTTTAAGTACCCGGTACTTTTGCCTTCCGATCATCGGGTAGTACATCTCCTGATTTTATGGGAACACCAGAGACTGTTACATGCTGGGGTCACCCTGTTGATGTCTAATTTACGCGAGCGGTTTTGGATCATCAAGGCTAGAAGAACAATCAGAGCTGTTATACGCCGTTGCGTACGGTGCAAAAGGTTTAATGCAACTAAGACAGAGTCCATACCGATTTCGTTACCAGCTGACAGAGTGCAAGACTTTGCAGCCTTCCAAGTGACGGGTGTAGATCTTGCCGGCCCCTTATTCCTTAAAGGAGCTAAGAAATCTTGGATCGTTTTGTACACCTGTGCAGTATACAGGGCGGTACATTTGGAGCTGGTGACGTCGCTTTCAACCGAATCGTTTCTGCAATCTTTCCGGCGATTCATTGCCAGGAGAGGTAGGCCTGTCACAGTGTATAGTGACAACGGAAAGAACTTTGTCGGTGCTAATTCAGCTTTTTTTCCATCGATTGGGAACTTGTTACAGCAGCGTCGACATTGCAGAGAATCCGTTGGAGGTTCAATCCCCCTTCCGCCGCCTGGTGGGGCGGTTGGTGGGAACGCTTGATCCAGTTGGTATAACGGATTCTGAGAAAGGTTTTAGGAAGGGCTGTCCTTTCTTATGAAGAACTCCTGACCGTCATCTGCGACTGTGAGCAGGTAATAAATACACGACCTCTCACTTATGTGTCAGAGAGTCCGGAGGACCCGTCTCCTTTAACTCCGGCTATGTTTCTCCAGACACTGAGCTTGTCCGATGTTGAAGACATCGATTTGGTGGACCGTCAGGGGTTAAACAACCGAATAAAACATGTACAAGGGATCCGGGATCATCTCCGGAAGAGATTTCGGAGTGAATACTTGGGACAATTAAAGCAACAAACATCTGGCCGAGATGTTAAACCATTGTCAGTGAACGATGTGGTCATCATTGAAAACGACCAAAAACGGGCACAGTGGACTTTAGCCCGAATAGTGGAACTATTTCCAGGAAAAGACGGTCATGCACGAACGCAGCAAGGAGAGTTCATCCGACCGGTTCAAAGACTTTACAATTTAGAGGTGAACATTGACTCTCCTTTCGAACCAATCGTCCATACCCGTAGTGGGCGGCACGTAGTCGCTCCCAAAAGACTCGTTTATTGACATTCAAAAAACTTTGATTCGAAAGACAATTTTCCTTTTTTTCTAATTATTGTAATTCATGTTGTACATATGTATATAGTTATTGTAAATATTTTTTATGTCTTTTAATTTTAGGTACTATTTTTTCAGTCGTGAGAAAGAGTATTGATATTTAAAATTGTATATGCCAAAAGTAAGTAAATTTTGTGTCTAGGTGAATTTACCAAAGGTAAATTCAGGTGGGAGGATGTCAGTTTTCATACACATTCTGCCCAACAGATGGCGAGACCTCCCCGTCTCTTCAGATGTTTTCGAAGAGGCTGATTGGGAGAAGCGATTGACGCATGCGCGTCGGTATATGTTTTTGTTTTTTAGTCAGTACAACTGTGATTCTCCGAGAGAGAACATCGAGCAATCCTGCGTATTGTCTCAAAAAAGGTGTTATATGTATGGAAAATGATATATATAATAAAAGGTGAAAAAGACAACTTCAAGTATCTTCCATCTGTATATCAAGGGACACCGGGTAGGCGTCCCCGAACTATTTTCTAACGTCAGTGGATTAAATCAGCTAAGGTCAGCGTATCCCGACAGGTATATAGGTTTTATTCCCAGTAACACTGATTTATCCCTAGCGCAATTGTGTTTACAATTTGAATGTGTCGCTGATGGTAACGGTATTAAAATGTCACTTTCGATAAAAATTATTACTGTAAAACTACGTATGTACCTTTCGATTTTCCTCAAATATTTGTTTTGTAATATTCTTAAAGCACCATAATCCACTTTGCAGAATGAAGGTGTTCTTGAAGTTGATATATTGCTAGTATAGGATACTGTATTGTTGTTGTTTTTAATGTATCCTATGACTGGTGTAAATTTTTGTAGATTTCTACTGTGTTAGATGTACGCTTTTATTAATTTCTTTACCTGTGAACTTGATTCCCTTCCCTTAAAACTGAATGGGTGTCTGAGTAGGATAGATTTAAGTCAATCTATTCTATGTCAGATTTCTTTTCAGTTAAATCCATGAAACTATAAGTTTACTGACAGACTTTATGGCTAAATATTTTTCATCCATTGATTTCATGCTTCCTTTCTGTTGCTGGCTGGTTTTATGATGGGATTATTTGATTTAGTGTTAGTGTGTTACCAACCTTAGTTTAATGCAGCACTCTTAAAGTATGAAGCATGAAATAATTGATTTGTTTTGCATTGTTCTTATATCATACAGTTAGTGGAAGTGATACTCTTCAAACTCTATTTAATGTTTATTAACAGCTTTTTTTTATGTTGTATCTGTTTATGTGAATAATGTAATATTCGGTATGTAGATGTTTTTCCAAATAATATGCCTGTTAAAGTTTACTTGTTATTGTTTTGAATTATAAATATTGAAAAGTTGTGTTTGGTAACATTGTTAAAATTGTAATAAATGTTGATTTTATTACTTTTTCTCTTAATGACATTTTTAAGGAGGGTATTATATAAAAAAAAATGTTTAGCAATTTGAAATATGAATAGCAAATATTTTATGAAAATATAAATCTGTTTATCTCTAAACTACAATAACGTGGTTTATCACTTTTTACCCCCATGGTCTTCATATATATATATATATATATATATATATATATATATATATATATATATATATATATGTATATATATATATAACATTAAAAACCCCATACCATTTTAAAATCTAAAACTATTCTAAATTCCCTTGGGCGTACGAGCAAATTTTCGTTTTCAAATCTAAGTCCTAAAAGGCCTCTAGTGGAAAATATTAAATGGCTTCCTTTTTAAAACCTCGTGGCGTCACCCAAGATTTCATATAGGCTCTGCGCAGATTACATAAAACCACATGTGACTTATCGACAACAGCAAATCCCTAATCACTATCATGATCACATGACAAAGTTTATATAAGTCGTCCGAACAACAAACCTGTGCGCTTTTCGGATTGTGTAATTGCCTTGGGAAGACGTATTCTCCGACAAAATAAATACTAGTATAATGCTGTAACTTGCTGCGTCGATTATTATTTAGAGCCACGACTACACCATCAGCCCCTGTGATGTGCTGGACGCCAGTCCTCTCCTTGGGTTGTCCAGTATGTCACAAAGAGTCGTCAAGGATGTACAGACTTGTAACAGAGATGCAAGTTTTGCTGCACGGGAGATCCCACAGTGAATTTCCCAGCCCATAAGTTTTGCGGTTGCTGTTTGCGGTCAACGGAGAAAAGTCAACTCACGCTGTGGGCTTTATGTGTCAAGGTCGATGTCTCCTCTTTCCCCGTCATTCCGTCGTAGTACGTGTGTGCCATCGAAGTCTTTTTGTATCTGGTTTCAACTTCGAGTGAATCTTCTTAGTGCTTGTGTTCCCCATTGCTCCGTGTGATCACCATTTAAATTCTTCGCGAGTGTCATTGTCATCAACAAGAGTGTGTGCGAGATCATAAATTAAACTCCAGCCATTTTCTCCATAGTTAAAAAAGTGGAACCGAGTGAAGGTTTTTTTTATAATTGTGTGCCTTGTATTGATTGACGAAGATTGTGAGCAGATTTGTTTTCATTTCGTCGTAAGGGGTGTGCGCCAATTGTGAATAAGTGAACTGATGTCACTGATAACTTGAGAGAACAGAAGAAGAGGGAGAAAAAATTTAAGAATTGTATGGGGGGAAAATCGATTGAATAAAAAAATAATATAATAAAATTAAACGTAAAGAAAAAGAGAAAGGTAAGAGATTTTGTTTTGGAAATTATAATGAACAGAGGTTAATATTGTTAGTCTTGATCTGTATTTTGATTGCATTTCCTAAAAATTTTAGAGTGTTTATCTGTGTATTTCTTAAACTGATATTTTGTTAAACTTATAAAATGGAAGGGAAAAATATAAAAACAGAAAATCAGGGGAAACAAACAGAAAATAAAAATGAAGGGACAGAATGCAAGGACCAATTTCAACTTGATAATTTAGAGAAAGAATTCAGGGATTTTATTCCTTTTGACCCAGAGGGGGGTATGAAACTACAAAAATGGGTTGCCTATATTGAACAGAAATTTTCCCAAGCAAATGTTTCAGATGAACATAAAATAAGATGTATTTCAAAATTCCTAAAAGGAAAAGCTCTTACGACCTTCATAAACTCTTGTTTACACATTCAGGAATGGACAGAATTAAAAGATACTTTGAAAGAATTATTCTTTGAGACAGATAGCGTGGAATTCTCTGAATTTTCCAATTTCAAATTTGAATATGATGATGACTTAACCAAATATTTTCATAAAAAAATTGATGTAGGAAAAAGATTGGGGTTATCACAGAAGTTAATACTAGAGGGCCTAACACAAGGCCTAAATGCTCAAATGAGAATGACCATAGCTGCAAATCCTCCTCAAACAACGACAGAATGGATAGTGTTGGCTAATAAGCTAATCAAAATAAATAATGAGAAAACAAAGCTAATCAAGGGGATCGGGATAACTTTTTTAACACTAGATTTGAAAATAGGCCCCAATTTAGACAGAATTACTACAACCAACCTCAAGTTAGGATGAGTTATAGCCCACCTCATCAATTTAGACAAAATTACTCTTCCCAGCCTCAATTTAGACCTAATAATATTCAACAAACTCAGTTTAGACCTAATTATAGTCAGCAGCGACAATTCAGACAATGGCAACCCAGAGATCACAAGTTGAATAGAAATTTTGCACCCAGACCCAATAACCAAATTAATCACAACCAACAATATGCAGATTTACCACCTAGACCCTGTCGAAAATGTTCTAATTTTGGCATAAGCAATGCTTACCATTGGGAACAAACTTGCTCTATTAATGAGAGATTTGATAAGATGTCGGTGTCAGACAATAAACATTATGAGGAACCCGAATTTGAAAGAGATCAGACGCCAGAATGACAATTACTGTCATTGAGGGGGAAAATTATCGGAAATCATGGGGTTGATAAAACAAAAGGACTATATAGAAACGAGAAACAGGATTTTTTAAATTGTGGGATTGACACTGCTTCGACTATTAGTCTGATGTCGCAAAAACTGGTCAAGCAGTGTAAACTGAAATGTTATTCAAGCTCTCCAATTAAGGTCAGGCAAGCTGAGGGTGAAATCTTAATTGCAACTAAATGTGTATTAACTTTGAAAATAGGGAAAATAATTAGAAATATTTCTGCATATGTTTTGGACAATGACTTGCCTTATCTTATTCTTGGACTTCCTGAGTGTAAAAAGTTTAAAGTAGTAATTGACTGTAACCAATTTTGTGTGTATCAAAATGGAATTTCTTTGAAGTTGGTTAATATTTGTGATATAAGTAAAATTTCATTACATCTACAAAATAAATGTGATAATAAGCATGTGTATAATAATAGTAATGGTCATGAAATTGAAGTTTCTGATATGTTTAACCCTTATGAAGAGAACTCGCAGAAAGAAAATGATATTTTCTGTATTGATTCTGATGTAAATGAAAATTTTAATGAACATTCTGGTGAAATAAAAGCAGAAAATACCCCAAATTATGAAAATGTTGACATTAATGGTCAAATCAAAAATTTAACTATTGATAGGGAATTAAAAAATTTATTACACAAAAATAATAGACTGTTTTCAACTAACAAATATGACATAGGCAAAATAAGGATGGAACCCCAAAGAATAATCCTAAATTCTGATTTACCAGTGAGTCTAAGAGCATACAGGACCTCGCCAATTGAGGAAAAAGAGATCAGGACCCAAATTAAAAATTTGTTAGAAGCAGGAATCATAAAAGAATCACATAGCTCATACTCAAGTCCTGTGACTTTGGCAAGGAAGCGAAATGAAGGAAAAACTAGACTTTGTATTGATTTCAGAAAACTAAATTTAATTACTAAGACAGATGCAGAACCCTTACCCAGAATTGATGATATTCTAGATAAATTAAGCAGAGCTAATTACTTTTCAACTTTGGACCTTACCTCAGGGTATTGGCATGTACCCGTCCACCCAAAAGATACTGAGAAATTGGCATTTGCCACTACTTTTGGCTTATACGAGTGGCTAAGACTTCCATTTGGCTTAAAGAACGCCCCTGCAATATTCAATAGGACTATCAGGAGAATTTTAGATAAATATAAAGTTAACTTTGCATGCCACTATTTCGATGATATTATAATTTTTTCAGAATCCAAAGAACAACACCTTGAACATTTAGATCAACTGTTTAACATTTTCAAAAAAAGAGAATATCAAGTTAAAATTAGCTAAATGTACTTTTCTGCAGCAACAAATTAATTTTCTTGGATATAATGTAACAAATGGGAAAATTGCCCCAGACAACATTAACATTGAAAAGATACTGTGTTTGAAACCTCCAACTAATGTAAAAGAACTCCAAAGATTCTTGGGCACAATAAATGTGTATAATAAGTTTATTCCAAAATATGCAAAAATAACACATCCATTAAATACATTATTGAAAAAGGGAGTAAAATGGGGATGGTCAGACAAGTGCCAAGAAGCTTTTGAGGATCTTAAGAATTTATTGATTTGTAAACCAATATTGCATTTGTATGATATAACAAAAGATTGTCACTTATTTGTGGATGCGAGTAAACACCAAATTGGAGCTGTTCTGAAGCAGCCAGGTGAAGATGGGGTGTTACATCCCATAGCATATCATTCACGTGTTTTGAAATCTTATGAAGTAAATTACTCAATCACAGAACTTGAATGTCTCGCCATAGTTGACAGTCTTGATCGGTTTTACCACTACCTCCATGGTAGGAAATTTACGATTCACACTGACCATGCAGCCTTGGTCTGGTTGAGGAACATTAAAAATCTTAGAGGAAGACTTTTTCGTTGGTCATTAAAATTAAGTATGTTTGACTATGAAATAAAATACCAGAGAGGAACTGCGAACATTGAGGCCGACATGCTATCCAGAAATCCTATTTCAGAACCTAATCAACAAATAAATCATTTAATCGAGTTACAAAAGATTGTAGATTTTCAAAATAAAGACAATGTGCAGGGACTTAAATATAAAAAACTAAATGATGTAATTTACGTGAGAAAGAAAGGATTTTTAAAAATTGTAGTACCATTTTCATTGAGGTTAGAAATTTTAAAAAGAGCCCACGAGGACTATGGACACCCTGGAATAAATAAAAAAATGCAATTACTTACACTCCAATATTATTGGCCCAAAATCACTGAGGACATTAGTAATTATGTTAAACATTGTCATACTTGTCAATTAAACAAAAAGAAAAGACAGTAAAGGTTTGGATTGCTGCAAGAAGTACCTCCGACAGACCAACCCTTCGAGTGCTCAAGTTTGGACACAGTAGGTGGATTTAATTACTATAATTCCACAAAGAAATATTTACATTTGATAATTGACCATGCCACGCGTTATATTTGGGCTTTTACATCAAAAAGCGTAACTACTGAAACTTATACAAATTGTTTAAAACAAATATCCCAAATTCAAACACCAAAAAAATTGCTAACTGACAGAAACGCAGCTTTTACATGTTCAAAGTTTAGAAGATTTTTAGAGCATAATAATGTGATACAATTACTTACGACGAGTCATCATCCACAAACGAATGGGAAGGTAGAGAGGGTAAATCAAACAATAATTACTAGATTAAGGTGCAAAGTACATAACTCAACAAGTAAAACTCCTTGGACAACCCTATTAAATGAAGTAATTAATGAATACAATCATACGCCTCATTCAGTTACCCAAATGACCCCAGCTTACCTACTTTTTGAAATATTACCTTATGAACCTCATGTTAAAAAACAAGACTTTTATCCTCAGGTGGATGAGGCGAGAAAATTAGCTAAAGAAAGGACAATTAATTACCATAATAGGAATAATGTTAAATATGATGCACGCTTCGTATAATCTAAATTTAATGTTGGAGATTTAGTGTTATTCGAAGAATTTAACTACCCTAATACAAGAAAATTAAGCTCACCTTATTCTGGACCGTACACCATATTAAGACAAAAGTCAAAAGTTAATTATGAAATTGATAGGCCAAATTTTCACACTAAACGAGATTCTGAAATTGTCCAAGCTTGCAGATTAAGATATTATAATGCACCAGATAAATTAAAACTCTATCGCGAATAATGATATTATAGATCCATTTTCCTTTTTTGTTTATTTTAGATGCTTAACATCCTTAAATTTTATAAATAATTGTGTATTGTCCTACTAAAGATTTTTTAAAAAAAATGTCTTACTTAAACTTTCTTCTTAAGAATACTATTATATGTGAATTTTTTTTTAATCTCAATTTAAACCCTGATTATGACAACTCTACTTCTTTAACCTTTCAGTAAATTTTCTATTTCTTGAATACACTTTCCTATCACCCACCTCTAGAAGCGCGTTGGATGTCGTCCCAACTGTTTAAGATCTTTTTTAATTTTTTGCTATTTGTTTTTAATTCATCAACTCAGTCACTTAAAGTGCTGAAACCCAGATGCTTGAGTAATGACTAAAACAGGGCTGGGACGGCCACTCCTTTGTCCTCCCATTTCTATATTATACTCCCACAGGTATGACAACTGCACAATTTCCCTTTTTCTCCATCTTTGTACTATGCAAGATGCTGTTTTTCTAAGCAGTCATATCCTGTCGGAGATTCACGGTTAGTCCACTGTACGGCTAAAAAGACTCTTCCTCCTTATTAGTCACAGAACAATAGGGAGAAAGAAAACCCACTTGTTACACAAACATAAACACAACCCCTCACTGCTTAGAGGTAGAATTAAAGAATTTGAAACTAAGAGTTTGGGTGACACACATACAACAAGGTGCCTTCAACACAAAAAATTGGATATCCACGTAGAATTAAAATAAATGTACACAAATGAATAGTAAATAAATAAGTTGAAAATACAGTGAAAAGTATTAAGAATAAGTAAATAAAGTTAGAATAAATATGAATAGAATAACTAATGAATATTGAATAGAGATTTTTTTGAACAAGTAAATATTGTAGGAATGACAAATGAATATTGAAATGAGAGTAATAAGAAATATAAAGATATGAAAACTAGATATAATGAATAAGAATTGATATACTGAGAACTCGTACAAGATTGAGTTATTTGATTAACAAAATATATGTTCTGTAATTTTATATACAATTTATATATTAGAAATGTGATTTTATTAAAACTTGTGATTTATATTATTCAGTGTCATACAAGATATTGTTTTGTTAAAATTGAAAATTTTGTGTAGCCACATTTGTAACCAAGGACAGAGCAATTATAAGAGACTGTGATAAAACACTCCTTCAGGAGTTTGAAAAACCTGAACAATATTGCTTCTCTGTAACCTACTGTCCAAATGACGAAACTTTTATTTGATAAAATGGACAGATGAACAATGTATGGACAGAAATTCCTGTCATTTTTTTTGGGGACTCACTCCATAGTAGTGAATTTTACAGAGGAATGTTAAACAGGTTACATTTTGAACTGTGTCCAATTCAACTTCAAATACTTAATTTTTTTATTTTGTTTGATTTTTTTTTGTTTTGTTTACTATTCTTACTGCTCAATTTTATTATCTGTATGAGTCGACTCGAGGTTAAATTGAAATTTCAGTGTATATTTGAAGTGAAATTTTGGTAATTTTGTTAATTTTAAGAAAGGTTTCATTTGTTATCTTCTGAGATTTTGTTGTGTGGGGAGGCGCCGCTCTGTTCAACATTGTTTTCAGTTGATGATAAATACATTTTTAAATTTAATTTTTTTCAAAGCAACAATATAAGAAGAAATTTACATAATTTACAATTTTCTATAGTTGATCATTAATTACTATAATTTTTTTTGCTTTTATTGTGTTCATAAATTAGTAAATCATTAGTGTATTTTTGTGTATTCAATATTGAAATGTGATCATCATACTAAAATTAACTTAACACATATGCTCCTTTTCAAACTTTTTCCAAATTTTTGGTCGACGCCCATTTTCCTCATATGGCTGGGTGAGTCTGTCCTCCAATGCATGCATTGTTGGTCAGCCTCTTCTCGGACGGGGGATATTCTATAATATTAAAAACCCCATACCATTTTAAAATCTAAAATTATTCTAAATTCCCTTGGGCGTACGAGCTAATTTTCGTTTTCAAATCTAAGTCCTAAAAGGCCTCTAGTGGAAAATATTAAATGGCTTCCTTTTTCAAACCTGTGTGGCGTCACCCAAGATTTCATATAGACTCTGCGCAGATTACATAAAACCACATGTGACTTATCAACAACAGCAAATCCCTAATCACTATCATGATCACATGACAAAGTTTATATAAGCCATCCGAACAACAAACCTGTGCGCTTTTCGGATTTTGTAACTGCCTTGGGAAGACGTATTCTCCGACAAAATAAATACTAGTATAATGCTGTAACTTGCTGCGTCGATTATTATTTAGAGCCACGACTACACCATCAGCCCCTGTGATGTGCTCGACGCCAGTCCTCTCCTTGGGTTGTCCAGTATGTCACACACACACACACACACACACACACACATATATATATATATATATATATATATATATATATATATATATATATATATATATATATATACATATGTATAAACAGTTGATCCTTTTTCAGTCGTTTTTATATCGTTGAAGTCTGTACATCTTTGTTGGTTTAAAGTGTAGCAGTATTTAATAAGTAAAGATTATAAAATTCATTTGTCCATGTTTTGAGGGAATAATGTGTTTATCGTTTAGATGTTTAATACAGGTGTTCTTTTTCAAAGTTAAAAAATGGTTATATGCTTTGCTGCAGACTGCAAGCATAAAATGGTTAAAATCAATTTTCCTTCTACTGCTTTCCAAAGGATGTAAAGCATGCTCTTTGGACCTGAATGGCAAAATAAGTTTGAAATTAGAAGTTTAAATATTCTCATTTTTAATTTATGAGTACATTTTTCCACATATGTTAATTTCACATTTCTTGGTCTCCAGGTTATAGTAAATCTATGGTATTCAATAGCTATTTAATTTTTTTAAATGTTTTAAATGTTACATGCTGAATTTTTGCTGTATTTAAGCTTTAAAACATTCTTAATTTAGAATGAATTTTTTTTTCATTTAGAAAAATTTCAGGACTTCTATTATAAACAGAAATCTACAATAGTTTCTTCATCTTAAATTTTATAGTTATTGTTTGTCAAATTGTCTGCAAACCAAATAATAATAGATTTTTTTGTATGAAAATATATGTATATGTGCTAATTTAGTGGTAAATTTTTCCTCACTTTCTGTAAATTGTAGATTCGTTAAGAATGGGGGAATATTTACTGATACACCTTGAGGCAATAGGTCAAGTATTAAAAAACCTTTATCTGTTAATATTAGATCTCCAGGATTCCACAATTTTATTAAACCACATTCCTTGAAAATGGTTTTATCAGAAGTAGATCCTGGCCACAATTTACTAACGAAACAAATTGCACCATTAGGAGCTACGGCTATCAATCCTTTTAAAGTTTGCCTTTTCTTATACTGTGAAAAAATCTGCCTCTGAGCCTCTATGTCTTTGCAGAGATTTTCAATAAATATTTCTGTCGTGTTTATTGAAAAATGGCAATTAGGGAAGTCAGGGTTGTTTATTGAATGTTGTATTTTATTATTGACATTAGCACTAAACTGTCATTCTCACTAATTTAAGAAAATTGAAATTTCACATTTTTTGCTGCCAACAATAACTGCAGCTCTTTATTTTTTCCTTTAGTTGGTCTATCTCTGCTTTTACCAATAATGACTCTACATCCACTCTACCTTTATCTTTAACACCTTCAATGTTCTTCATCACAGCACTCTGTTTTCTAAAGGAATAATACTAAGAATATTAAATAACAGATTAAATGAACATTAAGAAAACTTATAATAAATTTATTCTTAAAAACGTGCATTTGATTTGTGAAAAGCTAAGTACAACAAATAGAAGTTTTAATTATTTATGAGATTAATATATTAATATCTATAATACTACTACATAACATAAACAAACATTACATAAACAATAAAATTACTTGCAATTTGGATCAGATGAGTTATCCTCCTTCTCTCACGTTTAATTTCAATGTATAAAATGACTATGTCCTCAGTTCTGAGAATCAAGTACATTTAGTACTTATTGTAAAGATAACGAGTGAAATTAAAAAAGCTGTTAAAAACACATTTACTTCTTTCCTTTATGAGCAGGAAGTTCAATTTGTTGCACTTTATTGCTGTCAAAAATTGTTGGATTATTTCTTTTATCCCTACTTTAAAATGGCAGCGACATAATCTGGAATCTCTACCAGGTTTTCTGTCACTACGCCTGAAAATTACCAAGATCAATAAAATTTAAAACATTTGCATGTTTTATTTATTACATATACATTCAAAATTATAATTATTCAGTTTCCCTTGTATCACTGAATTGAAGCTCACGAATTTTATGAATCTAACCTACATGTTCGATCTACAGAGGCTGTTCGCACATTTTTTAGACGAATTTGGTAAGCGGTAATAAAAAAGCGTTTGCTGCAAAAGAAATAATTGCAATTGTACTATGTTTTTAAAAGTCAAAATTATCATCTGCGGCTTGAAAGTTTTGTTTTTATTCAAAATGGCGTTTTTAACAAAGCAGTGGTTCGAAGGCTACATTTATGCTCTTTCCGAAGAGAAATATGCATACTCCGTTATCCAAAAACGATGTGAGAGTCATGGTTTTGTGATATCTAAAGCGTCGATAGGTAATATCGTCAACAAGAATGGAAAAAAACGTCAAATTGGAGCCTCAAGTGGGACAAAAATTCCAAACAAGTATCCAAGGAAAAAACGGACATCTTCGACTATTGCAAAGGTGCGTTGTTTAATGTTAAAAGAAAATCCCCCTAGTCAAAGGACAGTTGCAAAATCATTAAAATGTTCGGTGTCCACTGTAAACAAAATGATAAACGTTGATTTAAATCTTAAGAAAGCGAAAAAACGCAATGTGCATCGTCTTCTTCCAAATCATATCGCTGAACGCAGGACACGCTGCAGAATTCTACAGAGACTGTTCACACATTTTTTAGACGATGTATATTGTATTCACAAAACTAAATTACATAAAATTCTTGTGTTTTAAATGTTCTATTTGACATCCCTTATTCTGAACTATCTTTCAACACCGCAATTTCCAGGATAATAATGCCTTTTGAAGTGTCAGAAGTGGTATTCTATCCCATTCCTCCTGAACAGCTTTCCAGAGTCCTGTAAGGGTTTTGGGACGACGTTTGGATAATGCAGATTTTAAAAGTCCGAAAGCACAAAAATCCATAGGTGATACATCGGGAGATTTAGTAGGGATATCAGTGAAGGGCATGGCCTTGATACCAGGTTTTTGTTCCATTTCTTTTAGGAAATTTACAGTGGATTTTGATGTGTGACTGCTAGGTTTGTCCTGATGGAGTCTCACAGATTGATGGCACTGTGCGTAAAGCGATGGTATTCTATTCAGGAAAATTGGCGATAAAATATATTCCTGATAGTATTTGGAGTTAATCTTGACATTTTTTCCACTCTCTTTATTTTTAACTTGCCATTATAAGAAAAACCAGCAACAATCATGAATCCCTTAGAAAAACTTTCTTTCGATTCTTTGAACCATGTACTTAAATTTTTTTTCTCCCCTTTTATGATAATAAGTGGCTCTTTTTTTGTTGCAATCATTTAAATATACCCATGATTCATCTATTGTGACAATTGTTTTCCATTTTTCTTTGGATAAGTGTTTCTCATATAGAATTCTGCAGCGTGTCCTGCGTTCAGCGATATGATTTGGAAGACGATGCACATTGCGTTTCTTCGCTTTCTTAAGATTTAAATCAGCGTTTATCATTTTGTTTACAGTGGACACCGAGCATTTTAATGATTTTGCAACTGTCCTTTGACTTGGGGGATTTTCTTTTAACATTAAACAACATACCTTTGCAATAGTCGAAGATGTCGGTTTTTTCCTTGGATACTTGTTTGGAATTTTTGTCCCACTTGAGGCTCCAATTTGACGTTTTCCCTGTCTTGTTGACGATATTACCTATCGACGCTTTAGATATCACAAAACCATGACTCTCACATCGTTTTTGGATAACGGAGTATGCATATTTCTCTTCGGAAAGAGCATAAATGTAGCCTTCGAACCACTGCTTTGTTAAAAACGCCATTTTGAATAAAAACAAAACTTTCAAGCCGGAGACGATAATTTTGACTTTTAAAAACATAGTACAATTGCAATTATTTCTTTTGCAGCAAACGATTTTTTATTACCGATTATTAAACGATTTTTTATTATGTGCGAACAGCCTCTGTACATGTTCATGTTGAACGAACTATACAAAGAATAAAAAGTTTTCAAATTCTTGATAACATCCCATATTATTTTAATCAATACGCTTCAGTAAGTTTTCAAGTTTGTGCCACTTTGGTAAATGTGTAAAATCCAATGGTGAAAAAATAAAATCTTTTTGTTTATATCTTAACATGTTTTTGTTGAGATCCCTTTGGTGAGTTTTTTTAGATAAAAAGCTTACAGTTTCCATTACATGTATTTTAATAATAACTATGCTTTAACCATTGCATTTGGAGGTTACACATAAATTCTGAGTTATGTTTTGAAATCTCTTCATTTTGGTCACTTTATTTAAAATGTTACTCAAAATACGGAAAGTGAAGTTTTACAGAACTTATATCACATTCCATTCATAATGTGAAAGAAAGAACACAGAAATCCCATTACAGCCTTTTTATTAAAAATACAAAAAAATATAGATATACATTAACAACAGAAATCAATAATTTTTCAAAAGAAAACAATTTAAAAAGAATAACAAAACAAAATGTACTGGTTATAGTCTCTCTTATAGCTATATATTTGGCAAAAAGGTATACATATAAATTAACATCAGAGATTAATATAATTTAAGAATAAAAAGAAAAACAATTATCTTAATTACTACCATAAAATATAAATATTAAAGAAAACAAATGTTGCTACATGTACAACTTACTGTCACATTATATATCTGTCTCTCATAGATGCTTGCACTTTAGATAAAATCAAGCTGTTTCCTGGATTGTTATCAAATAACTGAGTGTCACTAGCAGTCAGAGCTTTTTCTCCTCTGTCTATCAAAGTTTTTTGATCGTTAAAAAAGGTGAAAATTTCAAACCAGGATATCATGATGATGTGTCTTATATAAATTAATGAAATAAAGAAGAAAAACATGACTATGAATTTGAATAAAAAATGTTACAATTGAAACATATTCTGAACCGTTAAAAATAAACACTACTTCATTTAAAAAAAATTAAATTAGAATGTTGCAGCAATCAGTTTATTTTTAAAGTCTGTTATTAATTTAAAGTTATTGTTTATGAAGCATAAGTAGTGATAACGAATGCACAGCTGAAGCAATTAATGCTACCAAACACTATATACTTTTCAATATTTATAATGCAAAACAATAACAAGAAAGCTTTAACAGGCATATTATTGGGAAAAACATCTACATACCGAATATTACATTATTCACATAAACAGATACAACATAAAAAAAAGCTGTTAATAAACATTAAATAGAGTTTGAAGAGTATCACTTCCACTAACTGTATGATATAAGAACAATGCAAAACAAATCAATTATTTCATGCTTCATACTTTAAGAGTGCTGCATTAAACTAAGGTTGATAACACACTAATACTAAACCAAACAATCCCATCATAAAACCAGCCAGCAACAAAAAGGATGCATGAAATCAATGGATGAAAAATATTTAGCCATAAAGTCTGTCAGTAAACTTATAGTTTCATGGATTTAACTGAAAAGAAATCTGACGTAGAATATATTGACTTAAATCTATCCTACTCAGACACCCATTCAGTTTTAAGGGAAGGGAATCAAGTTCACAGGTAAAGAAATTAATAAAAGCACACATCTAACACATAAAAACAACAACAATACAGTATCCTAAACTAGCAATATATCAACTTCAAGAACCCTTTCATTCTGCAAAGTGGATTATGGTGCTTTAAGAATGTTACCATACAATTATTTGAGGAAAATCGAATGAACAATAAGGTACACACGTAGTTTTACAGTAATAATTTTTATCGAAAGTGACATTTTAATATAGTTACCATCAACGACACATTCAAATTGTGGTAAACACAATGGCACTAGAGATAAATCAGTGTTACTGGGAATAAAAGCTACTTACCAATTCATCTGAGATTATGTTAGAATATCCACATAGACAGAAACAACATACAAAGCTATTCACAAACACTAAATAAAAAATTTCAAGAGTATCACTTTCTCTAAGCCTATCTTTGACAGGTATAGGCTTAAGCTAAGTGTCCACTTGTGACAAAACAGTCTCGAGAGCAGTCTCGACACTAGACTCACAAATGGATAGGGGCCTGAGAGCAGTCTCGGCGACAAGCAGGTGCAAGTATCAGAGATTGCAGCTGTCACAAGTGGACATGCTTATTTCTGCTCTCGAGACTTAGTCTCCAGTCTTCTGTCGTTGTTTGGAGATTTTTGTCAGAGCTGAGACTATGGGAGGCGTTACAAATTTCGTTGCTAATCGTTTGGAGGATTGTCATTGGTCAAATATATTTCAATACTTTAACGCTTCCGCTATCGGACTCCTATGTGAACAGGCCCTTGATTTCCCGCGCTTTTATTTATTCATTTTTTATTTCGCAATAAATCGGCAAATAATATTATTCTTTACACGTTCTTTAAAAATGAGTGAAAATAAGGTTTTACCCGATAAAAGAGAGTGGACAGACGATGAAGTGTTTGAGTTAATCCATCTGTATGAGGAAGAGGAGTTTTTATGGAATGTTACACATAAATTTTACAGGAATCGGGAAAAAAATGAGCGTGTTCGAAGAATTTGCAAGAAAATTTAAAAATTGTGATGGGAATGAAGTACAGCGGAAGATTCACAGGGACGCGCCGTCCATATGGGCAAGGTCGTGCGGCGCACAACGGCGCCAAAGCGTGAAAGGCGCCGTCAAGTTAAATTTAAACATTTTTTGAAACTCTATTACAACAAATTTACATAAAACCAAAGATTATTTATCAATACCAGAGGTGAAATTTTATTATCTGCTATCTACCAATACTGACCGGCCAGAACGGTGGTGAAATTATACTGCTCCTCTACCTAGTTTTCAGGTTTAAGCTTGCAAAATGTTGTTGTTAAGGCCCCAACTCATGCGGGCTCAACTCATGTAAGCCGCAACCTAAGTGTGTAAAAGGGTGTGGCTGGTAGTGTCCCCACGCCGAACTTAAAAAGTGTAGTATATGTTTTTGTGGAGCAATGGCGACCAGAGTGTTCGCTTAGCTCAGTGCTGTGTTTGATAATAAATATTTCTTGTGAGTGAAATTAGTGTTAAAGTCTATTTCTTGTATAAACTGTGTTTGCGAGTGTTAATTAATATAATCAGTTGGGTTTATTTAAACGCTTTCGTGGTCAGTGCAGGTTCATTAATTTTTTTAATTTTGTCGTGAGCGTGATTTTCTATAAGGATGATTGATTGTGAAAAATCATTTAGAAATAAGGTAAGTGATTAAAAAATCAGCTTTACATAAATTTAAGACTACAGGAGAAAAACAAGAATGTCACAAAATATCGAAAATTGAGTTAATGCCGTCATCTAGTAGAAAAGTATTGTGATAGCGTGGGAATAGCGCCTTCGACAATGTGCCAGGAGTGAAACTCTGGTGAAGAAAGGGTTTGTCCCCAAACGATTTGTGGGGATGAAAAGACAATTTCATGCCAGGTCACGCTCGGCGCGACCGGTTTGACAGTGTCTTAGGAAGTCGCCTGGCTGTGGAAAAAGGCTCCCCGCCGGAAGGGTTGACGTCACCAGGAACCAATTAAGCGAGGGAGCAAGGTTTTAAAAAGGGACTGCGAGCCCTTGAAGGGGGCTTTTGCTGAGAGATTTGGAGAGGCGTTGGTCGCCGGACTTTTAGAGGACTGACGTGATCTCGTCAGCGGGCCACGTGGATCGACAGGACAGTCGAAGCGTGTGCGTTTTTGATTTTCGGCTGTGGGCTGTGTAAACCGCAAGGCAGATTGCATTTGCATATTGTAATGACTTATGTACAGTTGCATTTCTGTGTGAACATATCAAGAAAGGAATAAAGTGTTTTTGTAACACTAAACACCTCTTTTCGAGCCACTTCTTGGGTTGTGGAAATAGTCTCGGCCAGTCGACGCCGGGAGAGTTAGCAGGTGATCGCCCGGGGCACAGCAGTGAAGCGTCTTCGCCTTAGAGTCATCACAGTATCTATAATTTTATTATTCAGGCATCTCAGAGTACTGGACAGAGGTACCTCCTTTTGAACTATGTAATTAATTTTTTTTTAACATTCCCTCTTTTTGGGGTGGAAAAATATTCAAGTTTATTGTACATTATTTTTCATAAAAATGCATTTTCCGTTAGAATCGTTTCAAAAACTCAATACAGATACCTTTATTTTAAGAATAAAAATTGATTCACTTTATTTTTGTACAGGGTTGATAAAAATCAAGAATTTTAAAAAATCAAAAATCAACAATTTTTTTTTTAAAATCATTATTTTATGATTTTTTAGATAATTTTTAACTGATTAAAATCATCTCAACCCTGTTTTGATACATATAGTGTTTAAGAATCCTTGGAAGTTCTAAACTTTAAAATGGATGTTTCTCGTTATTGATATTATGTGACATTACGTCTTTTTCCCCTGTAGTTTTTAATAATAATGCTTTTAAAAAATTACATAGTTTTAATTATACATTCAGTTTTTCTAATTTTAAATACTTAACGAGGTATGGCGTTATAATATTTCAGTACTGTTATGGCAAAACACGCTATTTGCTTTTTTTACAAAATGTAGGTACTTCTTCACATTAAATAGTCACAAATAGGTTAAGTATAGTGAATTTAGTTGTAAAAAATGAAAATTAAAAATCACTATGTACTATTTACGCGACGTTTTAAATTAAAATGGCAAAATACTTATAAGTACATTTTGTAAAAAAGGCAGATAACATGTTTTGCTATAAATAACAACTGAATTACAAAATTTTACATTTTGAATTTTCTTTAATAATTTTTTTATACAAAACAAAAAAAAACTTTGTGTTTCTTAACTTTTTATTGATTTTATTTAAATGGCCAGAGAAGAAAAAAAGAAATTGTCTAGTTATCAAAACTTGCTTAACAAGCGAAAACGGGAGGAAGACTTGGAGAAGAACAATTTAAAAATTACCAACTTTTTTCGGAAGCCCACAGATTTTCAAGACAGTACTGCTACTGAGAAGTATAACAGTGGTTTTACAACTCCATCAATATCGAAGTTGCCATCCAAATTAGGAAAACAAGCCAATGGCGATTCAAGTTCTGATACGTTTCACTCGGTACCATCATGTTCGAGTAAGCAAGACGAATCATCCAAAGACACGAATTCACCTCTCTCTAATGATCCAGGTCTTTGGCCGAGTATATTATCTCCAGCCCAGGTGCAAGAACTAGTCGAAAAAGGTCCTATGTATTTTCAAAATAAAACTATGTATCCTAAAGACAAAAGTGGACGTAAGTTTTCGGATGTATATTTCACTCGAATTCTGTCAAATGGTGAAAAGGTTCAGCGAGATTGTTTACTGTATTCTATCAAGAAAAATGTAGTTTTTTGTATCTGTTGTAAGATATTCAATGACCAGTAATCCATTGACCTTTAAAAATACTAAATTAAGTAATAAAGACGGTTTTAAAGATTGGTATCACTTAAGTGAACATTTGAAAATTCACGAAAAAAGTAAATCTCATTTTCAAAATTTACGTTTCTGGGCAGACTTACTGGAAAGATTAAAAGAGAATTGAACTGTAGATTCCGACAGGGCCGCCCAGAGGAGGGGGAGGGCAACTGGGGCACTTTGCCCCAGGACCCCAACTGCCGGAGGGGCCCCAAAAAATTTTAAAAAATTATTTATTAGATCTCCTCCGAAAGAAAATTCTGAAACGTGTACCGTACTTCAAAATTCAAAATAATCTCCTGAAAAAAGGCCCCCCCCCCAAAAAAAAAAAAAAAATTATTCGATTAATCAGATTTCTTGGGGCCACCAACAGAAGTTTGCCCCAGGCCCCGTAAAGTTTCTGGGCGGCCCTGGATTCCGAAATGCACAATTTTTTAAAAAGTGAAACTAAACACTGGTGGAGTGTCTTTGAAAGAATAATTTATACACTTCAATTTTTAGCTGAACAAAACTAGGCTTTTCGTGGTCCTAGTAAGAAATTATTTGAAAGAAATAATAGAAATTTCCCAAAATGTGTAGAAATGATAGCAAAATTTCATCCAGTTATGTCTGTACATATTAATAGATCTCAAAAAAGTATGCCACTTTATCTTGGAGATAAAATTCAAAATGAAACGATAAAATTATTAGGTGATAATATAAGAAATAATAATTTAAATGAAGTTAAGAAAGCAAAGTACTTTTCTATATGACTTGATTGTACTCCGGATGTAAGCAACCAGGAGCAAATTTCTGTTTACATTAGATATGTTAATTTAAAAAACAATGAATTTAGTGTTGAAGAGCGTTTTTTATCATTTCGTCCTGTAAGTGATACAACAGGTGAAGGTTTAACAAACTTTTTACTCAAAACTTTAGAGATTATGGTTTAGACATTTATAATATGCGCGGACAAGGATACGACAATGGTTCGAATATGAAGGGTAAACATCAAGGTGTACAAAAAAGAATTTTAGACATTAATTCAAGAGCAATATTTGTACCTTGCTGTAACCACAGTTTGAACCTTGTTATAAACGATGCTGTAAAATCCAATATGTTCAGTGTAGAGAATGTTCTTTTTCGGTTGCGTGTATACAGGATTAAACAATCAACGACATCACTCTAGAGACGAATTCACCAATTTTATTCACATCTAAGCACGAAATTTTAGCAGCTAACTCGCACGGCAATACAAGCACGAGAGTCCTACAGACTCGACAACAACAACATGGCTCTTGCAGTTAACCTGTCGGTTGCAGTTATATCTGGTAAGCACAGTTACCGCATGACATTACAGTTAATATTTACACATGCAAAACACCAAAATAATAATTATATGATAAATACAAAACATCTTCAACCACTAAATATTTCTTTTCTACTGCATAATAATAAATTAACCAACATCTCAATATTTTAGAATTTCTTCCCTAATTTCATAAATTTCTTATTACTTTATAATCGATATGGCCATTCGATTTACTGCCTTTACTGAGTGGATAGGTGCTACCATCTATCGTGCCTAATACCAACTAATTACCTTTTCCGTTACAATCGCTTACTATAAGGGATCTCCTACATTACTCCCTTACCAGTAACTAAGTTACGATACCAAATAAAAATTATGATAGGAGATTAGACACTGAATTATACGTAATACACTTAATGATATAAAAAAATATATACAATACAAAAAATAAAAAAAACTAATAACAGTTATACACTTTGAGAATTCCATGCTGCTTTTTACATTTATTGACATGTGACATGAACAGATAATTATGTATAAAACTTATGTTTATACTGATAATTTCTGTAAGTTACTATACACTAACATTACTCATGAGCATATATAATTTAACTTCATGACTCACATTTTGCTTGCTTTTGCAGGGAACATTAATATCCCTTAACTGAGAATTCTCATTACACCAAATACAAATACAAGTTGGTAGATAAAACTCTACTTAATACACCATTTAAGTTAATAGTTAATATAAGTCTCATAATAACAATAATTTAACTGATCATACGATACACAAAACTAAGATAATTCACATTCATCATATACTGTTGACATTAATCGTATACTGTTATATTTTATTAATCATATGCTGTTCACATTAATCATCCACTGTTATATTTTATTACACATACTGTTCACATTAATCATTTACTGTTATATACCTATAAGTTTACCAGAAGGGTTATGTAAATTAAATAAATCTGACCAATTTAGTATGAAAATTCTATACATGCACAATTCATTTTACTTCCAATAACACAAATATACCATATAATTAAAACAATGCCTAAAAAGTTAGTTTTTCTTATAAAAAAAAACAAAATCCTTTGACTATAATAGTCGTACTTCAATAGTTTTCATTTTAACTGCACAATGATACACGATTTATAGCATTTAGCTCATAATAATTAAATTTTCCACATATTGTCTACATATACATAAGTCACTAACTGTGTCTTTGTACTATGCTGGAGACAAACTTTAAATAAATATGTACATACTAATTCAAAACACCTCTGCATATTTTAAAATCCAATATGAACTGAGATGCTGAACAACAAAAACTAGAGCACATGCTAATACTATAAAATTACAAGAGAGAAAAAAAAATAACCAATAAATATATACAACATAATATTTTGCAATCATAAAGCAGTTTCGAAACAGTTTACTAAGTTAATGAGAAATATATACAACTGTTGGATTATTACTACTAAAATCATATTAAAAATTAAAATAACAAATACAAATAGATAATAGAAAATCGTCTAGTATTACAAAAAAAAAAAAAATGAATATTTCGAATGCTTATGCATTAAGTTTGGAACCTGACAGGAAGTTTTATTTTTCTTCCACAACGAGAGTTTGTTGGGAGTTTAACCTCTGGTTTTGGAGCTATATCTTGTGATGGTTCATCATCTGGATTATTATGTGTCACATATGAGGAGTAATCATTAATAACATAGGCTGGTTTAAGCCTATCAACTGATATGTTAACTTCCTTACCTTTAATGTTTACAGAGAAATATTTATCATGCTTTTCTGACACAAGAAATGGACCTTCATATGCTGGTTCAAGTGGTTTTTTAATTCTGTCTACTCTCACAAAAACTTGAGTGCAGGATTGCAAATCCTTATGGACAAAAACTTTTTGTTGAGAGTGATTGGACTTGGCTGGTTTAAGCTGAGCCATCTGCTGTTGCAAATTATGCACAAATGTATCTGGCTCCACTTCACAACTTGGTTTATCAAAAAACTCACCAGGAAGTCGAATATTTGTGCCATAGACCATTTGGGCTATAGAGAAGTTAGTATCTTCTCTAATAGCTGCTCTGAGACCTAAAAGCACAGTTGGTAGGGTCTCAGTCCACTTGACAGAGTTATGAGCCTTTATGGCTGTTTTCAAAGTTCTGTGAAAACGTTCAATTTTCCCGTTGCACTGAGGATGATAAGGCGATGAAGAAAGAATTTTTGCACCACAGATACTTGCTAAATTGCTAAGCAATTGGGACCTAAATTGTCGGCCTTGGTCAGTAACAATTCTAGTAGGTGTTCCAAACCGGCATACCCAATGTTCATAGAAAGCTTTACTTACCAATTCAGCAGTTATATCTTCAAGTGGGATTACTTCTGTCCAACATGAGAACCTATCAATGCACGTTAGACAGTACCTCTTTCCATTTGAAGGGGGCATAGGTCCAATTAGATCTATATGAACCACGCTGAATCTTGAATCAGGTTCTTCATAGACTCCAAGCTTCGATTTTGTGTGCCTGTTTACTTTTACCTTTTGGCAATTAATGCAGGCTTTTGCCCATTCATTCGATTCTTTTTTTATATTCGGCCAAATAAACCTGGCAACCATCTGCTTCACTGTAGATTTAATGCCTGGGTGAGAAAAGCCATGAATTTGATTGAACACCTTTTTTCTATAAACTTTAGGAATATAGGGGCGAATCTTATTTTGGGAAGTATCACACCTAAGGTGTTTCCAGATGGGAGTACCGACTGTTTCAACACTAAAGAGGTGTTGTTAAACAATTCTTGTAGCTCCTCATCATTCTTTTGGGCCTTTGCAATTTCTTCATAATCGATAACTGCTACTTCTTCAATTCTGGAGAGAGTGTCAGCCACAATGTTGTCTTCTCCACTGATGTGCTGGATATTGGTCGTGAACTGCGAGATGTATTGCAGTTGACGCAATTGCCTTAGAGAAGCTTTCTCATTCTTTTGCACAAATGCAAAGATAAGGGGCTTGTGATCTGTGAAGATCTCAAAGTCTCTTCCCTCTAACATATATTTAAATTGCTTAACAGAGAGGTAGATACCCAACAACTCACGATCATACGTACTGTATGCTCTCTGTGTCTCATTTAACTTTTTAGAATAAAATGCAATGGGTTTCCAGCTTCCAGCTTCATACTGCTGTAGTACAGACCCTATTGCCCAATCTGATGCATCAGTGTGCAAGGATAATTGACAGTCAGGTTGGGGAAAAGTAAGCAGAGCTGTATTTGCTAAATCGGTTTTGCACTTTTCAAATTGCTTGATGGCTTTTTCTGTCCATGGGACTTTACGTCTATCCTTCTTTCTCGCTCCTTTCAGCATATCATGTAAAAGGGCTTGGGTTTCAGCTGCATTCTTTAAATATCGGCGGTAAAAATTTACCATACCCAAGAAGGTTCGCAACTCATGAATTGTTGCTGGCAACTTGAAATCTAAAATAGCCTCGACTTTTTCTGGGAGGGGACTTGAGCCTTCAGATGTAATGTGATGGCCAAGAAAGTCAATTTCCTTGACTCCAAAAACCGACTTGGCTACATTGATGCATAGGCCATATTGGTTGAGTCTCTCAAATACTAGCCTGAGGTGTATCTTATGTTCCTCCTCTGACGACGAGGCAATTAAAACGTCGTCTAAGAAAGGAAATAAAAATTCCAGTCCTTGGAACACCTCGTGCACAAACCTCTGAAATGTTGATGGGGCATTCCGTAGGCCGAAGCTCATGACATTAAATTCGTAGAGGCCAAATGGTGTTATGATGACTGTTTTCGGTCTGTCTACCTCTGCAATAGGAATCTGATAGTAGGCCTTGAACAGGTCCAGTTTTGAGAAGATGGTTTTTCCACCTAAGATTAGGTGAAAGTCTTCAATGCGGGGAATGGGATACCTGTCTGGTATCGTCTGCTCATTAAGGCGTCTATAATCTCCACAAGCTCTTAGGGTGCCATCTTTTTTCGGGACTAGATGCAAGGGACTAGCCCACTGGGACTTTGAAGGTCTAATTATACCATTTTCTAGCATAAATTGAAACTCTTGTTTGGCCAAACTAAGCTTTTTCGCATTCAGTTGTCTGGCACGAGAATAAACTGGCTGCCCTTTTGTTGATATGAAATGCTGTACATTATGCTTGACATTTTTGGTAAATAACGAGGGCTTAGTTATATTTGGGAATTCACGGAGTAGCTCTGAAAATTTAACAGTATTGGTCAGAGTACTTATACTGTAATTCTCAGTAATAGACATTATGTCGCTACGTACCGATAAATTCGTTAGCCCATCAATTAATTTTTTTCTATGCATATCAATTATTAAATGGTACTTATTCAAAAAATCGGCACCTATGATGCCTTTGCTCACCTTGGCTACGATGAAGGGCCACTGAAATGGTCTTCTCAAACCTAAGTCCAAGGTGAAAACTTTCACACCAAATGTTGGGATTTCTGTTCCATTTGCCGCATACAGTTTATAGGTTGATGATACTTTAGCACTGGAGTCTGCCGGAATGAGGGATACATCAGCGCCACTGTCGATCAGAAATTTAATTCTGGACGTCTTGTCCGTCACAAAAAGTCTTAAGTTGCGACAATCTCGTTGGGCAGCAGAGCTTGCCGCTGACTTTACTGCATCTCCTGGTTTCCCGGATGCTTCCAGCTGCATGGGGGTTTACACTTTTCCGGGTAGCACTTCGCACCGAAAGTAAAGTGATAATAGCACAGGTTTCCATTTGGATCAAAGCGTTTTCGTGATCTGGATCTGCTCCTGCGTCTGTCACGGCGAGGACCTGGGCTGCGACTGCGGGACTGGACACTGAGGCTGGCAATCTGGTGTTCAAGCGCCGATATTTTGTTCAGCAATGCCTCGTAGTGTGCTGGCTGGAGGGGTGATGATGCTGCTGCTCCTGCAGCTTTTCCAACACTGGCTAACTCCCATTGAGGGTTCATTTCCCTTATTCTGTCAGCCATGGCTGCTAGCTTTTCCGTCGATTCGTCGCTGACGATCAACAAATTTTTAATGGAGTCTGGAATTTTTTCTAACCACAATGTTCGCAGCACTTTGTCGGATATATCGCTGCCTGCGAGAGATCGCATTTTTCGGAGGAGTTGGCTGGGCATCATATCGCCAAGCTTTAGTCCAGTGAGAAGGCGTTTAATTTTTCGGTTCTCGCTCTCCTTAAATGTGTTCAAGAGCCTCTCTTTCGCATCGGAGTACTTCGTCTTGGAATCCGCTTTCGTGATATCCCATATATTTTCTATGAAACGAGATTCTAATTGAGCGACCAAATAATTAAATTTCGTGTCCTCAGACGTTATTCCACAGATTTGGAACTGAGCTTCAACTTGATAAAACCACATTTCGGGTTTATCCACCCAAAATGGAGGGATCTTGATGCTGACCGCTTCCACGTGCGTCTCTGCCGAATCGGGCATCTTTTCTTATTCACGTTAAAAGTCACGGCGTCACCAATTGTAGAGAATGTTCTTTTTCGGTTGCGTGTATACAGGATTAAACAATCAACGACATCACTCGAGACGAATTCACCAATTTTATTCACATCTAGGCACGAAATTTTAGCAGCTAACTCGCACGGCAATACAAGCACGAGAGTCCTACAGACTCGACAACAACAACATGTCTCTTGCAGTTAACCTGTCGGTTGCAGTTATATCTGGTAAGCACAGTTACCGCATGACATTACAGTTAATATTTACACATGCAAAACACCAAAATAATAATTATATGATAAATACAAAACATCTTCAACCACTAAATATTTCTTTTCTACTGCATAATAATAAATTAACCAACATCTCAATATTTTAGAATTTCTTCCCTAATTTCATAAATTTCTTATTACTTTGTAATCGATATGGCCATTCGATTTACTGCCTTTACTGAGTGGATAGGTGCTACCATCTATCGTGCCTAATACCAACTAATTACCTTTTCCGTTACAATCGCTTACTATAAGGGATCTCCTACATCAGTATAAATTTTTTCTCGCTTGTTCAAGAGTTATATAATTTTTTTCTGCCTCAACCAATCGGTGGTCTGTTTTGAAAAGTAATGTTTCAAATTTAACGTTAAAACCTTTGTCGGATACTAGATGGTCTAGCATAATTGATGCAATAACATTTCTAAGATTCCAGTTGGGCGAAATTTACGATGCTCTTTGTCTGGAACAAATTTCGATAACAATACAAAACATTTGGCCATTGCTCTAGTTAAAAAAATTAAAATTTATGAGTTTATGTGTGTGTTAGTCTTGTGGTACAGAATACTAAGTAAAGTTGATATTGTTACCAAGATTCTGCAAACATAAAAATTTAATATTTCGCCGGCTTGCGAAAGTTTGAACAACCTGAATGCCTTTTTAAAGGAATACCGTTCAGATAAAGGGTTTAGAAACATGCTCGTAGATGCCAAAGAATTAGCATCTTGATTGGAAATAGATGCAAAATTCAAATATTCAGAAATTTTAAGACCACAAAAAGTAAAAAAACAATTTTCCTACGAAAGTGAAGATCAGCCAATTGAAAACCCAGAATTAAAATTTAAAATGAATTGTTTCTTTGCAGTGTTAGACATTACTCTTTCGTCTGTTAATGAAAGATTTGAGCTATTATCGTCTCATTCTGATGTTTTTAAATTTTTGTGGAATACTGAGGATTTTGGCAAGTATTCTGACTAAGACCAATTTAATTTTTGTAGAAAGCTTGATGAAGCTTTTAACCGACAAAGATCGAAACGAAAAAGATATAGACGGCACAGAACTTTTACATGAATTACAATTTCTGCAAAATTGCGATAAAAATGTGACGTCGTCTGTATTAGAAACACTCAATTACATTATGATAAATAATTTAACTCATTCATCACCCAAACATTACTATTGCATTACGTATATTATTAACTATACCAATTTCTGTAGCTACAGTTGAGAGATCATTCTCTAAATTAAAATTAATTAAGGATTACTTACGATCTAGAATGGGCCAGAAGCGGTTAGAAAATCTTGCTATCATTTCTATAGAGTCTGACTTTTTAAAGCAGCTAGATATCGAAAATCTTATTAACGAATTTTCCAAAAGTAAAGCTAGAAAAGTGCAATTTCTATAAGATATTTCCGTCTTTTTCCATCAAATGTGTCTATTTAAAAAAGTGGGCAATCTAAATATGTATTTTATTTGACCTTTTGTTTTTTAATAATTTGGAATACATGTTTTATAATTTTAACACTGTTCTTTTGTTACTGTGCAGTAAAAATTTCAATAACACTTTTTTGTGAGTGTACTTACTGTTTGCCTCAAATAAAAAATGCATACGAGCAACAAGTATTTAGTTTTAATTCTGCAACGATTACCTACGTTAAATTTTAACGATCATCAAATTAGTGTCTTTTTTCAAATCATGTAAAAAGTCAAAGGGCTAACGAAGACAAAAAGTTAACGGATATTAAAATTTAACGTAATCATACTTTTGGCTCAATAAAGGCGCTTATCAGTATTGCGCACGACGGCGCAGAAGATGCTTTGCGCGTCCCTGAAGATTCATAACTTACGTAACCAGGTATGTATATTTATCAAATTGAACTAACCCAAATTCGAATGCCACCTAACTGATTAATTAAATTTACTGTCACTCTTAACTTTTTAGGTATCACACGAAATGCAAAAAATGAAAAGACTGAAAAGTGGTGATGGTGCAAATGACAGATACGATAGTAAATGGAAGTTTTTCTCTGCATTAAAGTTCATTGTGCCTAGCTTCACACCAACAAAATCTACGTCAAACGTTGTGAGTATATTTATTAATTTAATTCAATGTTTTTCACTCTTAATGAATTGGTTTAATATTTCCTAAATAATCAACCTATGGAATCGACCAAAAAATTATTTAATAAGCCGTACGAATATAACTTTGGTAATACTGGTCGTATTGAGATGGGATTTTTTTTTATTTTGTAGATCTCAATTTCTTCTTTAAAACGATATAAAATTCATAACTGTTGAAGTGAAAAAAAAAAAGTCGAGGAAAAATTAATCTTTCTCATGATAAATATGCCGTAAGTATTATTACAAATTTTGTATTGTATTGTAATGTAATGTTTTGTTAAATAAACAGAATTATTCAATTATTTAATTAATTATTTTATTTACCATAAAATTATAACAAAAATTATATATGAATAATAAAAATTAAAAAAATTGAATAATAAAAATTATATATTAAAAAATAATTATTATTATTCAAGCGATTAATCGATATTGCCAGCGAACCTTCCTCCATCAAGTGCTGAGACTCAAACAATCCAAGAATTTTTCAATTCATTTTGTGCTAGTTTATTATAAAGTGTAAATATTTATGTTTCTGTTTTGTAGTTTCATAATAAAAATAAAGTAACTTTTTAATTTATAATTTGCTCACTAATACTTTTTACACATACCTTCAAATATTCTTCCTTTAAATTATCATAAATAGCTTGACATACTTCAGGAACTATTCTTCCAATTGTACAAGGTGGAAGGCGGAAAAGGTACTGCAGACTACAGCATCTCCTGAAAATTCATAGTTATGTATACTCACTATTCAAAAAATCCAATATTCAAGAGATATTGGATCCAATATACAATAGAGTCCCGGTAATCGGAACCCCGATGGTCCGGACATCCGGTTAATCCGAACGGGATTTAAAAAAAAATACTAATTAAAATTTAGTAAATTAAAAATTTAATCTACAAAAACTTGCATCTACGTATGCAGTTTGTAGTATTGGTAATAAAATTAAGCTGAAGGAAAAGATGTATTCATAAAAAAAGAAAAAAATTTATAAAAAAAGTATTCATAAAAAAAATAGCTAAAATATGTAGCGGGAATCTACTGTACTTGAATATTCGCTTGAATATGCTTACCTGAAGCAAGAAAACGAAGGGTTACCATCAATCTGTCATGTACAGGAATTGCATCGAGTAATTTTGTGTCTTGCTTCACAATCTGGTGTTTTACCAAATTTAGCAGCAGTTCAAATTGCACTGCAGACATCCGAATAAAATTTTTGAACTGCTGTGCGTCTTCCAACCGCAACTCATTTACTAGTGCAAAACAAGCTCCTAATTCATTTCTTCTATCCACCCATTATCTCACTCAACACACCTTTTTTTTCACTTTCCGCTTTTTCGCAATTTTATTGGCAATTACAAAAGCAAGGGCCTAGCCGACCCGAAGGCTGTGGCTAAGTAACCGGCCAACCGGTTGCCGAGTAATCCTGACTAAAGGACCGGCCGACGCAGAACGTCACTGCGCATCATGTTTGGAAATTCGACCAGCCGGTAACTTAGGATTCGCAATTAAATGTCCGGCTGGTTTGGCCTGTAGCCTTGGTTTAAACTAGTTGTATATTTTATTTTTGATTTTACTCAAGATTTTCAACTTTTTCTTCTTATGTTATGTATTTTTGTTTAAATAATTCTATAAAATATATTTATTATTTTTTACTCAAGAATTTCATCTTTTTCTTCTAATGTTGTGTTTTTTTGTTTGGATTAAACATTTTTTCTATAATATATTATTTTTATTACTCAAGAAATTCAACTTATTACTTCATCTGTTATGTTTTTTGGTTTAAACCTTTATTCTATATTATATGATTGAGGTCAACTTAATAATCTTGTTGTGTAAATATATTATTTTACTCAAGAATTTCAACTTATTCAATTTTATCTTCTTATGTATTGTTTTTTGGTTTAAACATTTATTAAACAATAAATATTTGAGGTTAAATTTATAAACATGTAGTGTATTATTTAATTACTCAAGATATTCTAATTTCTTCTATTTGTTAGTATAATTGGTTCTTACATATAATATTGATTAATATTATATTCTCTTTGCTTTTTCCAATGCTACTCTTATTCTTGCTATTTGCATTGATTAATTATTAGTTAATACTATATTATTTTTACTCAAGAATTTCAACTTTTTCTTCTAATATTGTATTTTATTGTTGTTTGGATTAAACATTTATTATATAATAAATTATTTATTTTACTCAAGAAATTCATCTTATTACTTCATCAGTTATGTTTTTTGGTTTAAACCTTTATACTATATTATATGTTTGAGGTCAAATTAATCTTGTTGTGTAAATATATTATTTTACTCAAGAGTTTCAACTTATTCAATTTTATCTTCTTATGTATTGTTTTTTGGTTTAAACATTTATTAAACAATAAATATTTGAGGTTAAATTTATAAACATGTAATGGATTATTTAATTACTCAAGATA